>CM035836.1:446108622-446578622 GCA_020510985.1 Pholidichthys leucotaenia | reverse complement strand
GGTTTGGACATGTGCAGAGGGATAAGATAAGCTAAGCCTTGATTAGTCCCACAATGGGGAAATTCCAGATAGTAGATATATTGGACAAAGGATGTTGAAGATGGAACTGCCAGACAAGAGGAAAAGAGGAAGACCACAGAGAAGATTCATGGATGTAGTGAAAGAGGACATGGAGAGGGTTGGTGTTACAGTGGAAGATGCAAGGGATAGGATGAGATGGAGGCAGATGATCCATTGTGGCGACCCCTAAAGGGAGCAGCTGAAAGAAGAAGCTTGTGCTAGTTTCAAAGCTTTTTAAATTCTGACTCTGCAAAACTCATACCAACACAGAGCAGCCATTGGTTCCTCGAAGGAGCTGTGTAAGATGGGGAAAATGAAAGTTGTTGATGTCCACAGTGCCAGGGAAAGCTATAAGAAGATAGCAAAGCCTTTTCAGCTTGCAGTTTCCACAGTGTGAAATACACTACTCACAAAAAGCTAGGGATATTTGACTTTCAGGTTGCACCTAAAATACACTATAACCTTTACAGGTGAACTTAATTTGACCTTCTCTAACCTTTTGAATGCCCATGTCCAACTGTTCAATGTTACAGTACATAACTTGCTATTCTATAACGAGGTGCTTAACAGCACAATTCACAACAGGTGTTTGATCCTTGAATCGATCAATTAATTTTCTCGTTCAGTTAGAATTGGTATTTAAACAGTCCTCTTCGTCGTGCTGTTCACATTTTGACATCATGAGACCAAGATAACACCTAACAATCGATCAACAGTACCTCGCCATTGCGAGGCTTCAAAAGGGTGGCTGTGGCACAGGTGTAGTGTAGCGGATTACTAATCGGAGGGTCAGTAGTTCAGTTCCCACTCTGTCTGCAGTCTGTGTGTCAGTGTCCTTGAGCAAGACACTGAACCCCCAGTTGCTCCTGGTGGGTCAGGCCAGCACCGGTGCATGGCAGCTCCGCCGCCATCAGTGTGTAAATGTGGGTGGATAACAGGATCTATAAAGGGCTTTGGTTGTCCAGAGACGAGTAAAAAGCACTACATAAGTCAACGCCATTTACCATTCAAACAGGATGTTCTCAGAGGGAAGTGGCCACTGAGCTTAACGAGTGTTACAGAGTGTTGCAACAGAGAGACTGGAAGAGTCACAGAAAGGCATAGAAGTGGATGCCCTTTGGCCACATCCCATGCTGATGACCACTTCATTGTGAACGGTGTCCTGCGGAACTGGATGATGAATGCCACTCAACTCCAGGCACATTTAAGGGAGGTGAGAGGCACCAATGTGTCACGTCAGACCATTCAAAACCATTTACATCAGCATGGTCTGCTTGCTAGATGACCTGCAAGGGTACTTCACCAGACCACCAGGCACAGGCGTCATCATCTTGCATGAGCCAAGGACCATTGATACTGGACAAGGGACCAGTGGGCCTCAGTGCTGTTCTCTGATGAAAGTCGATTCACGTTGAGCAGAAATGATGGCCGCCAGTGATGTTGGAGATGACGAGGAGAGCGCTATGCATCAGTCACTGTTGTCACCAGGTGAGCCTTTGGTGGTGTTACAATCTGGGCAAGTGTGCCTAGTCCATACAGAACTGCCCTACACCTTGTGAATGGTACAGTGACAAGCCGATACTACCTGAATAACACCATTAATCCAGTCATTGTGCCCCTGCATGAACAACACAGGCCGGAGTGGTGGCCTAGTTGATAGAGCATCTGCCCCCCCCCCCCAACCAGGAGGTTGGGGGTTCAAGTCCCGGCTGGGTCATACCAAAGACCATATAAAAATGGTACTTCCCACCTTCTAACTTGGTGTTCAGCATAATAAAATGGGGGAAGGAGAAGTTGATTGTGGCAGAGCCTTGCATGGCAGCAACCCCTCTGATTCTACATGTGATGAACATTGTAGTTAGGAGAAATGTAATTTCGTTCTACTGTACATGATTGGTTGTATGGACTGAATGACAGTCGAAATGGCTTCATCTTCTTCTAGTTTCGTCTTCATGGACGACAGTGCTCCAACTCATTGAAGTCGCATCATTGGGGAGTGGCTGCTGGAGGCTGGGGTACCTCAAATGGAGTGGCCTGCACTTTCTCCAGACCTGAATCCCATAGAAAACCTATGGGATCAGCCCAGTTGCCGTGTAGAGGCTCGTAGCCCTGCACCCCACAACCTCAATGACCTGAGGGCCACCCTTCAAGAGTGGAATGCCATGCTTCAGCAGACAATAAGTTGACTTGTGAACAGCATGAGACATTGTTGTCAAGCTGTAATTGATGCTCAAGGGCACATGACAAGTTATTGAGACACTGATATTCTTTGTTGTGGTGTACCTAGCACCCTATTTTCATAATATCACTGTAGCGTGAACTTTTTACATTTTCCATAAACTAGTTCATACCCGTCCATGCCTGTGGAAACCAAGTATAAGCAAGTATTTCTGCATGGCCGTTGCTGAAGGGTCTCCTCCTGTCTGAGATGGCTGTGTTGTTCAGTCATGCCTGTGGCGTACTGCTCGAACCTGAGGGGTTTCATCTTCACGACATCTTTTCTGACATGCAGCAGTTCTCCTCACTCTATTGCTCTCCATCTGGTGGGTCTTCTTCTTCTTCGTTCAGACTACTGGTTGAGGGATAGGTGCGTTGTAATTCCAGTTCATGGGCAGGATTATAAAAATGGATCTGAGCAAAAAGTGGCTTTCGACCCTGTTCAGGAAGACCCGTGCATGCCTGTCGAAACCAAGAAACCAGAGCACCTGGAGAAAATCAGCGCTTTGCTTGGCATTTTACACATTTGTAATGTAGACTGCCATTCTTCATGGGTACTGCTTCGAATGGGTGTGGTTTAAAGTAGTGTGTCCTATTCTGAATGGGGTGACACACTGACAGAGATTTCTTGAATTTATAGAGTGCCTTCTGCCTTACTAAGTGAGATTTCCAGATTTACTGCTTCGAATGGGTGTGTTTTAAAGTAGTGTGTCCTATTCGGTCTCAGCTTCTCTGTGCCTTGCCTGGCGTGCAGCGTTGGCTGCCAGCTGACTATTCCGCATCTCCTCGGGTCTCAGCTTGTCTGTGCCTTACCTGGTGTGCAGCGTTGCTGGCTTTGTGGGCATTTCGGGCTTCAAGTAACTCAGCACGTGCGTGGCGCACTGCCACACGTTTCCTGTCTCTGTGCATCCCTTGTCTGTCGTACCCTATGCTGGTGAAGGGTCTCCTCCTGTCTCGGACGTAGGGCTGTCACGGTAGAGGAGTTTCCCCTGCGGTGACTGTGGACAGCTCAATACCGCGGTATGTGGTGTTATTGCAAATGTTTTTAGGACCCTGTGGATTCATAATTTAAACAGGGTTTATAACTTATGTGGCAAATGGGGGAAGCTGTGAGAGTCTCGCTGCAGCTTGCTCTCAACTTTATGCACGTGTGTTACAGCTGTGCAGAGCTTCGCTCTCTATACAGGCATGAACTGCTGATTCTGTTAAAAAAAAAAAAAAAAACCCCGATCATTTTCATAAAGCAGTGATGGTAACTAAGGGGTGTGTGGACTGGAGACTGCAGCGACATTAACCTCATAAGCGGGACAATCTCCGTACAGGACCTTGTGTGGCTCTCGTCTCTGTGATTTTTGCCGCTGTCCGAAAAATCTCGTTCAAACAAGCTGCTCACGGAGCATACACAGTCAGGATCATACACACTCCGCTCAGAAGGAAATGACACGCTTTGTGCTATTTTATTGCTTACTGTTACGGCTGTATTTAACAAGGATTGCAAACGCTTTCACCACTAACTGCCTGCTGGAGTCCATCTGGAGAGAGTGCCTCACACGCGGCAGCACCGTGTGCTGTGGAAGCTTCTAGAGTACTGGGTGCAGACATGCTGTTGGTAATAAAAATACACTTCATTTAGCAATTTATTTAATAATCAATAGGGGCACATAAGTGAACAACGAGATATAGCCCCACACACACAAAAAAGTGAACACCGCAGTTGGTTGTTTTCCTCCGCGGTAGGCGTGTCCATAGCGCGGTATTACATAATTGCGGTTATTGCGACAGCCCTACTCAGACGGGTGTGTTGTTCAGTCATGCCTGCGACGTTCTGCTCGAACCTCGGGTGTTTCATCTTCACGGAATCTTTTCTGACGTGCAGCAGTTCTCCTCACTCTCTTGCTCTCCATTTACACTACCGTTCAAAAGTTTGGGGTCACTTAGAAATTTCCTTATTTTTGAAAGAAAAGCACTTTTTTTCAATGAAGATAACTTTAAACTAATCAGAAATACACTCTATACATTGCTAATGTGGTAAATGACTATTCTAGCTGCAAATGTCTGGTTTTTGGTGAAATATCTAGATAGGTGTATAGAGGCCCATTTCCAGCAACTATCACTCCAGTGTTCTAATGGTACAATGTGTTTGCTCATTGCGTCAGAAGGCTAATGGATGATTAGAAAACCCTTGTGCAATCATGTTAGGTCTGCAATGCTGTAATTGCTGCAAATGGAGGATTCTTTGATGAAAGCAAAGTTTGAAGGAAAAAATTATTATTTCAAATACAAATCATTATTTCTAACCTTGTCAATGTTTGGACTATATTTTCTATTCATTTTACAACTCATGGTGGTAAATAAGTGTGACTTTTCATGGAAAACACAAAATAATTGTCTGGGTGACCCCAAACTTTTGAACGGTAGTGTATGTAGCATCTAGTTAGTCTATCTGACATCATAAAGACATCAAGGCAGGCATCATAGGACACTACATCATAGGTAGCCAGTCGTAAAATACATCAAGGCAGGCATCATAGGACACTACATCATAGGTAGCCAGTCGTAAAATACATCAAGGCAGGCATCGTGAATGATGGTCTGACATCATCAAGACATCAAGGCAGACATCATAGGACACTACATCATAGGCAGCCAGTCCTATTGCCTATGTGACGGCATTGCGAGTCCTATGTAGCCTGAGATCATAGAATCAACATAGGGCATCATGCAGACATCATAGGCAGGCATCATAGGACACTGCATCATAGGTAGCCAGTCCTATTGCCTATATGATGGCATCGCGAGTCCGGTGTAGTCTGCGATCATAGGGTCATCATAGGACGTCATGCAGACATCATAGGCCGTCCTTTGATCGTGACACACAGAGATTTCTTGAATATATTATAGAGTGATTTCACTCAAAAGGCAAATATCCCTAACTTTTTGTGAGTGGTGTATGATTTAAGAGTTGGCAGTTGAGGAAAACTGTGGAAGACCTAGAAAGCTGAAAGAACTGTACATGAGCTGGTCATAACGGTTAATCAAGTACTCTGTTTGGCTGCAAAAACCTGCAGAAAGATTTAGCAAACTCAGAAGTGGTTTTGCATCTTTGTTCAGCAATAGTTACACAAAAAAGACCTGATGAAAGAATCTGTAGAAGAAAACCTTACCTGCATCTTCATCATAAAAATCCATCATCAAAAGTGTGCAGTGGAACATCTACAGAAGCTTGAGGTGTTTTGGAAATACGGTGGGGTAAAAAAGTATTTAGTCAGCCACCAACTGTGCAAGTTCTCCCACTTAAAAGATGAGAGAGGTCTCCAATTTTCATCATAGGTATACCTCAGCTATGAGAGACAAAATGAGAAAAAATCCAGAAAATCACATTGTCTGATTTTTAAAGAATTTATTTGCAAATTATGGTGGAAAATAAGTATTTGGTCAATAACAAAAGTTCATCTCAATACTTTTATATACCCTTTGTTGGCAATGACAGAGGTCAAACGTTTTCTGTAAGTCTTCACAAGGTTTTCACACACTGTTGCTGGTATTTTGGACCATTCCTCCATGCAGATCTCCTCTAGAGCAGTGATGTTTTGGGGCTGTTGCTGGGCAACACAGACTTTCAACTCCCTCCAAAGATTTTCTATGGGGTTGAGATCTGGAGACTGGTAGGCCACTCCAGGACCTTGAAATGCTTCTTACGAAGCCACTCCTTCATTGCCCGGGCGGTGTGTTTGGGATCATTGTCATGCTGAAAGACCCAGCCACGTTTCATCTTCAATGCCCTTGCTGATGGAAGGAGGTTTTCACTCAAAATCTCACGATACATGGCCCCATTCATTCTTTCCTTTACACGGATCAGTCGTCTTTGTCCGTTTGCAGAAAAACTGCCCCAAAGCATGATGTTTCCACCCCCATGCTTCACAGTAGGTATGATGTTCTTTCTCCTTCAAACACGACAAGTTGAGTTTATACCAAAAAGTTCTATCTTGGTTTCGTCTGACCATATGACATTCTCCCAATCCTCTTCTGGATCATCCAAATGCTCTCTAGCAAACTTCAGACGGGCCTGGACATGTACTGGCTTAAGCAGGGGGACACGTCTGGCACTGCAGGATTTGAGTCCCTGGCGGCGTAGTGTGTTACTGATGGTAGCCTTTGTTACTTTTGTCCCAGCTCTCTGCATGTCATTCACTAGGTCCCCCCGTGTGGTTCTGGGATTTTTGCTCACCGTTCTCGTGATCATTTTGACCCCATGGAGTGAGATCTTGTGTGGAGCCCCAGATCGAGGGAGATTATCAGTGGTCTTGTATGTCTTCCATTTTCTAAAAATTGCTCCCACAGTTGATTTCTTCACACCAAGCTGCTTACCTATTGCAGATTCAGTCTTCCCAGCCTGATGCAGGTCTACAATTTTGTTTCTGGTGTCTTTTGACAGCTCTTTGGTCTCGGCCATAGTGGAGTTTGGAGTCTGACTGTTTGAGGTTGTGGACAGGTGTCTTTTATACTGACAACGAGTTCAAACAGGTGCCATTACTACAGGTAACGAGTGGAGGACAGAGGAGCTTCTTAAAGAAGTTGTTACAGGTCTGTGAGAGCCAGAAATCTTGCTTGTTTGTAGATGACCAAACACTTATTTTCCACCATAATTTGCAAATAAATTCTTTAAAAATCAGACAATGTGATTTTCTGGATTTTTTTTTTTTTTTTTCTCATTTTGTCTGTCATAGTTGAGGTGTACCTATGATGAAAATTAGAGACCTCATCTTTTAAGATAAGATAAGCCTTTAAGTGGGAGAACTTGCACAATTGGTGGCTGACTAAATACTTTTTTGCCCCACTGTAAGTGCAGTGGATTGTTGACGCTTCAACCACAATCAGTAAACTATGGTGGGAAAAAAAGGAGCATCATTTTACAGAAAGAGCTCATTGCTAACTGTTAAGTTTGGGAGTGGTTCTATCATGCTTTGGGGTTGTGTTGCAGCCAGTACACCAAGATTTATTGCAAGAGTATAGGGAAGAAGGAATTCTACTAAATACTAGCAAATTTTGGAAGCAAGAAAAAGAAAAGAAAGAGGATAGATTTTACAACAGGATAATAATCCCAAACATACTTCATAATATAATGCAGACTATTTATGAGATGCAAGCTGAAGGTTTTGGAATGAACCTCACAGTCTGCAGACATCACTAACCTCCAAACTACAAAATGATCACCTTGTGTACAAAAGTTTAAGAAATAAAGTGGTACATGAGCTGCGAAAATCAAAAATATCTTATTACAATAAACTGATAGATCATGCAAAGGGTAACAACAGTTCCCTATGGAGGCATTTAAATAACTTAACTAATAAAAAAAACGATCTGAAGGGGGTAAAGGAACTTAGAATCAATGGCAAGACCGTCAGTGACAAGGCTACTTTGGCAAATGAATTTAATTCACACTTTGTGGGCTCTGTGGAAGACTTAACAAAAATTTTTGTGCTGCCAAATGTGCTCAACAACACAAATTCCATACTTCCAACAGATACTTTTCACATCGATGAGGTAAATGAGAAGTTAATTGCTGGCGTTGTTAAAACACTGTCAAACTCAAAAACTAATGATATCTACAATATGAGCACCTCCTTTCTCAAAATGCACAGCAAAATATTAATCAAACCACTGACTCATCTCATTAATCTCTCCATTAGGTCTAGTACATTTCCATCTAGCTGGAAAAAAGCTGTCGTCATACCAGTTCATAAATCAGGCAGTAAAGACGATATATGCAATTACCGCCCAATCTCTATCTTACCAGTCCTATCTAAGGTTCTTGAAAAAGTTGTAGCTACACAGCTGATAGACTACTTACAAGACAGTCAACTTCTTCATCCACATCAATTTGGTTTTAGACCAGGATACTCAACAGAAACAGCAAATTGTTGCCTTATTGAAAACGTCAAACAGTCCTTGGACAGGGGTAATGTGGTAGGAGCTGTTTTTCTAGATCTCAAAAAGGCTTTCGATACTGTAAACCACAGTTTGCTTTTATCCAAAATGGTATCTTTTAACTTCTCCCCAAATACATTAGAATGGTTTGCATCTTATCTCCAGAATAGAGAACAGTGTGTAAAAGTTCACCAGGATAAATCCTCATTTTTAAACAACCGCATGGGTATCCCACAAGGGTCCATTCTTGGTCCTTTACTTTTCAGCATTTTTATTAATGACTTGCCGTTACACTGCTCAGCTGCAACATGCCAACTTTATGCAGATGATGCAGTTATTTACACAGCTGCCAAGACTCCAGCACAGGCTGCAGATGTACTGTCTACAAGTATGGTTGATGTCCAAGAGTGGCTCCTCAAGAACCATCTATTGCTGAACCTTCAGAAAACAGTCTCAATGTGCTTTTCAATCAAAAAATGTAACCTGCAACATTTTAAAGTTAATATACATGATCATGACATCAGTTTAGCTACAGAATTCAAATACCTTGGCATTGTACTAGATCCTCAACTCAAATTTAATCTTCATATAAAGAAAATTTCAAAAACAGTAAAAAAAAATCTGAACTGCTTTAAATTAATTAGATATTACATACCTTACGAAGCAGCTGCACTGTATATGCATTCTATGGTTTTTTCTCATATATCATACTGTTTGACAGTCTGGGCTCAAGCAGCCCCTTCCACAATAAGACATATAGGTTCATTATATAATCAAACCCTAAAAATCTTGGACAAAAAGCCCATTAGGTGGCATCACTGTAATGTTTTAAAAAAATACAACCTATTGAGTTTTGAGAGCTTCATTGACCTCTGTCTTCTGAAATTAACGTTCAAATGTTTCCATAAATCAGCACCCGAGCCACTTGCTGGTTTCGTCCAAAGACAGGACAGCAGCAGAGCCACCAGGAGTTCTGTTAACAATAACTGTAAAATATTCCACCGCAGAACCACATTTGGACAAACAGCTTTCTCTATAAAGGGCAGTCACATCTGGAACACAATGCCAAATGAAATTAAAATAATAACGGACTTTAAAACATTCACTAAAAATGTTAAAAACTGGCTGAAAAATAAACAAGAATGTACTCATGTATGAATTAACTGTCTGCAAAGTGAGAGTGAATGAAGGGAAGGAATAAATGTGTTTGTTTATAGTGAGTGACGGAGGGAGGAAGGCCTGAAATAGGCAAATGTGAGTTATGTTATATGTGTTAAATGTGAGTCAGGCTGTTATATTTGTGTATTTATAATATTTATAATATTTATGTTAAATGTGAGTCAGGCTGTTATATTTGTGTATTTATAATATAATATTTATAATTGTGTATTTATAATTTTTCTGCATTGATGTATGTGATTATTGTGTATATTTTTTATCTTGATTCTCTTTTCTAAAGCCCATCCAGGGACAAGAGTTGCAAATTAGCTAATAGCTATACACTCTATGTGCAACACATCAGATTAATTGTCTTTGATTAATTGTCTGTTTATTGCACTGTCCCTGTCAAATAAACTAATCTACTACTACTACTACTTGGGGCTTGCTCGTACTGTAGTGTCTGCAGTGTACTGACTGAAGTTTGATGCCCAAAGTCTTGAATGCTTTAAGTGTGATCGCTCCCTACTATTCTGCAGAATGAAACTGATGGAGAAAATTTATCATTTTTATATCTTATACTTTGAATGTGTTACTGCATATGACTTCTGACCTAGAGGCCCACATGATCAGTTAGATGACCAAATATGGAGCTGTGTGATGGAAAAGTGCTGAGTGAGGAATTTGCTTGTGCTAGAACTGATGTATTAGAACTTATGCATCAAAACTGATTTATGTGAACCCAGGAACCACCGTCGGCACATTTCCACCACGGACCAATCGGAGGAGACCATGCTTGGGAAAAGACCGAGATGAGACTTGCACAGAGTTAGTGCACTGGCTTGAATTGGGGAAAAAACCCTGAGACAGAGCATCAGCTGACAGAATTCAACACAGTGCAAACAGAAATCTATTAAATTCTCTTATGTCTGACAACTGCCTGGTTATTTCTGCATGGGTTATAAAAAATTAACCTATCAGGAACATTTCCCCAGCTTTAGAACAGTTGATGGATATAGTTTCAGGAATGGAATAAATACAAATGTTGGTAAGGTGAAGAAGCTGCACTTCTATGGTCAGGGACTCCTTAAGAAGTCTGTAAACCGTGCTAAACAATGTGAGTGTGGGCCAATATAGGCCACTGTTGGACGGAGGAGCAGAGGACCATTTCATCTGGCGGGCCCTTAAACATCAGTGAAAATCTGTGGGTAGATCTTAAGAGCTGTGGATTCATGACAGCTCAAGAATATTGTAGAGCAG
The DNA here is from genome assembly GCA_020510985.1 of Pholidichthys leucotaenia. Lineage (NCBI taxonomy): Eukaryota > Metazoa > Chordata > Actinopteri > Cichliformes > Pholidichthyidae > Pholidichthys > Pholidichthys leucotaenia. The sequence goes on along the minus strand of CM035836.1, from coordinate 446,567,999 downwards.
AGGACTTCTACAAGGAAGAATGCATAAGAACTGAAAGGCTTTTAGCTCATTACAAAAATTGTTTACAAGCTGTGATATTTACCAGGGGGGTCTTACTAAGTGCTGAATGTGTGGGGTACCCAGACCTTTGCACATGCCACAGTTTAAAAAAAAAAAAAAAAAAAGCACTTTATGAACTAAAAAAAATGGCTATGCATGGTTTGCTAATGATCATTTTTCAGGGAGTGGGACTACAGGGGACCATTTTAAAAATCTTTCAAATAAAAAAAAAAAAAATCATCAAAATATACTGTTAAGGGGTGCTCAAATTTTTGAATACAGCTGTAAGATAAAGAGGATCTGATGGTATCTTAAAGGGACATTATTAAAGATATCAGACAACACTATCAGTTTAAATTATGTCTCAATAATTGTCTAGAAAGTATAGCTACATCACAAAAAAAAGATGGAACTTGAACATCAGACCATGTCCCTAGTATTTGGGGAACTGTGGTTGCACACAAAAGGAAGTCAAGTGTTTGAATAGATGGTTATTCTAGTTTGAGTGAACATTTTGCAGCATTTCTATTTTCAGTATCTGAAGGATCAAAAGGGTGTTTTTTTTGTGTGTTTTTTAATATGTTGCAGCATGAGTGAGAATCTAAGGCTGCGTGGAAATGGGGAATGTAAAAATGCTCTAATCCTGTTTTCCTGAGCGTTTTATATGCGCTCCTAAGAAAAGCTCTCCACCCTGTACCCTAGCAACCGCTTGACCTGTCATTCAAAGTGTGCCAGAGGGTTCACACATCTTGCTCTGAATTGCTTTACTCACTGTACCAACTGCATCAAACTGAAGAAAATGCACGTCCCTCCCAGAGGGAGTCATCCCAAAGGGATTAATAAAGTTAAGTCTAAGCTTTCGTTGTTAAATGTTGATCACTGTGTACTTTTAGTCTGATTCTGATTGGCTGCTGAGTGCTGCGGTGCTCTAAAAATTGAACTTTTTTTCAACTTTCAGCACCATGAGTGCAGTGATAAAATACGCTGACCATGGGCGCCGAGTGCATTTAACGCCATAGAAAATGAACAGAAAATGGTCATCCACAGTGTGTGTGTGTGTGTGGGGGGGGGGGGGAACGCATTTGGTGGACATGCAGCCTTAGTCTGCAAATTTTAACCTATACCAGTGTAAAATGGATTGCTAAATCCTTAACATAAATCACCTGGGGACTGCTGTCCTTAACTTAAATTCCAATGTCTGTCCATCTTTGTAGCAGTGTAAAATTGGATGTGAGTCAACATTTTCCAACTGTTCTCACACTGTGCTAACATATGCTCTTGATAAGAGTGGACTTTTATCCAAGAATGACAATCACTATTGCATTTGACAGGTAATCTTCTGAACAGCCTGATGGGTTCGGGTGAAGAGGATGACGGTGTTGAAGAAGCCCAGGAGGACAGCAGTCCCATCGAGCTTGACTGAGCCCCAACAGTCCATGGCGAGGAGAACGAACAAACACACACATGCGCGCGCACAAAAATAAAGAGGAAGACCGCCCAACCTCCCTCCTTCACATCAGGGTCAGGGGGAGGTGCTGGTCCATGATTCCAGTGGCGTGCTGTTTCACAAACCTCCAGTCAGTGCTGCACTCATCAAAAAAAAAAAAAAATCAGAACCAGTATTACACAGCAAAAACACCCTGGTCGGCACTGCCTGGACTGGCTGCGGAAAACTGCAAACTCTTCCCTGGTTGAATTATTTTTATTTTATTCGTCACTTCTGTTAGTCGGGGACTCATTCTTTGTTTAGGTGTTTGAGATTTTTAAACCAGAGATGAAAAACTGTCCTTGTAGTTTGCTCCCACAAAGTGGGAGGAGGACAGAAGCGTCTGTTATTTAAGTGTTATACAAGGGTGTAGTTCACACTACAGTTCTTCGGATGTTTGCTTTGCCACAGCCATGCTGCTCACCATTAAAACCCAGTGGTGGTGGCACACTCGACAATTGACTTGGTTACACATCTCTTCTTCCTTCAGTAGTAATTTTTTACACTTGCAAAGGCCTTGTTTCAGCATCTTGTGATTTTTATGGATCTAAAATAAGAATTCAGTTATGTTGCACCTTATTTTTGAACCAACCAAACCCCATCCAGCATGGATTGTAATGTCTCCAACTCAAGTGAATATGCTGTGTGTGTGTGTGTGTGTGCACGCGTGCAAATGGCCCAACTTTTTACTGTGCACTTGCTGAGCTCCTCAACATCTCCAAGAGTAACCATAGCTTCTTCTTTTTTTTTTAAATACATTCTGGTAAAGATACATTTGAAGCACTTAAAGACAGCAAAGTGACCTTTATGACAGGAGGGGGAATAGACACTGTGACGGTGAATGTTGCACCTCCACAGCATGTTTGTTTGAGAAATCCTGTGCTCAGCCAGTGCGTAGTAAGTTCTGCAGTAGCTGAGCCATCTTTAAAATTCATCAGCCCATAGAGAACGCGGCTCACTGTACTTCAGATAATTTTAAAAAGGGGTAAGGCTCATTTGGAAACTAGACGTTTTCAGAGGTCTTCGAATGAGGAGTATTATTTTTTTTTTTTTTTAAGCATGTATTTCATGGAGTGGCAAATGCAGATGAACGTTGCTGTTTTTTTTTTTTTTTTAGGGTTCATAAAGGGTTGCAGTTTTGTTTTTTGTTTTGTTTTTTTGTCACAGTTTTTTCTGTTCGGTTTTTCCACTGTGTAAAAATAAATGTTTTTCGGCAAACATTTGCAAAATATTTGTAAGCATTTGCAAAGGGTTCAAACACATGCTGCTCAAGTTCTTTTTGATTCACCAAGTAATGAACACTAGCGACTGTTTAAGAACCTTTACAAACTCGTGAAATCTGAATGCTGGGGAGGGGATTCTCACCCTTTCTGTTGGGTTGGGTCTGACATTTGCCTGACATCCACTTGGTATTTTACCTGGAGGTGGTAAGGGTTCTCAAACGGTGGCAGGTAGTTGCTGTTCATTGCAAACACTGTCACTAAGGCTGGGCAGTTTGATCTTAAATCAGCATCACAGTTAATTGACAGTTTCATGTCGGTTTTCTTTCTCCCCTCTTACTGACAAGGCTTGGAAGAAGAAGAAGCAGCCATTTTTGTCATTCAGTCCATACAACCAATCATGTACAGTAGAATGAAATTACGTTTCTCCTGTCTACAATGTTAATCACATCTAGAATCAGAGGGGCCGCTGCCATGCAAGGCGGCACCACAAACTACTTTTTCCTTCCCGCATTCTGTTATGCTGAGCACCAAGCTAGAAGGTGGGAAGGAACCTTTTTTTTTTTTTTTTTAAATATGGTCTCTGGTATGACCCGGCTGTGGAGTGGATGCTCTACCACTAGGCCACCACTCCACGTGGCCTAGTGGTAGAGCAATAACTGTAATTAGGCAATATTACACAAGAGTTTGGTATCATTGTGGTACTGTAGTAAATAAGCATAATATAATAAAGAACATGCAAAAATAAACATTGTCCAGTGTTTACAACGCATACCTCTTGAGGGTTTGTGTGTCATGTCGTGTGCACAGTGGCTGATTAACTTGTTGGCTGTGTTGGGGGGAGTCCTTTATGCACCCATGATTGTTACCGCCACATAGTGATTACGAGTCTGTTATTGAGATGAGATGAGTACAGCCTTAGCTTGTCCATTTCCTCTGTAAAACAGTTGAGATGACGCTGATTGCTGTCGGAGGCTAACAGCGACTTGGCTTCTGCTCCTTTTAGTGTTAGTATCTGCGCACTTCACTTTTTCTTGACATCTTCAAATGAACTGGTCAATCATCACATACTATGTGGATGGAGACTGCGTTTTTTTTCTTTACAAGCCGCCTTTAATTGTTCCACCTATGTTCTGCTGCATCTGAACAGCACTGACTCTGCTGCTTCCAGTTACATGCCCACACCTGTAACTCTGCAGGCACGTCTTAAAGGGGTAGTATGTGCACACACACACACAACAGGGAGAGGGGAATAGCTAAAAAAAAAACTGAGCAAGGTTACGTTGGTTCTACACCCTGAATGTAGGTTCTGATTTTATTTCAGTTAATCGCCCAGCCCCAACGGTCATTGACATTTGCTAACAGTCGTCATCTTTCTCGCAAATGCTGCTCACACACAAACACTTTCAGTTGCTTCCTAATCAGGGTCACCACAGTGGATCATGGGTCCGCATATTGATTTGGCAAAGATTTAATGCTTGATGCCCTTCCTGGCACAACCCTCCTCATTTACATGGGCTTGGAATGGGCACAGGGAGCACACTGGTTTTGTGCTTCTCCCTGTGGCTGGGTAACCAGCTATACTTTAGCCATTGTATATGTGCTGAGCGGCAAGGTAGAAGGTGGAAAGTACCATCCTTATGGTCTTTGGTATGACCTGGCAGGGGCTTGAACCATCAACTTCCTGGCTATGAGGTGGATGCTCTACCACTAGGCCACTCTGGTCCATCTGCGCAAATGTTGCTAATTGCTATTTTTTTTTTTTTTTTTAAATACTGCACACCACTGAAGAAACTCCATTTCAGTTCTCCTGTATTTCCTGTACGTATTGACAAATACAATCTTTGAATCTTGAATAACTGTCACGAATGACTGTGACAAACCCTGATTTTTCACAAACGTTCATCAGAAAAGTTGGCAAATCCAAAAATCGCAATGTTTGTCAGCATTCGCCGCTCCATGACGTACTAGCTTGAAGTATTGCATCTTTGGTGTTTGTCAGCAAGAATTAGTTGGGTGAACTTCATAAACTATACTGAGATCATTTTTTAATACTTGCTAATTATTAAGATTCACTGCAAGTGAATGATAAATGTGAACCAGTAATGCACTGGGAGTAAGCTGCATTTTTATTGCCATCCATCCATCCATCCATCTTCTACCGCTTTTCCGGAGGTCCGGGTCGCGGAGGCAGCAGTTCAAGCAGAGAAGCCCAGACTTCCCTCTCCCCAGCCACCTGCTCCAGCTCTTCAGAGGGGATACCAAGGCGTTCCCAGACTAGCTGGGAGACATAGTCTCTCCACCGAGTCCTGGGTCTGCCCCGGGGTCTCCTCCCAGTGGGACGTGCCTGAAACACCTCAAGTGGGAGGCGTCCAGGAGGCATCCTAATCAGATGCCCATACCACCTCAACTGACTCCTTTCAATGTGGAGGAGCAGCGGTTCTACTCTGAGCCTCTCCCGGATGACTGAGCTCCTCACCCTATCTCTGAGGGTGAGTCCAGCAATCCTACGGAGAAAGCTCATTTCAGCCGCTTGTATCCGCGATCTCGTTCTTTCGGTCATTACCCAAAGCTCGTGACCATAGGTGAGAGTAGGAACGTAGATTGACTGGTAAATCGACAGCTTTGCCTTAGAACTAAGCTCCCTCTTCACCACAACAGACCGGTACAACGTCCGCATCACTGCAGATGCTGCTCCAATCCGTCTGTCGATCTCTCGCTCCATTTTGCCCTCACTCGTGAACAAGACCCCAAGATACTTAAACTCCTCCACTTGGGGCAGGAGCCTGTCCCCAACCCGGAGAGGACAATCCACCTTTTTCCGGCTGAGGACCATGGACTCGGACTTGGAGGTGCTGATTCTCATCCCAGCCGCTTCACACTCAGCGGCAAACCGTCCCAGCAAGAGCTGTAGGTCATTGCTGGATGAAGCCAACAGGACAACATCATCTGCAAACAACAGAGATGAGATCCTGTGGTCACCAAGCATGACACCCTCCATTCCCTGGCTGCGCCTAGAAATCCTGTCCATAAAAATTATGAACAGGACCGGTGACAAAGGGCAGCCCTGGCGGAGTCCAACTCTCACTGGGAATGACTCCGACCGAGTGTTGGCAATGCGAACTAAACTCTCACAACGGTCGTACAGAGACCGAATAGCTCGTAACAACAAGCCCGATACCCCATACTCCCGAAGCACCCCCCACTTTCATTTTTATTGCTTTAATTAAAATTATGTAAATGAAAAATGACTCCAAAAAGCAAAACAAAAATGAGATAATCTTGATAACTAGCTGTTTGAATAGTTTATTTTAAAATGGGATTGAGCATTCCACACCAGCTTGGTGGGCACGTTACAAAGCTGCAGAAGGACGGTGAGAACGGGGTTTAGAGTTCACCCTGCTCTCACAAAAAGAATAAAATCAAACGTACTGGAATTACTGTAACAATATTTAAATATTCGAGTCATGAAAAGGTCAGAACCTCATCCAACAACAAAAAATACAACTGATTTTAATCTCTAGAAGGGACAATTCAGACCAAAGTGACATTTAGGTTTTTAAGTGTTAGAACATAGACATTAGTGTGAATGGGTTCCGGCGCCCGTAAATCTCAGTTCTTTTTTGCTTTCAGTGTTAATGTCAGATTTTATCATTTCTGTTCATAGCCCAAAGATGTGTAAGCAGAAAGGAATGAAAGTACCAGTGTACCCGAAGGTCATTTTAGTCTGACTGGTCACAAACTGAGACGGGCTCACAGAATATTTCAGTGAACCACCAACGCAGCTGTGTTTGCTTTTGTTTTTGATCGTGTCCTTTTAAGAGCTAAAGCAGAATGTCTGGCTTTTCAACACTGCGTAAATAAACTACAACTGAGAAAAGTCTGAGGATGTCCAACTGCTTCCTCCATTTCTTCTCTTTTCTTTAACCATTTCCCCAGGATACTGTTAAACCTTATTGTAGCAATTTAATAACAAATAACGGCCATGTCACCACTAAAGCTTCTACGTTTCTCATCAGATTGACTTGCTGTTCATACAGAAGCTTTGACTGAAATGAGGGGTTCCATTTTTGGGGGAGGGGGACTTATTTTCTTTCAGTCCATTTTTATGTTGACTCCTCCGTGGATCACCACCCTATCGTGGTGGAGGGGTCTGAATGTCCTCATGCGCCCAGGAGCCATGTTGTCAGGGGCCGCGTGCCCCGTTGAGGTCTCCCATGGTGAACAGGTCCCTGGTGAAGGGCCAGAGCGGTCCGGCAGAGCTCCATGAAAAAGTTACCAGGACCCAGTGTACACAGTCAGCGATTTGAACGGGGGATGCCATCCCCATTTATAGGTAAAAATAAAAGGGGGGATTTTGCAAATTTTCTACTCTTTTCCTCATAGATTTGAAGCTTTTCTAATAAAATTGCAACTTTTTGTGTAAATTTGTAACTTGTAGATTTTCAACTTTATTTTCGTAAATTTTCAACTTTTTTCTACAAGTAAGAGTAGTCACCAAAAAGTCACTTCAGCCATGACTGAAGGAGGGAAGCTCTGAGAGGGGAACCGCCAGTAGGTGACTTGAATGGGGTTTGGGTTTGAGGCCACCCCATTCATAGGTGTAAATCAATGTGGCGGTGGGGGGGGGGGGGGGGGGCGGGGTCTTTTACCTGGGAGAAGAATTTTTGCAAATTTTCTACTGTTGTAGATTTGCAAGTTTTCTCATAAATTTGCAATGCTCGTCTGGATGCTTAATTATGTGATTAAAATGTAATTTGTGACTTTTTCAATATTGAAATTGGCATCTTGTATTTTTGCAAATTTGTACCCAATTTACATTATCCGTTTGTATGTATGCTAAATTTATGAATACCCCCTTGTTAAAAAATAAATAACATCTCCCACTGGTAACTGCCATAATCGTGTTTGGTGACATTTGTAGTCAGAGACAAGTAGATGTAATTTACTCAGTGGTTTCACACGGAACGATTACTTTGACTGCACGACAGCGTTCCCTATGTCTTATTACTGTACAACGAGTAAAGTTAGGGTCACCGAACTTGGTAGACAGATTCACCGTGTGACCCTGAAGTGTGACTATTGGCCCTTTTCCACTAGTACCTGTTTAGCCCTGTTCGGTTCGGTACGCTTTGTTTTACATAACGGAAGGGTTGCACCGCCTCCCTGTAACAAATCCCACCCACATCAAGCGGTACTCTGTTGTAATGGAAACACAAGCGGACCAAACTGAACTGAACTGTACCGTGCTGTACCGGGCCAAACGGGTACTAGTGGAAAAGGGCATTCATTAGGTTTTGAGATTGCAAGGTCAAAGGTCAACATCAAAATGGCTTACAAACTACATATATCTCAACAAAGAAAGCTAGGGTCACCAAACCTGGTACACAGGTTCACTCTGAACCCATAACCTCTGATTTCAGGTTTGGGGTCAAAGGTCAAGGCCGGCACTCCCTATGATCTCCTACCATAGAACGTGTGAAGCTCTAGGGCAGGGGTGTCAAACTCATTCCATGGAGGGCCAAGACCCTGCAGGTTTTACCTCCACCCAGTGTCTTCAGCAGGTGTTTTCACTGATCAGCAATCAGTGGGAAAAAATTCAGTGTAATCACCTGCTGAAGACACTGGGTGGAGGTAAAACCTGCAGGGTCTTGGCCCTCCATGGAATGAGTTTGACACCCCTGCTCTAGGGTCGCCAGACTTGCTACACAGGTTCACCTTGGGATGCTGCCCTACAATGATGGGTTGTATACTTTGTTGTATATTCGTGGATGATGGGCTTATCATAATTTGGCTCTGCCACAGTAATTATATTGAAAAGTTGAAAACTGCTCTCTGTCAGTCAGTACTGGGATCTTCAAAGAAAACCGAGGCGGGGGATATTCTGCACTCACCTCAGAGTGCTCATTACTCATAAATTTACCACTTTTTTTTTTTCTTGCTCCTTTGCAACTGAGCCATAATTAAAGACATCAACTTTGATATCAGGGACATAAAACTGTACATACAACCAATATTAAAAGCATTTTTTAAGCTACATAGTTGTTAGTGGCATTTTATTTACACAAACTTGAACTGAATATTTCTCTGAAACAGTTGAAGGACGATGGTCAGGTGCGGGACTGCAGTGTGAGGCGCTGGGCCGTATCCAGCAGGTGAGCCATGTCAGGCTGCTGAGCCTGGTGTTTCATGTACTCTAGAGTCCGAACCTGGGGCAGGCACAGAGACAAAAAACTCAGTGAGGCTGCGTTCATAGAAATGATGCGCAAACCGCAGAAGTGGGCAGAATACATAGAAACTGTACTCAAATAAAAATCTCATTAAATTAATAATTAGTCATGTACAAGTAAGTACCACAGTGGTGGTGTACGGTAAAGCATACGCCCCCACAGCCGGGAGGTTTTTTTTGGAAACATCATCCATCCATCTTCTGCCACTTATCCAGGGTTCCAGGTCACGGGGGCAGCAGTCCAAGCAGAGATGCCTGGACTTCTGCCCAGTTCACAGAGCACCATGATCCTCACAATCCCTCCTGCAGGTGGCGAGCCCACCAGAGGGCGGACCCATGTGTCTCGTCTGGTAATTTACCCAGTTACCAGGCTCTGGCCAATGAACCTCTCCCCCCAACCGGGCTCAAGGGTGGGGCTCTGGCAACCGCGTGCCAGGTGTGGTACATGTGATCCTTGGAACTTCTTCATTTTAAGACAAAAATCTTACATAGTGTTGCTTTAAATTAACAGGTTTTTGTGAAAAATTGTCACATTTTTAATGTAAATTTGCAACTTTTTTCTTGTAATTTTTTTTTTCCACAATATCTTTATTGAACCTTTTTTTTTTTTTTAACAAACATGATACAAACAATCAAACACTAACGCTAAAGTACTACAAAAAAAAAAAATGCACTAAAAACACCAACAACCACCAACAAAATCAAGTCTTCAACAATGCTCCTCTGTTTAGTCTAGACAATCCAATACATAAGTATACATATTATGTTCACCAGTTTGGAATTTACAAGGTCCACACACATCATTCACCTTCTTCTTCAAGAGTTATGTTTAAATTCTTTACATAATGAATGAAAGGTCTCCATATATTCTCAAACACAATTTCCTTTGATTTCAGTATATATGTTATTCTTTCTAATGGAAGGTTTGTTAACATCTGTCTTAACCACTGAGTCACATCTGGTCTATGAGTCTTTTTCCATAATAGTGCAATACATTTTTTGGCATTAAGCAAACTGAGGTCTATGAATGTTCTTTCACTTTTATTAAAATTATGCTTTTCTGGGTACAGACCCAACAAAAACAGTTTAGGATTCAGTATGATTTGTTTTGAGATTATTTTTTCAATTGTTACCCTCACCTCTTCCCAAAACATTCTTATTAATCTACATTCCCATAAACAATGAAATAGGGTTCCTTTACTTTCCATGCATTTTGTGCATGTATCTAGTATATTTTTGTTATATTTATTTAACTCCTCCGGTGTAACATACATCCGCATTAACCATTTGAAATGTATCAATTTAAGGCGTGCATTTATTGATTTGGTTTGAGCTTCTGTACAAGCCAATTCCCATTGTTCCTCCGAAATTTCAATTTGCAGATCTTCTTTCCAGTAGTTTAATCTTTTCAGTGAATTTTCACTTGAAGATAGTGTCAATGAGTTATAAAACTCTGAAATAATACCCTTTCTTTTACTATCTTTCATCATCATTTTTTCCAAGGATGAATAAATAGGTCGAGTGAGAGCTTTATTTTGACTTGATCGAATAAAGTTTCTAAGTTGAAGATATTTAAAAAAATGTGTTCTATTGAGATTAAATTTGATCCTCAGCTCTTCAAAAGACATTATGTTATCTGCACATGGCAAATATAAATCCTGAATCTTTTGTATCCCTTTTAAATTCCATACTTTAAATACAGCGTCCGCTCTCCCTGGTTTAAAATATTGATTACCCCATATTGGACTAAATTGTGACAATAACTGTGGTTCTTTTAAATAGTTTTTAGCTTCACACCATATTTTGATCATATGCTTTACAAATGGATTTTTAACTTGTTTTTGTAATTTTTTTGCCGAATCTGAGTATATGAATATGGGAAGAGGTAAAGGTAAATTGTATGATTCCATTTCAGTCCAGTGAGGGAGATCATTTGATGAAAAATAATATGTCATAGACCTCAGTTGTGCCGACCAATAATACAACATAAAATTTGGACATTTCAGACCTCCACGATCAAATGGTAAATATAATAAAGACAGACGTAATCTAGCCCTCCTGTTGTTCCATATAAATTCCACTAACTTTTTTTTTATTCTTGAGAATAGATCTAAAGGTGGTGATAAGGGAATGTATTGAAATAAATAAAGTATTTTAGGTAAAATATTACTTTTAAGTATATTGATTCTCCCGATCATCGACATTGGTAGTGACATCCATCTCTGAGTTAACTCATTGATATCTGACATTAAGGCTTCATAGTTGACGCTGGCGACTGATTCTAGCTTAGGCATAATTTGGATTCCTAAATATTTAAACTGATTTACAACATTGAATTGATTTGCCTCAGGGGCTGGGTAATTTCTCTGGGTCTCATTTAGCATTAATATTGAAGATTTAGTTTTATTTATTTTATATCCTGATATTTCCCCAAAATTCTTTATTAAATTCAACAAGGTTGGAATTGATTTTTTTAGATTCGACATAAACAAAATTATATCATCGGCGTACAGGGAGATTTTATGTTCTGTTGGTCCAACTTTAATTCCATATATTTGTGAATGTAAACGTATCGCTATCGCTAAAGGTTCAATTGCCATAGTAAACAGTAAAGGTGAAAGTGGACAGCCTTGTCGACATCCTCTATTGATTTTTATTGGTTTTGAAATATTGTTATTTGTTAGGATTTCTGCTGTAGCATTATTGTATATTATTTGAACCCATTTTATGAAATTATTTCCAAGTCCAAACCTTTGTAGGACTTCAAAAAAAAAGGGCCATTCAACTCTATCAAAGGCCTTTTCGGCGTCCAATGATAGGAGAGCTGTATCCGGTGCTTCTTTATTAAAATAAATAATATTAAATAGTCTTCTTACATTATGGAAGCCTTGTCTACCCTTTATAAAGCCATTCTGATCTCGATTAATAATATTTGGTAAAATTTCTTGTATTCGTCTTGCTAAAATTTTACAGATTATCTTAAGGTCGGCGTTTAATAGGCTTATTGGTCTCATATTTTCACATTTATTAGAGGGCTTACCTGGTTTTGGCAGCAGTATAATTAAGGCATTATTTATGTATGATGGTAAATTATTATTTTGAAATGCTTCTAAAACCATTTCCAAAAAAGGTTTTATTAATTTATTCTTAAATTTTTTATAAAGGTCAACTGGAAGACCATCTGGTCCTGCACTTTTTCCTGATTTCATATTATCAATGGCTAGCCCAACTTCTTCTTGACTAATTTTAGACTCCAATATCTCCCTGTTTTCATTTGGTATACACGGTATAGATAGTTCGTTCAAAAACCCATTTAGTTTTGTTAAATCAGGTTCATTTTTGGTATCATATAATTTTTCATAGTAATCTCTAAAGGCTCTATTAATTTCTAAAGGATCTATAACTACCTGTCCGTTACTTATAATACTGGTAATTGGTGTTTTAATTTCCAATTGTTTAATCTGCCATGCTAATAATTTTCCTGATTTTTCACCTTGTTCATAAAAAGATTGTTTCAATCTTAGAAGACTCGAGGCAGCTCTATTCGCTGATTTTTTGTCGTATTCAGCTCTCAAAATCAGTAATTCATTCTCCAACCTTGGGTCACTTCCTGCATACACTTTTTCCTGAAGACTTTTTATTTTATGTTCCAATTTAGCTCTCTCCTCTCGAGTCTTCTTAGATTTTGATCCTGTATAACTAATAATATGTCCCCTAATAAAAGCTTTGAAAGCCTCCCACTTTACACATGCTGATGTTTGTGTAGTATTGATGTCAAAGAACTCGTCTATCTGTTTTTCTATATACTTGACAAATTCCTCATCCTGAAGCCATTTATGCTGAAATTGCCATCTGCCTGATTCCTTTGTCAATTTTTTATCTACATATATTAGACAACAGGGTGCATGATCAGAGATCACGATGTTATCATAAAAGCAGTTTTGAATCTTGGACCTTAATTCTGTGGAAATCAAAAAATAATCAATACGTGAGAATGTCTTGTAGGTACTGGAATAACAAGAATAGGCTTTAACTTGTGGTTTCATTTCTCTCCATATATCTAACAATCTCAATTCTTTCATAAAATGATTAATAGTCATCCTACATCCAATGTGCGTACAATCCAGTCCTGTTGATCTATCCACACCTGGATTCAATGTACAATTAAAATCCCCTGCTATTATATGTTGCCCTGTAAGTGATGATAAGATGAGAAATAAATTAGCAAAGAACTTCTGATCATCTATATTGGGACCATATAAGTTCACAAGATTTATATTTTCTAATAGCAAAGAACCTTGAATGATTACATATCTTCCAAATTTGTCTCCAATTACATTTTTCACTTGAAAAGGAACTGATTTATGTATGAGAGTCATAACTCCCCTGGCTCGGGATGAAAATGAAGAGGTGAATACACTTCCCTGCCATCTACTCCTAATTCTTTTAACATCCTCCTCTATCAGATGAGTTTCTTGTAAAAACACAATTCTTGAACCCATGTCCTTTATTTTATTCATAACTTGTTTAAGTTTTTTTAAATTTTGTAGACCTCTGCAATTCCATGAAGTTAAATTAAGATTAACACTTTGGTCCATGATCAATAGAGAGTTTGGGATTACCTTGCAGTGTAAACATGCTCATACAGAGAAGCAAAAACATGAGTGGTTGAACATTCATCCTACAAACTACACACAAACAAATTTCCCCTTCCCACACTTGTGGCAAACCCCCCAAAATCAAAAGAAAAATTCTGTCTCCCGATATAGCCATCGACCGTTCCACACCCACGGGGAACAGCCTAAGCCACTCCTTCTTCATCCTCCCAATCACCCTAACTCTACTGCTTTTAATGACGTAACATTAACTCTCCTCTGTAGTTTTCCAACTTAACTCCAAAATTTTTAACAACTTTGTACATCATAGTTTTTTTTTTTTTGTTTGTTTTGTTTTTGTTTTGTTTTTTTAATATATAATACAATCTATATTTTGTAAACTTACTATTTACTTCAAGTCAGTCAGATGCCTGTGCAAATGCTTAATTATTCTACCTTATATTTTTGTTCATGCTTAGCTCCCACCAGTCTCTTCTTCTTCTTTGATCTTCTTGATGAACTCCTGCGCCTCCTCTGGGGTCTTGAAGATGTGGGTTCTGCCCTCATACGTGGTCAGCAGTCTCGCAGGATAGATTACACCATTTTTTCTTGTAATTTTGAATTTTTTTTTCTTAACTAATTTATAACTTTTCTTGCACATTTGCAACTTTGTTAATCAGAAATTTCCACCTCTTTTCTTGTTTTTTTTTTTTCTGTTTAGAGTAAAACAAACTAGCTTCACATGCCCTCTAATATAATATGAATCAAATATTTCTAGAGCCAGAATTTAATGAGGGGAAAAATGAGGTTAATTTACACTCAATTTCAAATCAGTGAAATTAAGTTTCTCAACAATACAACCAATGTACTGAATAAAAGTACAGGTTCTTCCTCCAAAATGTACTCGAGTAAAAAGTACTCCTGCGATTAAGCTTCTTACTAAAGTACAACTTTGTCAGAAAGTTATTTGAGAACTTGTACTTTAGTAAATGTAACTAGTGACTACACACCTGACACACAGCAAAGATTAAAAATATCAGGCAGCTTGTAAACAGATTAGACTGTAATCTGAAATATGAGCTGAATAAAGAGAAGTGAACTCACAGAGGTGCGAGTCTCACAGCATCCGTGTTTGTGGCTGAGGTTCCACAGGTTGACAGACAGCTGGCTCAGTTTGTTGTTCCTCAGATCCCCGTGGGCCAACAGGACTCCAAACAGAGAGAAAGCTAAAGCTCCCTGGCGACGTGTGCTCTGCTGTAAGACAGCAGGAAACACATTTCACCACCCTGGGTGTCACTGCTTACTAATGTTCTTGAATAAAGGAAAACAATGTTTTAATCTACAGCAGGGAAATAAGTACTGAACACATCAACATTTTTATCATTAAACATATTTCTGATGGAGCCATTGACCTGAGATTTTCACCAGGTATCAGTAACAACCCAAGTAATCCATACATATAAAGAAATCAAGGCAACTGCGTTCAGAAAACAAGTTATATTTAATAAAGTGGAATGACATAGGGAATAAGTATTGAACATGCTTGGTGAAATTCATTTACTATTTAGTAAAAAAGCCTTTGTTGGTAATAACAGTTTCCAGATGCCTCCTGTATGGAGAAACTAGGTGCAGGCATTGCTCAGGAGTGATTTTAGCCCATTCTTCCATACAAACGGTCTTCAAATCTTGAAGGTTCCGTGGGTGTCTTCTATGAACTCTGATCTTCAGTTCGTTCCATAGATTTTCAATTGGATTCAGGTCAGGTGACTGACTGGGCCATTCTAGCAGCTTTATTTTCCTTCTTTGGAGCCAGTTGAGCGTTTCCTTGGCTGTGTGTTTGGGATCATTGTCTTGCTGAAATGTCCACCCTGGTTTCATCTTCAGCATCTTGGCAGATGGCAACAGGTTCTTATCAAGGATGTTTCTGTACATTTTCCCATTCATCTTTCCTTCAATTATATGAAGTCTGCCTGCACCATGTGCTGAAAAACATTCCCACATCATGATGGGATGTGCAGTGTCATTTCTCCTCCAAACATGCTGTGTGTTGTGGCATCCAAAAAGTTCAATTTTGGTCTCATCTGACCACACTATATCTCCCAGTATCTTACTGGTTGAAGTGAGGCAAGTGAGGCCTGTAGTTCTTTGGATGATGTTGTGGAGTATTTTGTGACCTCTTGGATGAGTCGTCACTGCGCTCTTGGGGTAATTTTGGTCAGCCGGCAGCGCGGTGGCGGAGTGGTTAGCACTGCGGCAGCACAGCAACTCACCCTTGGCCGGGGGATCCTGGGTTCGATCCCAGCCTCCGACCAACAGTGATCTGTGTGGAGTTTGCATGTTCTCCCCGTGTCTGCGTGGGTTTACTCCGGGATTTCTCCGGTTTCCTCCCACATGCCAAAAACATGCAAATTAGGTTAACTGGCATCAAACTGGGGATTCTAAATTGTCCTTAGGTACGACTGTGAGAGTGAATGGTTGTCTGTCTCTCTGTGTTGGCCCTGCGATGGACTGGCGATCTGTACAGGGTGTAGCCTGCCTCTCGCCCAAAGATGCTGGGATAGGCTCCAGCCCCCCCACGACCCAAAAAGGATTAAGCGGAAGAAGATGGATGGATCTTACTGGTTTGCCCAAATGTTGTGCAGCAAACTTTAAATGAGCTTCAACATGCTTTTTCTTCAGCAATGGAGTCTTGCGAGGTGAGCCCATAGAGCCCATGTTGGTTGAGTGCATTACTTATTGTTTTCTTTGAAACAGCAATACCTGCTAACTCCAGGTCTTTCTGGAGCTCCATGAGTGGTCTTTGGCTCTTGGATCTTCTGATAATTCTTTTGACTCCTCTGTCAGAAATCTTGCGAGGAGCTCCTGGTCATGGCAGGTTTATGGTAAAATGATGTTCGTTCCACTTCTGAATGATGGCTCGAACAGTGCTCACTGGAACATTCAGCAGTTTAGAAATGCGCTTGTAACCAATGCTATCATTATGTTTTGCAACAATAAGGTTGCGGAGGTCTAGAGAGAGCTCTTTGCTCCTATCCATCATGAGTTCTTTATGGTGTGACAATCTGATATTCATAGACCTTTTTAAAGGCTGTCAGTCAGGACTTAACCAGCTGAAATGAATTTGCACTGATGGGGGATGGGATAGCTTCCTAAATTCTGATGGATTTCAGCAGTTTTCCTGCCTTTCTATGCCTTTTTGCACCTCTTTGTCTTCTTGTGTTCAATACTTATTCCCTGTGTCATTCCACTTTATTAAATCTAACTTGTTTTGTGAACACAGTGGCCTTGCTTTCTATGTATGTATGGATTACTTGGGTTGTTACTGATATCTGGCGAAAATCTCAGGTCAATGGCTCCATCAGAAATATGTTTAATGAGAAAAATGTTGTGTTCAATACTTATTTTCCCCGCTGTATCATTTATTTTAAGTTAAAAAAAAAAAAAAAAATTCATTCAAAAATATGTTTGGCCTTACCTCGTCCCGACCAAGTGCCTTTAATTGGTCGAGGATCTGTTCAATCAGGGTCTCACAAAGCTTGTTGACCTCTGAAAGAAACTTGGGGTCTCCTCCATAAAGCGTCTCATTGGAGTCCACTGAGACAGAAAACAGAAAGTCCAGCTTTACTTGAGAAAATCCTCTATAAAGAGAATCTGAAGGTGTAAGCGAGTTCAATTTAATACTTTTTTTACTTGATCAAATTTAAGATCTCAAAATTGAAAAATCCCAAGAAGTATGTGACTGTATTACAAGAAGTTCTATCCAAGTCCAGTGGGTATAAAAGTGCACACACCCCTGTAAAATGCAAGAAATTTGTGATGTAAAAAATGAGACCACAATAAATTATTTACAAACTAAAAAACAAACAATCTGTTATGTTGGAAAATATAAAAATTGTTTTCAAAAAAGTATAATAAGCTGGTTGTGCACACCGTAAACCCCTTTTTTGACACAAAAATCCTACCTTTTAACAAGAGTGTGTACACTTTATATATTCAGTGTGTGTTTACTGGAACTGAAATTGCTGCATATTGTCAATCAAGCACATACTTCCCCATGATTGCCATGACCACTTGATATGTTAGGCACTAACACACATCCAAGAAACTAGCCCTTTACAGCCTGAAGCTGAAAAAACACAAGGATTTCACAGTACACCACCAGAACATTCAGCAATATTTCCTGTGATTCTTAAGAAGATTTAGGGTGCTTTCACACCTAACCCAATGTTAGGTGTGAAACCTCTGGACCAAAGAGCCAAAATTTGGTCCAGCAAAAGGAGGCAGTCTCGGTCCCAGCTGGTTTAGAGTGTGGAAGCAACTTTTAGAAAAGTCTGGACTTTCAGACCAAACACAGGAAGCTAAGGCAGCCGAAAAGCAGGAAAATGAGCCGTAGTCGCACTCAGAGATGGGCAATACGGCCGTTAACACCATACAGTCTGTTGAAAAAAAATCATAAAACTGTAGAAACTTGCCAGGTATTTTTTGAGAGGATGCAATAGAGTTTAAAAAAAAAATGGCGAGCAATGTCATTTGAAAACCATCACGGCTGATGAGAAGGACAAACATCCTTTTTAACGAAGACCTGGATAATATTCTAGCCTCACTAAACTAGTTCATCGACTAATATGATGGAGTCTTCCCCGATTTAACTACCGATGTGTCCAGAGCTGCAAAAAAACATCTTGGAGGGCGAGTAACATGTTTGCTAACTACAGTCTGTGTTAACAATACAGCCATCGTCATGACAACAAGACATAGGTGCCGTCACATAAAAGTTGTTTAGTTTGCTTGGAAAAAGAAACGGTGAAACAGCCAAGCCTAACCAGCCCAAATGTGGTCTGGACTGTGTGAAGACGCTCTTAAAGATTAACTGTCCATATCTTAAATCACAAAAAAGACAGAGAAAATGCCACAAGTAGAAATTTGCTATTTGCATATCCAGGCAAATTCAGTATGTACAGTATGTGTGTAGTGTTACCTTTGGGGATGGAGTAGATATACATTTCTTGGCTCATAGCAGCCAGCAGGGGTAGAGCACTGATGTAAACCCGTACTTTTGCATCACTGTTGTCCTCCCAGGTGTAGTCCTGAACCATGTTGAGCAGGCCACGGACTAAGTAGAGCACCCCATGCTCGGGATGGTCCTGTATTTACACAAATACAAACCATGGTGGGAATACTGAGGGGAGGAAATGGCTCTGGAACACTTTTGTAAACCCTGAGCTAAATTGTAGGAAGGCTTCCCTGATCTTTTTATGCTGATTGAAGAGAATAGTTACCGGTACAACCAGCAGCGTTGCTAAAAAGTTGTTGATGAAGTCCAGTAGGAAGCTCTCTGAAGAGCGAAGTTTTCCATCTATGCTGATGGTGCGAGGTACTTCTGGAAGAACACTGACTGCTGTTTTAAGGAAAGCATCAGCTAGAGATGGAGGATAAAAAAGAAAGGTAATTAAAGAAGGAAAAAAGTAAAGAACAGCACAAAAGCTAGAACAGAAAAAGAACAGTAGATACGTTTAGAAAACGGAAACTAAAATGTCACAGCAAACAACTGCTCACCCTGGGAGAGACACTGGTTGGCCAGAGCGACCTGACCAGACAGCAGATAAAGGCTGAGTCGACTGAAGATGCTGCTGAGAGACGGGATGGTGATGAAACTGAAGGCAGCACAAGCCTGCAGGGAGGAGAGATACAAATCCATGACCTACCAATGACAAACTCATTTCAAAAGGTCCTCCTGTCTCTGTTTCACTGTCAGTACAAATGGACTGTGGCCCGCAGTGATCAGAGGGTGCATGTGTTAACTGACCCTGACAAAGGCAGCGGTCTTGCGGGAGTGAGTCCCTTTCATCACCCTCCTGGTCTCCATGGCCAGCTGGTTCACTGTCTGGAAACAAAAAGGTCATTTAATATGCAGTATACAACAGTTCCAAGGAATTTAATTGGACAATAGGCATTCCAAGAGTGTCTACAGTGGTGTGAGAAAGTGTTTGCCCCCTTCCTGATTTCTCTTTTTTTTTTTTGTGTTTGTCACTCAAATGTTTCAGATCATCAAACAAATTTAAATATTAGACAAAGATAACACAAGTAAACACAAAATGCGGTTTTTAAATAAAGGTGTTTATTATTAAGGGTAAAAAAAAAAAATCCAAACCTACATGGCCCTGTGTGAAAAAGTGATTGCCCCCCCCCCCCTGTTAAAACATAAATTAACTGTGGTTTATCACATCTTTCGAAAGCTGAGTGCAATTTCTCTAGCCACACTCAGGCCTGATTACTGCCACACCTGTTCTCAATCAAGAAATCACTTAAATAGGTCCTGCCTGACAAAGTGAAGTATACCAAATGATCCTCAAAAGCTAGACATCATGCTACGATCCAAAGAAATTCAGTAACAAATGAGAAACAAAGTAACTGAAATCTATCAGTCTGGGAAAGGTTATAAAGCCATTTCTAAAGCTTTGGGACTCCAGCAAACCACAGTGAGAGCTATTATCCACAAATGGCGAAAACATGGAACAGTGGTGAACCTTCCCAGGAGTGGCCGGCTGACCAAAATTACCCCAAAAGCGCAGCAACGACTCATCCAAGAGGTCACAAAAGACCCCACAACAACATCCAAAGAACTGCAGGTCTCACTTGCCTCACTTAAAGTCAGTGTTCATGACTCCACCATAAGAAAGAGACTGGGCAAAAATGGCCTGCATGGCAGAATTCCAGGACGAAAACCACAGCCGAGCAAAAACAACGTAAAAGCTCGTCTGAGTTTTGCCAGAAAACATCTTGATGATCCCTAAGACTTTTGGGAAAATACTCTGTGGACTAACGAGACAAAATTTGAACTTTTTGGAAGGTGTGTCCCCCACTAGATCCGGCATAAAAGTAACACAGCATTTCAGAAAAGGAACATCATACCAACAGTAACATATGATGGTGGTAGTGTGATGGTCTGGAGCTGTTTTGCTGCTTCAGGACCTGGAAGACTTGCTGTGGTAAATGGAACCATGAATTCTGCTGTCTACCAAAAAATCCTGAAGAAGAATGTCCGGCCATCTGTTCGTGACCTCAAGCTGAAGCACACTTGGGTTCTGCAGCAGGACAATGATCCAAAACACACCAGCAAGTCCACCTCTGAATGGCTTAAGAAAAACAAAATGAAGACTTGAGAGGCCAAGTCAAAGTCCTGACCCGAATCTGATTAAGATGCTGTGGAATGACCTTAAAAAGGCGGTTCATGCTCAAAAACCCTCCAATGTGGCTGAATTACAACAATTCTGCAAAGATGAGTGGGCCAAAATTCCTCCACAGCGCTATAAAAGACTCATTGCCTGTTATCGCAAACGCTTGATTGCAGTTGTTGCTGCTAAGCGTGACCCAACCAGTTATTAGGTTTAGGGGGCAATCACTTTTTCCACACAGGGCCATGTAGGTTTGGAATTTTTTTCCCTTAATAACAAACACTTTAATTTAAAAACTGTATTTTGTGTTTACTTGTGTTATCCTTGTCTAATATTTAAATTTGTTTGATGATCTGAAACATTTAAGTGTGACAAACAGAGAAAAAAAATGAGAAATCAGGAAGGGGGCAAACACTTTTTCATACCACTGTATATAGTGAAGCATTCACTTCCTTTAATGCAATTAAGTTATGCTGTGTTGTGTACTTTAACTTCCACAGTGATGTGTTGTTTGAAAAGAGACAATTTTAACAACCCAGAATTATGTTGTGTTCAGGGTTCATGCTGATAGTTGTCATGGGCAGTGAGAGCGCGCCCCTCCCGTCCCGTCTCACCTTTGTGAATTCATCACTCCACCTGAGGCAGAAGACGCACCTGCACCCGCTCATCAGCCAGCGTACTTAAGGAGGCTCTCTCCGTGCATTCTACGCTGGCTTGTCTGGGTATACGGCCCCTTCAAGACAAGCAGGTATAACTTTCCCGCTAGTTTAGACACGCTGTCTAATCTCGCTCTCTCCTTCTCTTCAGGTTAATGCCATCGTGCAGGTGTGTCTCCAGGACTGCGCGCACTCTCCTGCCACATCTCCATTAATCCCTCGGCTTCCAACCTCCACCCGGTCAGGCACCATCAGCTCATCCCCCCACCCTGCTGGTTCGTCTATTCCCCGCTGGAGTTCTGCCGGTTCTTCCTCGGAACCCCAAGTAAGTGGCAATTTGGCTCGCCCAATTTTCCCTGACTCCGTTCCTCCTCTGACAGCTCTCGTCTTCTCTCCTCAGGTGGATTCCTCTGGCGAGTGGCTGTTTTTGTAGTTGTGCGACTCTTGACATTTAATAAATTGTCTAACGTGCCCCCTTGTGTGGTTCCTTCCTGTGCTGTTGCATCGTGCACGTAAGCTGTCATTTTAGTAATCATGACAGTTAGCCTGCTTAGCTCCGTTAACTGAATTAGTCATCCAACAGTTTAGATTAAAGCCTACATCTGAAAATGCCACTGAGAGGGAGGCAAAGAGAAATTAACTAAAAGTGGAGATATCCTGGGTCTAGTATGCACTTATTAGCCCTCACTTTAACCATCACTCCTCCGTAATTTTGTTGCAAACATAAGAACTTAAAACACAAGATTAACAAGCTGTTTTATTTATCATCCCAATCAGTCCCTCAGACTAGCTGTGTAATGATAATAGTGGTGTCATTCTTCAATACTGAATGCAGCAAATAAACTAGCTAGTTTGCTACCAGGCTGCCCAAATGAAGCAATCCCAAATGAGAATGAGGGCTGTGTAAGTACATAAGCCTGTATATGACTTATGGACAACTAAAATACAGCATATTGTTGTACATCTGTGTCAACTGACCATAAAGCTATTCTTTTAAAGGGGTACACCAATATAATGGCGTACTATCTGTATCAGAATATCGCAAGAAAAAAAAATAGCATTTACCATTGGCAGTAGCCGATGGTTTGATTTCACAACTGTGCACACTGATTTTGCCCTAAGGCTTACAGCTGCAAGTTCAAAAAACATCCAACAGGTAGAAGCTTAGTCCCAGGAAAAATGTTCTGGGAGGAGTGCTAAAGTGAAAATACACTGTACACCGGAGGCTATTCCTGTCAGAACTGGCCTAGTAAATTCTAGATCATTAAAGACTTGACTTTGATCTTAAAGGATATCTTCTCGTCTAGAGTGACTGAGATGTGGCTGAGTGTCGGTGAGTCCAGCGATTTTACTGAACTTTACCTCATGATTGCTTTTACTTGCTGCTACTAATTCCTGCAGACATCAGACTGAGGAGGAGGAACAGTGAATGTCTATAAGAATCACTATAAATGTAAACAGTTTTTATCATTTTCATTCACCTTAAATGTTCACTTTAAACTGAGTTTATTTTAGTTGAGTCATTTATTAGTTACCCTTAAAAGCAGTCAGTAACTGATTTTAAAGAGTTTTTTATTGAGTTAATGTCATAAGTTACAAAAGGCATTTCGAAAGCCGGGGATCAGACCATGAAGGTCTCTGTCTTCACCTGCCACCTGATCCGCATAGCACCAGACCCCCATGGTCCCTCCTGCAGGTGGTGAGCCCACTGGAGGGCGGACCCATGTAACTCCTTCGGGCTGAGCCTGGCCAGGTCCCATGGGCAGAAGCCCGGCCACCAGGTGCTAGCCTTCGAGCCCCTCCCCCAGGGCTGGCTCCAGGGCGGGGCCCCAGTAACCCCATACTGGGCAGGGTACACTGAATCCTTGATTTTTTGTTGATCATGGGAGTCTATTGGATTATTCTTCATCTGGCCCTTTACCCAGGACCACTTTGTCTTGGGAAACCCTAACAGAGGCAAATTGCCCCAGACAACATAGCTCCTGAGATCACTAGGGCACGCAAACCCCCCACCACGATAAGGTGGCGATCCATACAAGCGACTGAAATAAGCTTTCTCTGTAGGATTGCTGGACTCACCCTTAGAGATAGGGTGAGGAGCTCAGTCATCTGAGAGAGGGTCAGCGTAGAACAGCTGCTCCTCCACATCGAAAGGAGCCAGTTGAGGTGGTTTGGGCATCTGATCAGGATGCCTCCTGGACGCCTCCCACTTGAGGTGTTTTGGGTACGTCCAATGGGGAGGAGACCCCGGGGCAGACCCAGGACACCCTGGAGAGACTACGTCTCCCAGCTGGCCTGGGAACGTCGTGGTATCCTCTCTGAAGAGCTTATGCAGGTGGCCGGGGAGAGGGAAGTTTGGGCTTCTTTGCTTGAGCTGCTGCCTCCACGACCCGGACCTCCAGAAAAGCGGTAAAAAATGGATGGATGGATGGTCTTTGTCATGTGAAAGGTTAAAAATACTATAAGCTGTATGAGACATTTGTATGACTGAAATTGTGCTTTCAAATATGGCATGATAAAGGGCTGAACTGCTTTAATAGTTCAGCTATTTATGATATACACATTTCTTTGTTTCCCTGGCATGAAGGAGGGACAAATGAAGAAGAAAAAAGCTATTGGCTATTGGGAACTAGCTATTTTTATCTATCGGTATCGGCCCCAAATTTCACGATAGGTGCATCCCTATATTCTATTCTGTTTCATCACAATGAATTGCATTAGCAGCAACATCCACTATCTGCAAATGTGGAAATATTTCTCTTGGTGGAGAAACATAACAGATTGAGCAAAGAAAAATCACAATCTGTTGTTGCTTATTTCTGCCAAATGATAAATTGGAATTGCTGTATAAAGGCAATATGACACTCAAGGTCATGTTGTATCATGATTATATCATGGCTATGATGCAACAGCTGTGACGTGTTCATGGTACCGTACTCGTGTCATATTGCTTAATAATTAAGATGCTGTTTGTGGGCAAAGATATTTAACTACAACAATAAAACAGACTTACATGAATGAGCTGCACGAGCACTGGCTCTAGGTTACTGAAGGTGGCTCTGGCCTCCACACAGAAACTCAACTGCTGCTCAAAGTCACGGCCATAGGAAACCTGAATGAATGGACAAAAACACACCGAAAAGTTTAAAGAAAGAAGAGATTCCACTAGAATTTCTTACCTGGCATTGTACCAAAGGATTGTAAGAATTCTATAATAATCTACTATTACCTGTCAGTTTAATATTTATATGACAAGATGTCAAATAGCTTTTGTTTTGTGTTCACAGGTTAGTTTTAATCATGTATCCACAGGCTACAGAATGCAGATTATCTGCTATTTATTAAATGAACTGAAGACTAGACCCACAGATTCATGTATTTCTTTGCTATAAATATGTACTATAAAGTGGACAGATGGGAATAGATCAGCTTCAGTGTAATCTATCAAAATGACAGCCTTCAAATTTTTCTGCTAATACAAGTTAGGTTAACTGGCATCAACTGGGGATTCTAAATTGTCCTTAGGTATGACTGTGAGAGTGAATGGTTATCTGTCTCTCTGTGTTGGCCCTGTGATGGACTGCCCATCTGTCCAGGGTGAACCCTGCCTCTCGCCCAAAAGATGCTGGGATAGGCTCCAGCCACCCCCCCCCATCCCCCGCGACCTGAAAAGGATTAAGCCGAAGAACATGGATATATAAGCTTGGGATCAGTCCGCCAAGGTTCTGCCTTTGACTGCCACCTAATCCACATAGCACCGGACCCCCATGATCCCTCCTGCAGGTGGTGAGCCCACTGGAGGGCGGACCCATGTAACTCCTTCGGGCTGAGCCCGGCCAGGTCCCATGGGTGGAAACCCAGCCACCAGACGCTAGCCTTCGAGCCCCTCTCCCAGGCCTGGCTCCAGGGTGGGGCCCCGGTAACCCCATGGACTCACCCTCAGAGATAGGGTGAGGAGCTCAGTCATCCGGGAGAGGCTCAGAGTAGAACCGCTGCTCCTCCACATTGAAAGGAGTCAGTTGAGGTGGTTTGGGCATCTGGTTAGGATGCCTCCTGGACGCCTCCCACTTGAGGTGTTTCAGGCACGTCCCACTGGGAGGAGACCCCGAGGCAGACCCAGGACTCGGTGGAGAGACTATGTCTCCCAGCTGGTCTGGGAGCGCCTTGGTATCCTCTCTGAAGAGCTGGAGCAGGTGGCTGGGGAGAGGGAAGTCTGGGCTTCTCTGCTTGAACTGCTGCCTCCGCGACCCGGACCTCCGGAAAAGCAGTAGAAGATGGATGGATGGATGGAAGATGGATATATATATACAGTATATATATATGATGTGATGGTGACACCTACTTCATCGCGCTTTCATTCACGTTGTCCTTTTTTTTTTCCCTCTTGTCCTGTCAGGCTGCTAGGTGAGCAGAACAGAAATCTGCTATCCTTATTGTCCCAAACGGATTTACTTTGCCAAAAGGAACTTTATACAGTACCTATCTATGTACTGTATATTGTTGTAAACTCCTCTTGTAATAACTTTAAATACTTTATTTAAATTATTTTGTCCATGAAAGACCCAACAGGAGGGGAATGGGGAAAGGAGGTGTGGGGAGGGGGAAAGAAAAGGGAGAAGAACAGACAAAGAAGACAAACAAACCATCCGTGTGCATGTATATGAGAGTGCACGCAAAATAAGTTTGTGCATGCGAGTGGTTTGTCAGGAAATATATGAAGAGGGCGGCTGGTCGCAGCAACTCCCCCCCCTTCCCCCAGAGACCCCG
This sequence comes from Pholidichthys leucotaenia, assembly GCA_020510985.1. NCBI lineage: Eukaryota > Metazoa > Chordata > Actinopteri > Cichliformes > Pholidichthyidae > Pholidichthys > Pholidichthys leucotaenia. The sequence goes on along the minus strand of CM035836.1, from coordinate 446,541,832 downwards.
AGCAAGCAGGACAATGCCACCAACCCCCACAGAGCACAAATGTCCGAGGCCAACAAACCCCAGGAGAACCAGGCATCCATCCCAGAAGGGACGGCTGAGGGAGGCCGGGCTGCCAGGCAGCCGGGACAGCGGGCCCTCGCCCTGGCGTAAGCCCCCCCAGGCACCTCCACAGCGGGCCCGCCCCCACCCCAGCATCACTGCCACACACCCCGGGGACCCCCACACCCAAAGAAGCCCCCCCCGTCCAGGGGAGCCCACACAGCGAAGAGTCACTACCCCCTCAATCCAGCACCTCCCGACAAGCACACACACCCATTCCCACTCATTCACACCCTCATGCTCTCATATGCACCCACATGCACTCACTCACTCTCACTCGCCCTCTCCCTCACATAAACCTGCACTCGCACTCCTGGACCCACCCACTCTCTCCCACTCCTGTACCCGCTCTATCTTGCTCCCACTCCCACTTGCCCACAGAGTCACCTGCACTCACTCCTGTTCACCCATACACGCACTCTCACTCGCGCTCCAACCTACTCACATCCATTCATGCTCTCCCCCACACACTCACCCATATTCATTCATCCTTATTCCTTAGGGCAACTGTGATGCAGATGCAGCGAGCATGAACATGCACCATCGCCCAGCAGCAGCCGGGGAGACCGCCAGCGCAGGCCTGCGGCGACACCCCCGCCGACCTACCCCAGGGCAGCCGCGGCCACAGAAGCAGACCATCACCCCCAATGTCCGCCCAAGCGACTGATCAGTGGACCACCGCAGGCGCTTTGAGATGCCATCCCACATACAAAGCACCACACATAACCACCCCACAATCACCATCTCCACTCATCACTCCCACACTCTTGCTTACACTCTTGTTCAATCACTCTCTCACTCTCCTGCTCGCATCTATTCATCCGGCAGCACCCAGGGAGGCCCCCGGCAGAAGGAGAGCAAGAGCCTCCCCCATGCACAAATCATGATAGGTGTGTTTCAGTTGTATGATGTGATTGCATGCAGGTGTGTGAACTACCAGAGTGCAGTTAAAAGTGGGGGGATGGTGGTTGGAGCACCACTAGCCACTGCAAAAGACAGTGGGACTCCCATCCCCCCAAGCCCTCAGTGTCTAAAAATGCAATTAAAATTGAGGTGAGGGAGGCCCCACTGCACAGCAGACAGTTATCCCCTTCACCGACACAGAGCGGCACACCCCCACCCCAAAACCCTAAGTGTATCCAAGAAGATGTATGTTCCACCCAGAATTTGGGGTGGGGGTGGGGGGGTAAGACTGGGAGCAAGGCGGTCCAAAAGGGAGCCCGTCCACCCGAGAAGCCAGCTCACAAACTGGTTCAGGAGGCCACCCACTGCTCCCAGATCCTAACCCAGGGCAAGGGTCACCAGGCCGAGCAGCCCAGGACCCCCCCAGCGTCGTGCGTTGGCGCTCCCAGCACCACAAGCATCATGAAGCAGCCACACCCACACCCACTCCCACACATCTTGCACACACGAGCATACACAACAACAATAATCACAATAATGAACAATGGGCCGGACCCATACAGCGCCCCACACGCCACGCGACACCCCAGAGCGCCCACCACAAGCCCACCAACAACCCACCCCAGAAATACACTGACAGCGGCAGGCTGCCCCACAGCCACAGCCACCCCGGAGCAAACTGACGGCAACACAGCCACCGACCCGTGCCAACGGCCCCCCCGACCACCCCCAAGCACCCACACACACTTGGCACCAAGGACACCGGAGGCAATGTGACGAAGCACCCCACCCCATGACACAACGACGGGGTGGCCGGGAAAAGCAGGCCCCGAACCCCCAAACCCCCAGGCCACCAGATGGCCCACCCCACCCCACCCACCCAACGAGGTCCCCCCACCCACACACACATCCTCCACCCCCGCACGTCCACCCACAAGTGCCTGCACCCACACACACACACACACACACACACACACACCTACCCACATGCCCACCTGCACCCACACACAACCCCGCATACCCACACACACGGGACGCACCCACATCTGCACCTGCACACACACATGAACCCTCACACACCCACACTCACGCACACCTACACACACGCATGCTCACAAACACACACACACACACACACACACACACACCTGCAGGACCCGGAGGACGGGGGTGGCAACCCCTTCCCCCCAAGGACACAGGCACCAGTCCCCAGAGCGCTGCCAGGGCCTCGGGGAGGGCATGACCCTGCCGCACAAGGACACATCAGGACCGGCCCACACCACACACTCGACCCCGACCCAGAGGGGGAACGCACTCCCCCCAGCAGTAGGGGCCCAAGGCCAGACCCAGCCCCACCCAGGAGGAAAGGCCAGCCGGCCCGGGGCCACGCATCCCCCCCCCCCCCCCCCCAAGGCCAGACACTGGAACAGGTGCCCCAGATACCAGCCCCAGTGGGTCACAGAAACCCCTTGTAATCAGGGCACAGCCAGCTGCCAGAGGCACCAAGGAAAGCAAACTACCGCCCGCCACCCCTCAGGCTACAGAATTAATACGTGGGGACCAGACAGAATTGAATTCAGCCAATTGGTTATTTAAGGAGGCAGACATTCTCTCAATGCTAATATAATTTGATAGTAAGTTATGAGAGTGAGTTGTACACAAATCATTTCTGGATTTCTAGTTCATGAGGATAGTTTTCTTTGCGATGTATAAGGTAGTGAGAACCATGCGTGACATCTTTGCCTCTATATTTATTTCACTTAAATCACCTAATATGCAAAGTGTGGGTGAGGATGGGATATGATACCCAAGCCATGCCGATAAGTCTTCACATGTCTTCTGCCAGAACTTTTGGACCAGTGCACAGGACCACATAGCATGCAAATAACTATCCGGGACATTGCTGGTGTAGTGGGAGCAGATATATATGTGACTCAGGCCCATTTTGAACATCCTTTGTCCTATGTAATGAGTTCTATGTAGAACTTTGTATTGTATGAGTTGTAAATTAGAGTTTTTAGTCATCTTAAAAGTGTTTAAACATATTTGTGTCCAGAAGCTTTCATTTTTATTGACTGATAGGGCTGTCTCCCATTTTGATTTTGGAAGAGTTACTGACTCATCCAGTTTTGATAATAGTCCGTGCATTTTCAATATCAATTTAGGGGGAATGAAAATTTGGAAACTCTGTCCTATTTAATGATGTTGTCCTATTTGAATATCCACCAAGCTGATGTGAGCTGCGTTGAGGCGGGAAACGACCCACGTCACTGGCAGGGTCATTTAGGCCCCGTCAAGTACAGCAGTTAGCCCTATTCAGACAACAAAGGGAACCCAGATCACACTGAGTTTGCCTGGATTATTATTATTTTGTTTTTAATTTTTGTATATTTTATTGATCCCCAGAGGGGAAATTCAGGGCATCCACCTGGATGGATGAAGCAGCCACAATACGGCGCTATCCCTTCACCATTCACACACACATTCACACCTAGGGCCACTTTAGAGTCTCCAATTAACCTAACGTTAATTACAGGGGTACTTTGAAAGGGGCTTCTGTCTCTTAACCTCGTGCTCCTGAATTTCACACTCCTACATCATGAAAAGGTGGTGCTGTAAGTGAGAGGGGTCCTCCTGGATACTGTGGGCCCTTCTAAGGAATGTGAATAATGTCAAATACAGTTAACTTCTATGTGAGTTACCATTAATGAAAAGTACAGTTGAATGCCCAGCTGTTTTAGAAACCCACTCGTCAGAGGAGACACATATGAGCTTTTAGTGGACAGAGTGGAGTGAATTCAGGCAGTGTGAGTGTTGGATGAGCAATGTGTGATTGTAAAAAAAAAGCTTTTTTCTTCTAAACTGAAGACAAAGCCTGAGAAGTCTCACCATACGGATGAAACCATTGATCAGCAGAGACAGAGACCTTTTTTCATCCTCAAGCGTGAGGGCACTGTGAGACAAAAACCAAAGTCAAGTTTTACAAAGAAAAGTTGAAAATACAATTTAATATAAATTATGCAGGTACATCTCAAAAAATTAGAATATCATGATAAAGTTCAATATTTTTTGTCACTCATTTCAGAAATAGCTTCATTGCACCGAGACTGATATATTTCAAGTGTTTATCTATTTTAATTTTGATGATTATGGCTTACAGCCCATGAAAACCCCAAATTCAGTTTCTCAAAAAATTGTTGGGTCTGCTGTCTCTCATCTTCCTCTTGACAATACTCCACAGATTCTCTATGGGGTTTAGGTCAGGAGAGTTTGCTGGCCAATCAAACATAGTGATACCATTGTCATTAAACCAGGTTTTGATTCTTTTGGCAGTGTGGGGGGTACCAAGTCCTGCTGGAAAATGAAATCAGCTTCTCCATAAAGCTTGTCAGCACAGGGAAGCATGAAGTGCTCTAAAATTTCCTGGTAGACGACTGCGCTGACTTTGGTCTTGATAAAACACATTGGACCAACACCAGCAGATGACATGGTTCCTCAAATCATCACTGACTGTGGAAACTTCACACTAAACCTCAAGCAACTTAGATTCTGTGCCTCTCCACTCTTTCTCCAGACTCTGGGACTTTGATTTCCAAATGAAATGCAAATTTACTTTATCTGAACAGAGGTCATCTGCTGATGTTTGTCCACTGTGCTTTATCAAGACCAAAGTCAGCACAGTCGTCTACCAGGAAATTTTAGAGCACTTCATGCTTCCCTTTGCTGACAAGCTTTATGGAGAAGCTGATTTTATTTTCCAGCAGGACTTGGCACCCCCCCACACACACACTGCCAAAAATATCAAAACCTGGTTTAATGACCATGGCATCACTGTGTTTGATTGGCCAGCAAACTCTCCTGACCTAAACCCCATAGCGAATCTATGGAGTATTGTCAAGAGGAAGATGAGAGACACCAGACCCAACAATGCAGACGAGCTGAAGGTCACTATCAAAGCAACCTGGACCTTCATAACACCTCAGCAGTACCACAGGCTCTGATCACCTCCATGCCACGCCACATTAATACAGTAATTAATTCAAAAGGAGCCCCGACCAAGTACTGAGTGTGTACATGAACATACTTTTCAGTCGGCCAACATTTCTATTAAAAAACTATTTTTTAAAATTAATTTTATCTAATATTCTAATTTTTTGAGAAACTGAATTTGGGGTTTTCATGGGCTCTGAGCCCTAATCATCAAAATTAAAATAAATAAACACTTGAAATATATCACTCTCTGTGTAATTAATCTATATAATATATGGGTTTCACTTTCTGAAATGAGTGACCAAAAATATTGAACTTTTTCATGATATTCTAATTTTTTGAGATGTACCTGTATGTTCTATTTTCCTAATAGCTGCAGTGGTGTGAAAAAGTGTTTGCCCCCTTCCTGACTTCTCATTTTTTTGTATGTTTGTCACACTTACATGTTTGAGATAATCAAACAAATTTAAATATTAGACAAAGATAACACAAGTAAACACAAAATGCAGTTTTTAAATGAAGGTGTTTATTATTAAGGGGGAAAAATCCAAACCTACATGGCCCTGTGTGAAAAAGTGATTGCCCCCTAAACCTAATAACTGGTTGGGCCACCCTTAGCAGCAACAACTGCAATCAAGCATTTGCGATAACTGGCAATGAGTCTTTTACAGCACTGTGGAGGAATTCTGCCCCACTCATCTGTGCAGAATTGTTGTAATTCTGCCACATTGGAGGGTATTTGAGCATTAACCGCCTTTTTAAGGTCATGCCACAGCATCTTAATCGGATTCAAGTCAGGACTTTGACCACACCACTCCAAAGTCTTCATTTTGTTTTTCTTAAGCCATTCAGAGGTGGACTTGCTGGTGTGTTTTGAATCATTGTTCTGCTGCAGAACCCAAGTGTGCTTCAGCTGGAGGTCACAAACACATGGCCAGATATTCTCCTTCAGGATTTTTTGGTAGACAGCAGAATTCATGGTTCCATTTACCACAGCAAGTCTTCCAGGTCCTGAAGCAGCAAAACAGCCCCAGATCACAGCCCCATCACACTACCACCACCATATTTTACTGTTGGTATGATGTTCCTTTTCTGAAATGCTGTGTTATTTCTATGCCAGATGTAATGGGACACACACCTTCCAAAAAGTTCAACTTTTGTCTCGTCAGTCTACAGAGTATTTTCTCAAAAGTCTTGGGGATCATCAAGTTGTTTTCTGGCAAAACTGAGACGAGCCTTTATGTTCTTTTTGTTCAGCTGTGGTTTTTGTCCTGGAACTCTGCCATGCAGGCCATTTTTGCCCAGTCTCTTTCTTATGGTGGAGTCATGAACACTGAAGTGAGGCAAGTGAGGCCTGTAGTTCTTTGGATGATGTTGTGGGGTCTTTTGTGACCTCTTGGATGAGTCGTCACTGCGCTATTGGGGTAATTTTGGTCGGCCGACCACTCCTGGGAAAGTTCACCACTGTTCCATGTTTTTGCCATCTGTGGATAATGGCTCTCACTGTGGTTCGCTGGAGTCCCAAAGCTTTAGAAATTGCTTTATAACCTTTCCCAGACTGATAGATCTCAATTACTTTGTTTCTCATTTGTTACTGAATTTCTTTGGATAGTAGCAAGATGTCTAGCTTTTGATGATCTTTTGATCTACTTCAGTTTGTCAGGCAGGTCCTATTTAAGTGATTTCTTGATTGAGAACAGATGTGGCAGTAATCAGACCTGAGTGGGACTAGAGAAATTGCACTCAGCTTTCCAAAGATGTGATAAACCACAGTTAATTTATGTTTTAACGGGGGGGGGGGGGTCACTTTTTCACACAGGGCCATGCAGGTTTGGATTTTTTTTTTTTACCCTTAATAATAAGTGTACCCTGCATCTCGCCCAAAGATGCTGGGATAGGCTCCAGCCCCCCCCCACCCCCCCACGACCCGAAAAGGATTAAGCAGAAGAAGATAATGAATGAATGAATGAATAAACACCTTCATTTAAAAACTGCATTTTGTGTTTACTTGTGTTATCTTTGTCTAATATTTAAATTTGTTTGATGATCTGAAACATTTAAGTGTGACAAACATACAAAAAAAAAAGAGAAATCAGGAAGGGAGCAAACACTTTTTCACACCACTGTATATTTTAAAGCTTTAAATGACAACTTTTTAAGTCCTTATAGGTCTACAGTATATAACCCATAAACCCTACTTGACAGAGTCGTGCATGGCCTTGCAGATGTGCAGCATGGCGTTGAGGATGACCGGGTCTCTGGTCAGCTCCACCTGATATCTGCAAGATGCCGAACAACAAATGCAACAAACTAGAAAGGCATTTCAAAGAAGGTCAGATGTCATGACCTGAACAAACTCTTACTTGATGAATGTCTCCATGATAGACTTGCAGACCTCCACCCTCACACTGTCCTTCTGAAACATGTCCAGAAAAGGCAAGAAACGCTCCTAAGGAACAGAAAAGTAAAATACTGTTGAGCTGTGCCTTAAATATTCAGTAGCCATCTCATGTGTTTTAAACTAGCAGTGCTCACCATGGAAAAAAGGACAGAGAAGTCATGGTAGTACGTGAGAATCTTCTTAATCACCAATTGCAGCTACATGCAGGAGAAAAAAGTCAGTACAGACCACAAAGGAATATAATGGCAGAATAGCCATGATCCTGTCAGTCTAACCTGAGGATAGGCGTCCTCAAAGGCTCGATCAGGGGTCATGTGTTTGATGATGTCAGCCAAAACTGTGTTGACCTCACGTTTCTGCCAGTAAGAAAAAAAGATGAATACATTCACCATCTATTTAAAACCTTAAAGGGGACGTATAATGGAAATTGGCTACCAACAACAATCAATCCTGTCACTTTGTCGTTCACTTCCATTCATTGAGCTATTCTGATTTGCCTCTGGCTGTGACATGAGAACCAGAGGTCACTGGAGTGAAACTGTACCACCCTCCCAGCTTTATTTTCTCCTATTTTAATGGCATTTTCCTGGAAGCCCCTGAACCAACACATTTATATTGCTCAGCTGAACGGTTTTTAAGGGGTACTTTCTATATATTCCAGTTACCCCAGTAGACATTTGTATATCCAGCTGGTTCATTAATCAACAGTCAATTATATATCTGGCAGGGATGCACAATATTCAATTTTTTTATGCCAATAACCAATATGGCGATATTTAGAAAATAATTTTGCTGATACCAATATACACATATATTTTGGGTGAACAACAGCCTTGGCGGAGGTATGCACTCTCTGAGTGTCCTATAGTTGGGATTTTTTCATTCTCAGATTCAGCCAAGTTTATATTTACTAGCTCGGGCTGCATTCAGAGCTAACCAGCTAACATTAACATGAACACCTCTAGCTTCATCTTTGACTCTCAGTGACAAAAGATGGAGGGTGCACGGTGGCGCAGTGGTTAGCACTGCGGCAGCACAGTTTACCCTTGGCCGGGGGATTGTGGGGATCGTGGGTTCGATCCCAGCCCCCGACCAACAGTGATCTGTGTGGAGTTTGCATGTTCTCCCCGTGTCTGCGTGGGTTTACTCCGGGATTTCTCCGGTTTCCTCCCACATGCCAAAAACATGCATGTTAGGTTAATTGGCTGTTCTAAATTGTCCCTAGATATCTGTTTCCTATAGGCCCTTAGAATAGAGGGTTAGTATTAATGAAAGCGCTTTGAGTGGTCTTTGTGACTAGAAAAGCGCTATATAAGTGCAGGTTAGTTAGTTAGTTAGGGTGGGATGAACTGGGGCTCATTAGCATTTACAGAAACATGGGAGAGGGGTGTTTAATCTGTATTGAAAATGTTGCTGCAGCATTTAAACTCTGAAGTATTTTGACCAAAGTGTGTAACAGACATTTCTGAGAAACATGTTAGCGTGAGGAAAAAGGGCACAATGTCCCTTTAAAAGGTGTTTCTAATGCATCTTACTCACAGAAAAGTGTCGACAGGTGAACTCCACCCAAATTTCTGCACAGCTGACATAATCCTGAAAATTTAAATTCATTCATGAGTAAGAAATCTGGAACAGTAACATTTTTTTTTTGTGGTGAATGCCATTGTCATTGTGACAGAACCTGAGGACTGCGGACTTTGGTGATGACTTTCCAGGCTTCATTCAGGATGGTCAGCCTCTCTGATTCTGGAGGATCTGCGCAGGCCAGACTGCGACCCAAAGATCCAAACAGAAGATGCTGAGAAGACAACAATAAAACCCAACTGTCTTTCAGTTATGAACTTTCTTTTCATCCGGAGTAATGAGTTAATCTATGAAGCTTCAGCTATTAAAATAAAATACAGTCTTTGGTCGTTCCTTTTAAACACAACATCCAAATCCCATCCACTGACCTTTGGGAAGCCAGACTCATCACACTCTTTGATCATACTGATGAAGTCTGTAGCTCTGGCTGCAACAAACTCTGGCCTGAACGTTCTCATCACTGAATTCAGAAGAAGGGCGCTGTGGAAGAACAAAGCCGGGTTACTCAAGGTGGCCAACAAAGCTTCTCTTTTGATTCAGTTTGACACCAGCGTTAACTGATACAATTTCAATAACAATGTGGATAGTAATAGTTATTAAAAATACCGTAGGTTCTTGTTTTAGACTACATATCACCTAAGGCATACCAGAAAATGGAAATAACTGTCATACCCCCCAGCCACCCCACCCTCCAAAAATGAGGACGATTACTTAAATTGTTTTGTTCCATGTTTAACAGAGCAGTGTTTTGCAGAAATGATAAAATACTTGAATTGCCATTCTTCATGTCTCAAAGACGATCTTACAACATATCCACAAAAGTACTTTTGAATCATTGTTATTGAATTAGAGTGACACTCAAACAAGTTTTTTTTCTCAACGTCTGTAACATGTTTTTTTATGACTTACAAGATATATCGAGAGCGAAATCACTCAGATGTCTCATGTGTCTGTTTTCTTGCTTTAAAGTTTCATTTAAGCCCCGCCCCCTGAAAAAAGGGGAGTTTAGACAGAGCGTTTTTGGTGACGTAACTGTATACGGCAGTGGCATGTCTGTAGTGTTCAGCCAACCAGGACTCTGTGGTCTAACTGAAGTTAGCCTCCAGGCCAAATAGCATTTTTGGACAGCTGCTTTGAAAACTTGACACAAAAAGGGTTTTACCATTAAACTGCTTTTAAGGACCAATGCAGTTTCAGTCATTAGCCTGGGCCACGGTGCATACAACTGGGTATGTTCTTCAACCGGTAAGTCTTTTTATCGGAGTGGCAGCCTAACTGATAGAGCGTCCGCCCCACAACTGGGAGGTTGGGGGTTCAAGTCCCGACCGGCTCATACCAAAGACCATATAAAAATGGTACTTCCCGCCTTCTAGCTTGGTGCTCAGCATAATAGAATGGGGGAAGGAGAAGTTGTTTGCGGCGGCACCTTGCATGGCAGCGACCCCTCTGATTCTACATGTGATAAACATTGTAGATAGGAGAAATGTAATTTTGTTCTACTGTACACAATTGGCTGTATGGACTGAATGACCATAGAGATGGCTTCTTCTTCTTATCACAGGATTTATTCTGTTTAATGAAGTGCTAGCCACTATTAGCCTTGTGATATGTGGGTGGACCTAGTCACAGAACCTGGTGTTTGAAGGAGGACAAAGAGTGAAAAGATTTTGACATGAATCTGTAAGACAATAAAGGTTTTTTTTTTTGTTGTTGAAAACAGGGCATAAGATACCATTTTAGACAATGTAGATTTGTTATTACAGGGGATTTATGTCCACTGGACAGCGTCTTTAAGATGTTTTATAGGTCCCATATTGAGCATTTTCTAGAGAATAAGGGCACACTCACACTGGTGCCAGGTGACTTGTTCCGTGCAAAGTGAAAAGGCCCTCTGCTCCACCGTCAGCGGGGGGCCTGCACTGGGCCGTCCTCATATTGTTCCACTCTCAACTGTGTGTGTGACGGGAGAGCAGAGCATAGGTTTCCCCACAGACAGAGAGAGTCATGGCTCAGAAGGTTAGCTGCCGTTCCTCTTATTAAAAAAGCCCCAATCAGTTCCATAAAGTAGTATATTAAGATTAATTTCGGCAAGGTACAGTTTGGAGCAGCAACCCCTGACCAGGCTTGCATTTTCACTACAGGCTGTGTGGGTGGATGGTGGCAGCTGTTATTCAGCTCATGGGCAAACTCCGTGCATTTTAAAAATTAATCAAAAGTTTGTAGTTAATAGTTCAAGAATCGTAACAAAATATGTAGAGAAATCGATAACCCATTCATTAAATTTAAGATAATTTCCTATTTAATAGCTGAAACTGCTGAAGACTGGGCTCCGTCTTCTTTATGTTTAAAAAAATACTCACTTATTTCCAAGTGTCCTACATCTCTCCATCATCTCTGTCAGCAGAGGCTAAAGTGGAAAAACAAAAACATTTGTATTAGTGATCTATTTATTTGTTTAACGTGTGAAATAAAATGTGACTCCCCCCCCCCCCCCCCCATTCACCACTTTTTTCTGGTGACAAATTTCAGTCTAAAGTGCACCTCTGGAGCTCTGTAGGCGATACACTGCAGGATCCAGTTGATGGCAGGAGAGTAGAGCGTCAAGTACTCGGGGGCTTCCACCCTCTGTAGGACCAGCTGGTTCTGGACGCTCTCCCCACTGATCTGATGGAAGGTTCCAAGCAGGTCAAAGAAGTTACGATTCAGGCTGTCTTTCAGATGGGGGGCCACCTCCACTCCCACCTGACGAGAGACAGAGAGTGAGAAATCAAGACAACTGCAAGCAGAACAAAGCCTATACAGAAACACAGGCAAACAAAATGGTCTCTAAGGTTGAGATAAAGCAGGGATGTCAAATCCAGTCCTACTGAAGGCCAGCAAGAGGGCACTGACTTTTATTATCTCTTTATTGTAAAAAATCATTTTAAATGAATTACAAATACTTAGCATGCATCAATAAAAAAAGCTCCAAGTCTACAGAGGAATGAAAAACATGCTGCAAATTTATAAGACTGGAACTAAAGTTAAAGTCTATGAGACTGGGGGAAAAGTCTCAAATCCACAAGATTGGAAGAAAAAGTTGTAATTTTACAAAGTTCTGGGAAAAGTCACAAATTTACGAAATTGGGGGAAACGCTGCAAATTTACAAGACGGGGGAGTCTCAAACTTACAAGATTGGGAGAAAAAAGTTGCAAATTTACAAAATTGGGAGAAAAGTATATATTTACTAAACTTGGAGGAAAAAAATCACAAATTTACAAAACTAGGGAAAAGGTTGCGGAAGTTCAAATTTACAAAATTAGGAGAAAAAAAGTCAAAAATTTACGAAATCGGAGAAAAAGTCACAAATTTACAAAACTGGTGCAAAGGTCACAAATTTACGAGACAAGGAGGCGTCTCAAAATTACTAGATTGGGAGAAAAAAAGTCGCAAATGTATGAAATTGAGGAAAAAGTTGCAAATTTACTAAACTTGGAGAAAAAAGTCATACTAGGGGAAAAAAGTCACAAATTTACAAAATCTGGTTAAAAAAAGTTGCAGATTTTAAAAACGGGGCAGCCGCAGATTTAAGACGGGAATAAAATTACAAATTTATTAGCAGGCTTGACAAAATATTCCGGAGGGTCATATCTATCTCCCAAGAGACGACACAAAGAAAAGCCGGAGTTGAGCGGGACTCACCCTACAGAGGTACGCTCTGGCATATGCAGCAACCAGAGGATCTCCAATCCCTCTGATCATGGTCGCCAACCGAGGAAGGGTTTCCTGAAGACCACTGTGGGAGGGGGAGCCACAAAAAAAAAAAAAAAAAAAAGCATTGTCTATAGTTTATATTCTTCAGAATTGGCCAGCAAACCTGCATGAGCAAGATTTCCAAACACTGTTTCCATCTACAAACACAAGGTGCACCATACATACATAGATTCATCAATACTAAGGTACGAGAACGACTAAAGGTTAATTAATATAAGTTTGAAACCAAACTAGCAGTCAGAGTTTTTATACCTCTGTCAAGGCTAAAAATGACCTCCACACCATACATTAACTGAGTTTGGAAGGGTATCCGGAGCTAAATTTATTTGACATGTTTGTGAAATCATGACTGTAATGGATGACACTTTTTAAATGTCCAGCTTATCCCCATCTTTGCATGGTAAACAAAAAACCCTGGCCCAGAAAAGCTAGCCCCGTCTGCACAAAGACAAGCTTAAAATCTAAATTTCTTGCAGTCCTGCGAACAAAGCAAACCAACTGTGTGGCATCCTTAGTGGAAGCAATTAAAGCAAAATCCTTACGGATAAAAAAAGAAAAAAAAAACTGGGTAGAACCCCTGAGGACTCACGTTTTGTTGAGGAAACGGTTACATTTGAGTATTGCAGCTTCAACATATCTGCGTGTGCAAGTTAAAGGAGGAAATTTCCATACAATACACAGTCTCTGACAAAGAAAGATTTCATTGTTAAACTTGGGAAAAAATTCAGAGTCAAAAAAATTGTAAGAACAAGTGCAACCATATCACTGTAAATGTTCAAACTTTTCTGTGTATATTAAAACAGATTAAACCTGGAGGCTGGGATCTTGGGACGTGGCACCATTACATCAGAGATTTTAAAGGTTTGTACACGTAAACTAACTGCTACATCACCACTGTGACATGAAGAAAATTAGGTCGAGAGAAAATCAGTGTGATGATGACGATGACTGAAGGATACAATCGTGGAAGGAGCTCTCTGATGGATGCGATCTTGTAGAACCAGTTGAGGCACGTCTCCTTTGCCGTATCATTTACATCTTCAAATGTGAAGCTGTCTGAAGTCAGATAAAAAAAAAATCACAAGAAAACACAATTAATCAGTCAGTACAACTCCATCCATGAATCCACAATGGAAGCCTTTACACTACAAACAAATAAGCGCATGATTTGGGGGAGAACAGTGCATCCATACACCTGGTAAGGGTCGTGGATCTGAACACATGGTGTAAATTCTGTCGTACACCAGTCGTCCTGAAAACAGGCAAGAAGACAGTCATGAAAATCAAGAAGAAACTGCACTCAAAACAGGCTGTTTTATAGCACAAAATGTTAGCCTCAACGTCACCTTTTAGCTTCGGCTGTCGGACAAAGTAATATGCTAACAAATACTGGCTGAATTCTAAAGGTAAAAAATAAAGCATTATCAGAGACAGGTGTGTAGCTTAAACGGTCAATAGCATATGACTGGTCCCTGGGGTGTGAGAAGCACAGAAACAAATGTGAATGAGTGAATGGCTAAAGGCGGTACCTCAATGGGCTGTGACAGCTCACGACAAGTTGGAGAACAGCATTCACGAGGGAGTCTCCAAAAACTCTCCATACACTCGCGGGGGTTTGCAACTCCCTCTCATATTGGAGACTGTGTGTTAATGAACAAACTGGGACCACGCCTGTCCAGTGGGGTGATGAGAATTTATAGAGAAGAGCTCTGAAAACCATGGTGCGCTCACTAGCTGAGTTAGCAGCACTGTAGCTATTAGAGCTCTGAGACTCAGTGGGAAACGTCCTCTTCTCCTCTGAGAGGGGGGGGGGGGGACCAAGCTCGCCAGGAGACAGGTCTGTTAAGTAATGAGGCAATAACCTTACGGAAGGGAACAGCAAATCCAAATGAGGTGGTTTATGCAGAGCTGTAGTCCTAGTTTCTGTGGGAGTTTGGGCAGTTTGACTTTGCAGACCAAATAATGTCACAAAGATCCTACTTAATGCTCTAAAATAAAAGGGAAACCCCCAAAAAGCACGATAGCGACTCTTCAAGTGACAAAAACAAGGTGTCTTTACTGACCAAACGTGTCGAGGATATCAGTGATGAGGACAAACTTGCTAGGGTAGAACTGGATGACCGAGGTGTCAGACAGAAGCTTGGAGCACTGGAACACAGTGATCACACACAAACGATGATTTGGATAACACTGCCACAGATTATAAAACAACAGCGCTGTACACCGCTCGGGTACCTGGATGACAATCTTCAGGGCTTTGACCTTTTGGTCCGTGGCCCAGGCCTCCTTCAGGGACTGGTTCAGCTCCTCGATGCGGTTGGCGTAATCCTGCTGGGAGAGGTTCAGCAGCTCTCTGTGGGAGCCCTGAACACACAAACAAGTCTCTCAGAACAGCATCCTCACTGTCTAATAGCTCGTGCCAAGTAGATATTATTTGCAAATGGGTCTAAAACCTGAAAATGAAACAGAGACCTCAATTTAATTAAGGGATGCAAATGGAAAGATAATGTTGAAGTTTTTAATTTCAAGCAGCAGAAATTTTTCAAGTTTGGCTTGACTCTCAAAAATGAAAAAAAAAAAAAAAAAAAAATCCTACCTCCTCCAGATCATCCAACTCCTCAAGGCGGGTACGGACTTTTTCTGAAACAGCTGATGATCCTAGACTAGAAGCTTTTCCTGGTGAAAACAGAAGTGATTCATTTCCTTTAATATAGCAATAAGCAGAAGGGATTACACACAAAATACAGTATAATACTGAGACTTTCAATGTTTCTTTGCCTAAAAGAAGATACGGCATAGAAATAGCGTGTGAACAATATTTACTGTTATTGAGCTTGTAGGTCAGGGGTGTCCAACCATGTGCCATGGAGAGCCAAGACCCTGCAGGTTTTACCTCCAACCAGTGTCTTCAACAGCAGATTTCTGTGAACTTCTTCCCACTGATTGCTGATAAGTGAAAACACCTGCTGAAGAGACTGGGTAGAAGAGAAAACCTGCAGGGTCTTGGCTCTCCATGGCACCTGGTTGGACACCCCTGTTGTAGGTGGTTCCTGTGTCTTAGTCTGATTGTACCTACTGAACATCAGACTTCTGTTACCCCTGCATGGATCACCACCTTATTGTGATGGAGGAGTTTGAGTGCCCTGATGATCTCTGGAGCCATGTTGTCAAGGGAAACTTGCCCCTGCAGGGTCCCCCACGACAAACTGGTCCTGGGTGACGGGCCAGACCAGTAGCGGTCCAGTAGGTCCCAATAAAAAAAAAGTTACATCAAGGCCCCAGTGTACCCAAAGGAGCCACATGGATCCACCCTCCAGTGGGCTCACCATCTCCAGGCCGGATCGTGGGGATCATGGTGCTATGTGAACTGGGTAGCAGTCTGGGCTACTCTGCTCAGACTGCTGCCCCCGTGACTCCAGATAAGTGGTAGTGCATGGATGGATGGATGGATGGACTGAATACTTTGTAACACTTTAGAACACAGCCCAGAAATTACATGGTATGTATTGGAAAAATGGGGGAAAACACTCTATAAAAGGGTAAAAAACAGTGAAAAAACATGTTAAAGAGAAAACAAGGTAAAGGGGAAAAACAGACATAATCACTATTATGTCAGATCAAAGTCAAGGCGTAACGCTGCCCTCATCCCAGTACTTACACATTACTTAACACTGTTTTACTAACTTGTACAGGACTCACCCTGTCATTTACAGGCTGTATTATAAACTACTAACAATAATTTTCTACAGTAGCATTTAAGCGCCTTGTTAAATAAGAGTCAATGGTGTTGGGGTTTTTTTTATTTTAAGGTAAATTTCACAGAATTGCTGGAAGTAAATTATCTGGTCACATGGTACCAGAATGTGGCACATTAGTCTGATTCTGAGTAGCAATTCATTATTTTAAGCATTTGCAGAACAAAATAAATAGCTAATATTTTAATGGGTGCCGAGCATTTTCATGTTCCACTTCACATTTTTATTCTTGGCTTCTACTCGGGTATGATTCATAATTCAGAAATAACCATATCACACGTTGTGCTGGGCTCTTGTACAACTCTGCACTTCATCTGTGTTCTAAAACGAGCTGTTCCAGGTTTTTCCTTATTTCCTTTAAGACAGCACTGTTGTAATTAATTAACCTTCTTAAGCACGAGCTTTTAAGAGGAGGTGGGCGAGACTGCTGTGCTCACAGAGTCGTGTGGGACTGAGATAACTGCTTGCACTCTGGATCACATCATTTGCACGTAAACTGACCTCGCGGGTCGAAACACGCTGTATTCTGCTAGATTCAAACAGGGAGCTTACCTCTGTCAGAGTCCATGAAGAGATTCTGAAAGACAACAATATTAAGTTACAATTCAGTCTCGTAAGACATGCATTTTATCTTAAAAACAGTTGAATTCACCTCCTTTAACAAGGTCTTGAATGCTTTAAAAGTCCCACTGACTGCACTTCTCCCACATGTTGATGGCTCCCACAGTTCTTAATGAAATGTTTGTGACATTCTTTGGTCAAATTATTTTTAAACATTTAATTATTGCAGCATCATTGTGAATCATCTTTTGCAGCCGAACTCAGAATGGCTTGTTTCAGTGCATGTTCCCTTAAATTCTTAAAGGTGCCTTCAGACCAGTGATTCTCAACAGCAGGTCAAAAAATAAAAAATATTCTGAAGTTCAGTTACATCTGAAGTCGGACTTGTCTTATTCTGAAAAAACTTTTATTTTGACACGCATGCATCAGAGAGGTGCAGCTCTCTGGCGCAGTAGGCATGGTATCCATCATTTGATTGATGTTTACTTCAAGTTTGGGTTGCTATTCAGAGGTGAGAGGGCGAAGCGCAAATATGACCCAGAGTACTGGAAATGTGGATTTTCATACACTGAGGCTAAAAAGAGACAGAAGCCACAAATGTGTAATTTGTAGTGAAGTGCTTGCGCACGAGAGCGTGAAACCATCCAAGCTTAAGCGCCATTTAGAAACTAAACATCCCACATACAAAGACAAGCCGGTGGAGTTTTTCCAGAAACAACACCAGGAGCTGAGGACATCACAGAGAGATTTGGCGAGGTAAGCCCATCCCACGTTTGGTGCAGCGATGTGGTGGCTGAGTTTCCATCTCGTCATTCATGCACGACCGATTTGTGTGAACGTGGCTTCTCTACTTTGGTCCAGAAACAGACTGGACACTGAGCATCATCTGAGAATTGCTCTCTCCACTGTCGCCCCAGACTTTGAAACTCTGATCAAGAGTAAAGCACAGGCCCAACTGTCTCACTGACTTCCACAAATGACTGGTTAGGTAAAAACATCTCATTTTGTGGGCCTTTTTGATTTTGTGGAGTTTTGATATTTATTTTATTCACTTTTTATACATGCAGTTGTCGTGTTCGTCCTCAGTTTGTGTTCTGGAAGCAGAGATATCCATAGAAGTGAAATATCTAATTTTGTAGCCTTATTTATTTTGTGCAGTTTTGATATTCAATTTAATTTTATTTTATTCACTAAGGCAGTTGTCTTAGTCTGTTAGTCCTCAGTTTCTTAAGAATGTGCTCTGAAATGCACTTTACACATATAAATCAATGTGTATTAATGTTTTAAAAAATGATGTGCATGTTTTCAAAGGCCATCTTTGAAAAATAAATTTGCATACTTTGAATTCTATATAAGTGGGTCACGAGTTAATGACCATGGGAAAATGTGGGCCCCAGGGTGAGACCAGTTGAGAACCCCTGCCTTCAGACCAAATGCGAACGGGCAGCGCGAATACGTACGAAGTCAATGGAAAGAGGCGAGCACACGCGAATCTCACACATTCGCGCATTCACGTCCAAGGAATAGTTCTAGCCTTGAGATTTTGCCGTCACCGTAGTAAAATCAGACTTCAGATTTTATTTATAAAGCACTTTTCATACAATGTCGCAGCTCAAAGTGCTGTACAAAATAATAAACAACATACACCAAAAGCCATAACATAGTCTCACCCACACACAACCACACACACATACAATCACAAAACATCGGCTAATCGACCTACCATATAAAAAACAACAACAAAACAAAACAACCACATAAAACATCAAAACTGAACTGGGGAAGTGCTATCAGTGAAGAAAAAAAGTATCAACACTGGAGAGTGTGTTGATAGTTGTAGTTTGAAAATGAGACTAACACTCGCCTGGAGACAGAAGGACCAGGAGCCCTGCAGCTGAATTGGGCGTGGGAGTTTTTTACCCACGGACTACCGCCACAGACGTGCTAACAAGGCTAGCAGGCTAGCAGTGTAAACGACCCATCATCCAGGTGAAATTTTGGAGGCAGGGACAATTTTTTGAGGTGAGACCCCATCAGATAATGTAAACCTAAGCATGACGGTGTTTTGGGAATTTCCACAGCAGGTTGAACACAGCTGCAGAAGTTATAAAGGCAACTTCGCCTGTCTGCAACTCACTCAGACCATGAATTCATGTCTATTCACATCTTTACATTGAGTTAAAATGTAATCAAGCAAAAAATTCACCCGTTCACGTTTGGTCTGGGCCCACCTTAAGAGCTGCATTTAACTCCACCCTCACTCTTGCCCCAGCCCCACTATTGCTAATCTTAGCTGGCTAGCTTTTAGCACCTATCTAGCTTGAGTCAACTAACATAAATTTGTCTCAAAGAATGAATGAAATAAAGCTTCACTAGTGGACAGGGGTGTGTGGTTTCAGTGGTTGATAGGACATGACCAGTCCCTTGAGTACAATAAGCACATAACATTTGTGAATGAGAGGATAACCTACGAGCTTCAGTTAACCACCTTGGGCATACAGCAGGGCTATTCAGTTGGGCCACAATTTAAAATCAAGACATGTAACTAGACTGCACATTTTCAGTAATCTGTTGAATATGACAAATTTCAAACCAACACAGATCAATATGATGAAAAATATGCACTGTTTATTCAGTCTTGATTTTAAATGGGCACTTGGCACATGACAAAGCCACATCAAAAGTGCATAAAAATGCAATAACAGTGCTGGGGTTGAGCAAAATTTGAAGTAGTAGAAATATTTTTCCTCTTGAACAACAATTAAATAAAAAGGAAAAAAAATTAAATTCTGTAAATAACCATTTTGGTCTTACTCAGGCATATCTCAAAGTGTATAAAAACTCAACAAGTACTGTTAGTAGCATTAACATTTGTTTCCCTTTTGAAATAAAACATAGTACATCCTGGTCATAACTGACCTTGGCAAATCACAAAGTGCATTTAGCTGAATAAAAAAAGAACTGTCAAACACTTCAGCTCACAACTCCCCAAGAAAAGACTGATGACATTAACAAACATTGCACATCCACTATTGTGCTTTGTTTTATTATAAATCACCACGTGTGAGTAGGAACCTCTTTTTATAACTACACGTTCCATTACACACATATATCAGTCAACCAAAAATTTCTAGTAGAGCTAAGGATGCAAAAAGCACCCACTTAAAAACTTGAGTAATGACTTCAGTCTTGAAGGTTTGAGGTTTTTCTCTAAAATTTATAACAATTTTCTTATAGTTTTCTACTTTTCTTTGTCAATTTATCTAAATTCGAAACCATTTTCCTTAAATTTGTAATTTCCTCTTGTAAAATTGACTCTTCTTGTACATTTGAGACATTATTATAAATTTGTGCATTATTTTATGGCTAATTTTTGTCTATTTTTTTAAATAAAATTACAGGGGTTTTTTTATATAAATTTGAAACAGAGTGTGGTAAAATTTTGATTTTTTTTCCTTATACAATTTACACTTTTGACCAAAATTTTGCAGCACCAGAACAGAACAATAATTTAACTCTGACTTCAAAGGAAAAATATTCATAAAATTATGTTTAATGAAATAAATTACCTTAAATTACCAAAGATGCAGTTATTGCCGTTAAAATATTTCTACATATTTATAGTTTTTTAGAACTCTCCTCACCCCCCAGACAGCAGGAAAAACCTCCCTTATTTTGAAATCCAAATGTTGGCACGTTTAGTTTGTCTGAAGGCTGTTGCATATGAAGCCTAACCACACCTGTTTGCTAAGCGACTCTTCGTTATTGTTCCAGTTACCAGCGGGTTAAAACCACCACAAATGCCTCCAGTGCTTACATACCTCTTCTGCTTTTTTTCTGTGTTTAAATTACTTTAATAAGGTCTTGCTTCTCTTGGATAGTGACGCTAGTGAGACACTCTGCCTGCTGACTGGAACGGTCACGTGGGCGGGGTGCTTCTTAACTCTGCGCGGATGACAGTCACGCACGTTGTTCGTGTGCGTGCTTGCGGACCATCATTCTTTCGTAGTTTTTTCTTAAATTTATATTTCCTTGGCCTGGACATGGGCCACTCGGAAGTTGGTTCTAAGCCGCATGTGGTCCGTGGGCCACTAATTGAATAGGCCTGGCATAGCGAATGGCCTTGGGTCTCGGTACTACACTAAAATAATGTCTATGAAGACGGAAAAAGAAGGAAAAACCCTGAAGAGTAAAAACAGCTAAATGGACACAAAAACAATATAAAGGTTGTGTGTTTTTTTTTTAAGAGAAGTGAGTGTTTTGATATTTTTTTGATAATCACATGACCAATATGTAGTATTGTGTTTTATTATGAAGTGCGGTGTAGTGGCAGCCACTTCCTCTTCCACCACTGCACCGCCCTATAAATACCAGTGGGCATCTTCATCCGGATGCCTACCGTGCACCTGGCCTCATCCTTCAAAAGGTAATTTCATACATAACATTTTGGCAACGAGGATGGGATAAAAAATGGAGGTGTGTATTTCACCGCTCCGGCCCTTCTTGGAACTCCCGGGTGAGCCACCTGTCCCCTGGCCAAGATGGTTTGTTGCCTTTCAAAACTACACTGTGGCGCTCAACCTGGGTAAGCTAGATAAACTGAGGGCATGTGTACTTCTGGTGCATTATTTGGGATTTGAGGGCCAGCGGATCCTGAGCGCACTCGGGTCTTCGGACTCATACGAGGACGTGATCAAGTTGCTAGCGTGTCATTTTCACGCCCTGGACAGCATGACCATCCGGAGGATTAGGTTTCAGCAGCGACACCAACGAGCAGGTGAAACTATCCACCAGTTCGTCGCCAACCTGAGGCTACTAGCGGGTGAGTGTCATTTTGGGGCTCTGGAGGAAGAGATGGTACCTGACCACCTGGCGGAGCACAACAACAGCACTGCAATACGGACGAAGCTGCTCACAGCGCCGGGTGACTTAACGCTAGCCAGAGCTATTGAGTTAGCTTTTTGAGTGTGAGATTTTGCGTGCCCCTAGTGGCAGAGCGCGGCACTGTGCCTGTCATATTATTCTGACATGATCGGCTCCATTGAGGATTTGTACTGATTTGTACTGATCTGCCAGTTTCAGAAGGTGGCAGACATCCGTTGGAGGACTCAATGGATGACACGTAATACACCAAAGAAGAACTCCTCATTTCCTTTTCCTGTTTTTAGCATTTTAGCCCAGAAAGCTAATATGTCTGCCGTCCATCATCGTGCACCGTCACTTAGTCGGCTTTGTACACGGAAAATAGCCGTGGGATACAAGCGAAATTTATGTGAGATAATCATAAGACTTTGTAGATGTGTAGAGAGCGTAAATGACCGACAAAACGCAAAATAACGACCACGATGGGTGAAAATGCAGCGACCACGCCAGCCCCCCTTTGTCAACAGTAAGTGAGGCACTTCTGTGTTTTTTTTAATACTGTACTGATTTCTTGTTCATATACTTTGAAAGTAAGATGATGAGGTACCTCTGTACAAAAATCAGAGTCAAAAGACTGAATCATTCTTTGTGTAAATATGTCCAAAGTCCAGTTTTGACTGAGTTATGGAATTTAAAGAGGTGCCATGACATTATCCAAATGAGATATGTAAATTTATTCCTATCTGAAACTTTGGATCATAGTTTACATCTTTCTAATTGACAGTAAGCCATTATCTCTTACCACTTTCAAGTTATAGCCTTGGAAATCTTAACTATTTTATTAACAAAAAATATTTACCACTCTTGACCACTAGGGTCAATTCGGCAACAGACACACTCAAAGAGTTAGCTCTCCAATTGGAGACTGTGGACAAGCTAGCCTCTGATCTAAGAGGGCGCCAGTCACAGCGACAGCTGGAGCTTCCCACCACAGCACAAGCAGTGGACCCAGACAGCGAGGATAGCGTGACCGACGACAACATGGAAACCAACGCTATCAGCCAGAGGTCTGCCCCGAGAAAGACCTTGTGTATGGGTTGTGGGTCCATGAAGCCCCGTTTCAAGGCCAGGGACTGCCCGGCGAGACAGAAGTGCTGCGGCAAGTGTGGACGCTTGAACCATTATGCCAGGGTGTATCGTATGTCCGAGCCAGAGAGCCCACGGAGAAAAACAACTTCACCCACCGTGACAGCTGTCCATGAAGTATCCCCGAGTACCAACAGGTTCACATTCTGCAAGGTGACACTGGATGATGAGGAGGTGCCGCTGCTGGTCGACACGGAGGCGGAGGGATCATTATTGAATTGGGCCACAGTGAGGAAATTTTTCCCCACAACAGAATAAGAGGAAACCCAGTGCCGCTCTACAGTTATGGAGGTGGAAGGCTGTGCACAGTTGGAACACTGGAGTTAACGGTTCGGTACAAGTCAGCGTGATGGCTGACTTCACGTTCCACGTGACGACCCGGGGTGACAACATCATGGGCTGTGACCCTTTTTTTTTTTTTTATTATTACTTATTTTGTACCCGTAAGTAGATTTGTTTTGCAGTCTGGTGACAAGCCACCAGCTGCCGGTCGCTGCGTGCGCAGGCTGTGACCTGTTTTATGGACTGGGGTTTGCCATTAAAGACGACGCTGGGGAAGAGTGGACTGGTTGTGGCCAGTGGAACCGTCTGGTTCTGGTGGTGGAGGATGATGCTGTGTGGGACAAAGATTTACCGGGCACCATGGCGGTCAAGCAGGACCAGCCTCACTCAGGTGCGACGCAGGAGGGTCTCAGTACCGGCGCTCGGGGCACCATGGAAGAGGGTACCGAGCGTGGCAGCAAGGTGCCTGCCACCCGCCGACGGGCTAGCCTCAGTTTCCTCCGAAGCTCGGCCACAGTGGGCTGGAGGATCTGGAGCTACAACGGTGACCGCTGTAGCAGCTTTACAAGGAGTCAGGGCCAGACCGACAGGCATGGAGGGACTGTGTGGCGATCAGCAACACTGCAGGCCGAGCAGAGCTCCTCTGAGAGTTACAGACCTGGTCCGGGCTCAAGGGGAGGGACGTCCATGGTGGATGTGGGCCAAACGACAGCCAGAGGAATATCAGGAGCGACTGCACATCATGGCTGAGCAGGGCACAGCCTACTTCCAGCTGTTGGACGGCTCATGGAGGCACGCCAATGAGCTGCGGCGTGCCCGGGAGACTTCAGATGGTGGGTCTGGACGAGAGAAGTGGCCAACGGCAAGGAGAAGATGCACTCTTGTCTATGAGGCCAGCTGTGATCCTGGTGGCATGCCACTTCCAGGGGCAGGTCTACTGAGGGGCTGCCCTGGGCAGTGTGGTTTTAGTTGCTAATTTTGCTTTGTATGTCTAAACTGTTATTGTTCTGGGTATGTTTTATTTTAGGAACACAGCAATGTTCTCATTAGATATGGACTTTTGGACTATTTTACAGGTGGTAGAATAAACCACCTTGCCGTGTGGGGTGGGACAGTAGTCCACCCGTCCCCCCTAGTTTAGGTTTGTTGTGTGAATGTGTTAGGCCATTTAGTGTTTTCAGTTTTAGCTTTAGTGCATGATTCGGGTCTTAAATTGGGGAGGGTCTCTATTGTATGAGTGGTTTTGGACTTTCTACAGGGGAGGGTGGGCT
The DNA here is from genome assembly GCA_020510985.1 of Pholidichthys leucotaenia. Classification (NCBI taxonomy): domain Eukaryota; kingdom Metazoa; phylum Chordata; class Actinopteri; order Cichliformes; family Pholidichthyidae; genus Pholidichthys; species Pholidichthys leucotaenia. The sequence continues at coordinate 446,517,223 of CM035836.1, read as the reverse complement.
GAGTTCTACCGTGCACCTGGCCTCGTCCTTCAAAAGGTAATTTCATACATAACACAACAGATGCAGTTCAGAAGGTTAAAACCTACAAAGGCAGTTTTTCAGTGAATGGGAGCTTTAAAACATTCATTTATTAACCCTATGAAATAGAGGATGAATGTAACTAATAGTTTGGGACTGTTTTGTGGTCACTAAGATTAGAAAGATGCTATATAAATAGGGTAATTTCCTTTACTATCACTGAAGATAACTGCATTAGACAAGGCTGTTTACTGAAAACAAGCCTATCTACACAAGGCGAGAACCGCTGATAAATCAGAGCAAACATGAACACAGTTGCATCAATGTTGCTGAAAATGTTAACTGATAAATACAAAGAAAAACTTTTTGTTGCAGAACAAAATAAAAATGGTGATTCAAAAGTAGTGTCATCACATATTGTGTCTGAAGCAGATGTAGCATCAACACAGTGGAGTTGCTGGAGGTGAACTCTGGACAATATTATGATATTACAACCTCAGCCCCATCACAGGGGCTGAGGTTGCCGATGTTGTTAAAAAACTCTTCCGTGGCTGGGTCCCGGGGGTGGATGAGATTCGTCCTGAGTACCTCAAGGGCCTGGATGTTGTAGGGCTGTCATGGTTGACACGCCTCTGCAACATCGTGTGGAGGTTGGGGACAGTACCTTTGGAATAGCAAACTGGGGTGATGGTTCCTCTTTTTAAGAAGGAGGACTGGAGGGTGTGATCCCGCTTTAGGGGGATCGCACTCCTCAGCCTCCCGGGGAAGGTCTATGCCAAGGTACTGGAGTGAGGAGTGGAGGATTCCACTGTCACTCTGTTTAACATGCTTTTTAAACATGTGGATTTTAATGGGACACACACCAGGCTTTTATTTGTGGACTTTTCCTCCGCCTTTAATACAATCCAACCTCATATTTTAGTTGAAAGGCTCCTGCAACAATTTGATTTGAGTAATAATCTGGTGGGTTGGATTCTGGATTTTTTAACCAACAGGACACAGAGAGTAAGGGTCAATGGTACATTGTCTGACCAAAAGTGCTCTTCTACTGGCTCTCCTCAGGGGTGTGTGTTGTCACCACTACTCTTCATCCTGTACACAAACATGTGTCGGAGCAGACATGACAACAGACACATTATAAAGTATGCTGATGATTCAGTTGTTGTCAGTCTCCTCCACGGTGGTGAGAGTGGCCACGGCCCAGTAGTTGATGATTTTGTTCACTGCTGTGAGGATTCCTACCTGCAGCTGAATACGACAAAAACTAAAGATATGATTATTGACTTTAGGAGGAAAACTCCCAGGCACGAAGTCACTGTACTAAAAGGCCAGACCACCGAATGTGTACAATCCTACAAATATCTTGGGATGATTATTGATAGCAATTTAAACTTTGAAGAGAACTGTGAAAGGGTGTGCAAAAAGGGGCAGCAACATTTGCATTGTTTAAGGAAACTTGCACACTTCCAAATTGACCGAACCATAATGATAATGTTTTATTGGGCTTTTATTGAATCTGTTTTATCCTTTTCTTTAGTGTCATGGTTTGGTCAGATAAAACTGAAACAGAGGAAATCCTTGGATCAGGTAGTTAGATGGTCCAGTCGTTTTCTTGGTGAGTCACAGCTGAGCCTGACATCCTTGTACACCAGACAGGTACAGAGGATGGCTACCTCCATTTTAAATGATGACTCCCACCCTTTGCACTGCCACTTTCAGCTTCTTCCCTCAAGACGGAGGTTTGCTGTCCCAAAAAGTAAAACCCAGCGCTACAAAAACAGCTTTGTTCCTGCTGCTGTCAAAGAGTTGAACAAGTTGTAACAATATATTGAACATAATTTAGTTACCTATTTATTAATTTTATTTTATATTTACTTATTTTTGTAGATTTTTTATTTGGGTTCTAAATCTTTTATTGGGTTTTAGACTTTTGAGTTTTTAACTTCTTTGACCAGTCTTTAACTTTTTAATATGACCCTTCTCTCTTCTTTGTTTTTTTTCTTATTCTTTGTCTTTTGTCCTGATTGATGGAGCCTTGAATAATTTTATCATGTTAATAGTCAGCTTCATGTGTGCCTGTGTTTGTGTTTATGTTGAATGTAATTGAGGTTTGTAAATATGGATGTCACCTGACTGCAAAACAAATCTACCTACAGGTACAAATAAAGTAACCTGAACCTGAACCTGAACCTGAGGAGAGTCTGGCCGTTGGTCGAACCTCGGATTCAGGAGGAGCAATGTGGTTTTCGTCCTGGTCGTGGCACATCGGACCAACTCTTTACCCTCTTGAGAATCCTCAAGGGTTCGTGGGAGTTTTCCCAACCAGTCTACATGTGTTTTGTAGACTTGGAGAAGGCATTCACCCGTGTCCCTCATGGTTTCTTGTGGGGGGTGCTGCGGGAGTATGGGGTACCGGGCTTGTTGCTACAAGCTATCCGGTCTCTATACGACCGTTGTGAGAGTTTAGTTCATAATGCCAACACTCAGTCGAATTCATTTCCAGTTGGACTCTGCCAGGGCTGCCCTTTGTCACCAATCCTGTTCATAATATTCATAGACAGGATTTCTAGGTGCAGCCAAATAACTCGGAAGCACTGCACCATCGAGGCTTTAAAGCATCATTGTAAGCAACCTGTAATTTCTGCATACTTTGTTTCCTATAATTTATCCATAAATGAGCAGTGTATAAAGGTGTACAATAGGTTTTAAAAAGAACCAGTTTTACCTCATCTGAACAAAAACCAAACCTGCGTGCAAGAATATTTGCTTGCATGTAGATTTTGCAGCGTTGTCTGAAAATATCATCATCATCAGTCATTCTATCATTAATAAAATGTCCCAGATATTTAATTTTATCCCTGACAATTAATTCCCTGCCTGCCAATTCAAAGACAGGGAATTTCATTAACAAATCTTCTTTAGTGCGGCAAATCAGCACACAACTCTTATTTGTATTATATTTTATGTCATTTTCCTCTCCATAAGCACTACACACTCTTAATAACTCCTGAAGACCAGCACTACTTGGACTGAGAATAACTAGATCATCAGCATACATAAAATGATTCACTAACTTATTCCCTATTAAACACCCAGTTTTACAGGCATTCAGTTGTTTTGACAACTCATCCATATAAAGATTAAATAGAATAGGGGACAGTATACTGCCCTGTCTGACACCACTGCTCACACCAAATGGGGATGAATGACTCTTCCCCCATTTCACCAGCATCTTCTGATGTGCGTACCAGTAAATCAGGATACGTACTAAGTACTTGGGATTTCCCCTGTCAATCATTTTCCTAAACAATATCCTGTGATTAACGCGATCAAACGCCTTAGAGGCGATCAAACGCCTTTAATGTGGATCAGGTCGCGGTCAAAGGCAGAGACCTTGGCAGTCTGATCCCAGGCTTCCTAAACTGGCTTTTGGGACTTAAAAAATAAATAATATAAATTCAGGTCAATTTAAGTAGTTGGTTCAAACACAGGGAATTTTTATACAACTGGAAAGTGTTGAAAAATGTGAGATATAGAGTGAATAAGGAACTGAGCTGCTGTACATATAGGCCCAAAATAGTCCAGCACTGATTACATGAAAGCTGCAGAAACATCCAAACTTTTTCTGTTACAACAGAGGATAACTTACAATTGAGAGTTTTTCAGTGGTAGTGAACCTGGCCAGGATTTCTCCTCTTTTCACTGACCAGGGTTCAAAGTCTGGCCCCACTGGCTCTTCCTCCTTCTCTCTCTTCTTTCTCCCCAGGTCCTAATAAGTACAACATCACATTTTACCCTCACATCAAATAAAGTGTTTGTCCTTTTAAGGGTTTACCCACCCCTGCAGAACTGCTGTGTGACAGGGCTGGAGTCTCGCTGGCTGAGGCAGCAAACATGGACAGGGGGTCAGTCCCGTCCAGCATGGAGCTCAGAGGGTCGGCTACGGGCGCTGAGGAAGAGGAGGACGAAGAGGAGGAGGTGCTTCCTTTACGGGTTCCACGGCGTGTCTTTGTGTCCGTCACCTGGAGGAAGATGGTTAAAGATGGATAAAGATGATGCTATAGCTCATTTAATACAAATCTGGGGCAGGCAAAATTCTCTTTTTTAGTTTGTAATAAAAATGCACAGAAAATGAGTAAAGTAAGTGTGTAAGACTGCTAGAGAAGCAGATGAACAGCAGCACATCCATACCATGATGGGTTTGAGGGGATGGTATTCTCCAAACTCGACCGGAGTCGACTCCAGGTGACTCCGCTGCAGCTCTGCTCCATAGTTGCGTCCCCGAGAGCGCCTGGTTACACAGACAGAGAGACAGGATACAGCAGACTCCTGAACAACTCACACCACTATTTCATGTTTGTTTCGGTGACGAAGACCAAACTGACAGAAGGGTTTGCTTTACATTACAAGACTCTCATTTGACTATCAGTGCATTCAGTGATAGTGTGACAGACTCTACTGTAAAGCTGCAAAACATATTTGAGGTTTAAAATGAAGGTAAAACTGATCTGCCAACATTAGGACATATATGCATGTTTTCTACTTATAAATGTTGTAAAACTTTTCTCACAATTTATTAAATATTTATTGTAAATTTGTTTTTTTCCCCTTGAATATATGCAAAGTTTTAATTGGTATTTTTCTCATAATTGTGGATCTTTCTCATTAATTTGTGGATTTTTTTTAAGATAAATTGGTAAATTTCACTCACGTTTTCTTGTAATTTTTGTAACTTAAAAACAGCAACTTTTTGTGGTGATTTTGCGACTTATACATTGTTGATCTAAACTTCTCATAAAGTTGCGAATTTTTTCATAAATCCTTTTTTTTTTTTTTGCAAATTCATCCATCCCTCCATCTTCTACCAGTTTTCCGGAGGCAGCAGCCCAAGCAGAGAAGCCCAGACTACCGCCCAGTTCACACAGCACCATGATCCCCATGATCCCTTCTGCAGGTGGTGAGCCCACTGAATAGCGGGCCCATGTGGCGTGCCCGGGCTGAGCCCAGCCAGGTCCTATGGAAAAAAAAAACCCAGGCACCAAGCACGTGTGTTCAAGCCCAAAATGGGCTGGGTACACTGGATCCTTGCTGTAACGTTTTCATGGGGATCTGCTAGAACGCTCTTGGTCTGGACCTTTGCCCAGGACCAGTTTGTCTTGGGAGACCCTACTGGGGTCAAATTTCCCCCGACAGCACAGCTCCTGGGATCATTAGTGCACCACAATAAGGCGGTGATCCATGGAAGGTAATTTACAAATTATTTTTGTGTTTTTTCCCCTCAAAAATGCGTACAATATATCTACTAGCAAATTTCATACAATTTTCTGCAAATTTGAGACACTTTTTGCTTTGTTAAAACTTGGCTATGGGCAAAGGGTTCCAGGTTGCAGACGCCTGTCACAGCTATCGGTATCAGTTGATATTCACCTTGCTGATTGATATCGGTCTTTCAACAAATAAAATAAGATTCACCAGTGGAAATGACCGATATTTTTCCAGTTGTACGCTGTTGATTTTGTCCTGAAACATACAACACTAGCTTCAAATTCAGAAAAACATCCGGTGCTGAATCGTTTTAAAGTATTTTATTTCAATTACTATTTTTTTAAATAATGCATAATATTTCTTTCTCTCCATGACATTAATGTCAGAAAGGATGGAAACAAAAACCGGCCAACTTAACATTTCAAACATCGGTATCTCCCCCAAATTTTATAATCTTGAACAGGAGCATAACTTTAATTAATGTCATTAAAAACGCTGCATTTAAATAGTTATACATGTAATTGTGGATGCTGTGAAATGAACAGATGAACTGCTCAGGTGGATGTGATTCTGTCTACTATCTTCTACCATCTAGTTAAGGATGGTGCTCGATAACGTAATTCTTTTAATAAATTCATGTTTAAAGCCTACAAAATGCCGACAGTTAACGTTAGACACTAACTTCTATTCAAGTGTTCAACACGTCAACAGAAGTCGTATCTTATCAATGCAACAAGCTGATTTTTATTGATTACAGGGTATTTTTAATAACAAGAAGAACAGGTAATCTTACCACTGCACCGCAGCCATTTTTTTCTGTCATGTGACAACTCAGAACTTCCTGGTTGGAAAATTCATCTAATTTAGGATAAATTGGTAGAATTGTATTATTTTTTTTATTGAGATGCGTGCTAAATATTTACTTTTACTGTACTTATATCTCTTTTCTGTAAATAAAAGTCATTTTTCCCAATGGATAATTTATCTAAAAGACAATTGAAGAACGCGCTTGCTAAAAATTCAACTACATTTCCCAGGACGCATTTGTATGCTAAAGAGCGAGCAAGAGGAAAGAGGTCTCACTTTGGCTGACACACATTACACAACGTGTTAGCTGACTGGAGAAGGTGGGATTATTCAAAGTTACTCCCATTTTTTTGTTTCAGAATCATTGAGGCGTAATTATGGAAGCCCAGAAAAATAAATAAAAAGCTCTATTTTTCTGAATTAATGAGACAATTTTTCAAATCTGGTTCTGCCTTTCTGAGTTAATAAGAGAATTTTCTCATTAATTCAGAAAAAAATTAAACAAAACTTTTTCCATTTATCCATTATCTCGTTATTTCAGAAAAAAAAAGTTTTTAAGTGAATGTAGTAATTATTTTATCATCCCCACTGTGGGACTAATAAAGGGCTTATCTTATCTAGAAAGTGTCCCGAGCGGATCATCTGTCTTGTATAGGACATCCGTGGAGCTGAGCTTGAGCTGCCTGCCGCAGTTCTGGTGAGTGAACCTAAACCATGACCTGACCGTGGGGCTGCCGGACTCCCCTTGGTTCTCCCGAACAGGTAAACCACTCAGTGTTGATCCTGGACTCTGTTTAGATTTGATTAAAACAGTCAGTAAACACGCAGGGCTTTGGAGACGGATGTTAGCAGTTAGCTAGCTAACACATGACACTAACATGATGCTGTCTCTGTTATTAAAGTATAATTTTATATTTATTATCTAGATGTTGTAGTATATTGTGCTCCGTTTGTGTCTATAGGCTATAGCCTTCCTTTTGTGTATGGTTCTGTAGATTTGGGTTTGTAATGTTGTCTTTGAAGGATGAATGGCTTATATGTTGACCACATGATGATCACCCCTACTGTCTGAGCTATAAATGTGCTTTTGAAGAAATATTACTGCAATACAGCTCATAAAACTAGAAACCAATAATCTGAGATGGTTATAGGGGATTTTCAGAGGTGAAGAAGAGAGAGCAGGCAGGGTGGAGATGAGTGTCCAGGTGATTTGTGACAGAAGGATAGCAGCTAGAGTAAAAGGGAAGATCTACAAGACTAGTGAGACCTACTATGATGTATGGTTTGGAGACAGTGGCACTGACGAAAAGACAGGAGGCAGAGCAGGAGGTGGCAGAGTTGAAGATGCTAAGCTTCTCACTGGGAGTAACTAGGAGGGAGGGATTAGAAATGAGTACAGTGGATATAAAAAGTCTAAAAAAAAGTCTTGGTCTATAAAAAGTCTTGGTCGATGACCCAAGATGGCGCCCACAGTGGTCGCCATGGTGCTTCGCTGCGCTTTGTTTTGTTTGTTTTTGTTCGTCAATTGTGTGTCTGCCTGCTCTCACACCCGTGAAGAGCTACTAAATATCAGGACTTTCACTCCCACGGACCTACTCCCAGTTTTTTTGGCTCCTGCCGCCGATCTGGTTCACCTTTTAGCCCAAAAAGTGAGACGGCGAAAGAGAGGAAGACGAGCGGGCGCTCTCGTGCGGCTTCGCAGGAGAGGCACGCGCATGGCTTTGCCTGGGATATTTCTGTCCAACGTCAATTCTCTCTATAACAAGGTAGATGAACTGAGACTGCTGATGCGATTTAAGGACCTCTCCACCTCGTGTGCCCTCTGCTTTACTGAGACCTGGCTCAAGGAAAGGACACCGGACAGCGCGCTCCTCCTCGAGGGATTTCAGCTGTTTCGTGCTGATTGAGACTCGGGGCTCTCCGACAAGACCACAGGCGGAGGAGTCTGCTTCTACATCAACAGCAGCTGGTGCTCCGATGTAACTGTGATCTCCCAACACTGTTCTCCCGCTCTGGAATATTTATTCATCAACTGCAAGCCATTTTATTCCCCGCGTGAGTTCGCTTCATTCATCCTGGCCGCTGTTTACGTCCCGCCCGACGCGGACTTGCGCGAGGCTCAGCGCGCGCTCGCGGATCACATTCAACAAGCGGAGCGGACTTTTCCGGACTCTCTGGTTATTGTGGTTGGCGACTTTAACCAGAGCAACCTGAGCCACGAACTCCCCCGATACAAACAGTTTATTAAATGCCCCACCAGAGGAGAGAACACGCTGGATCACTGTTACACTACAGTTAAAGACGCGTATCGTGCTGTTCCCCGCGCTGCGCTCGGACTATCTGATCACGTGATGGTCCACCTGATTCCCACATACAGACAGAGACTGAAGCTCACAAAACCTGTTGTGAGCACTACGAAGAAATGGACCAGTGAAGCTGGGGAGGAGCTGAGCACGTGCTTGGAAATAACTGACTGGGGCATGTTTAAAGGAGCCACGCATGATCTGGATGAGTACACGGACACTGTGACCTCATATATCCACTTTTGTGAGGAGAGTATTCTTCCATCGTGCACCAGGGTGAGATACTCCAACGACAAGCCCTGGTTCACAGCTAAGCTCAGACAGATCAGGAAGGAGAAGGAAGCAGCGTTGAAAAGTGGAGACAGGGACTGCTACAGTGAGGTCAAATACCGGTTTAGCAGAGAGCTGAGGAGAGCTAAATCTGTGTATTCTGAGAGACTCCAGCAACAGCTCACTGCTAACGACTCTGCTTCTGTGTGGAGAGGACTGAGGCAAATCACCAACTATCGGCCTCAGGCTTCTAAGGGTCAGGATGACAAAGCCCTTTGTCAAAGTCTGTCCCAACACTATGCCCGCTTTGACACCTCGTCAGCTGTGTCCAACTCCCCCCCTCCCCCCAGCGCCACTGCCTCCATGGTCCCCACTTCATCAAAGGCGACCCCCCCTCCTCCCCCCCTGCCCTTGCCATCAGTGAGCAGGACGTGCACAGACAGTTCTCCAGACTGAACCCGCGCAAGGCCCCCGGTCCGGACGGCGTGTCTCCCTCCACCCTGAGACACTGTGCGGAGGAGCTGACTCCTGTCTTCACAGACATTTTTAACACCTCCCTGAAGTCATGCCACGTGCCGGCCTGCCTCAAAACCTCTACCATCGTCCCTGTCCCCAAGAAGCCACGGATCACTGGACTTAACGACTACAGACCTGTAGCGCTCACCTCTGTAGTCATGAAGTCCTTTAAGCGCCTGGTCCTGCCCCACCTCAAGACCATCACCACTCCCCTCCTGGACCCGCTGCAGTTTGCCTACAGAGCCAACAGGTCTGTGGACGACGCAGTCAACCTGGCCCTCCACTCCATCCTGCAGCACCTGGACTCCCCGGGAACCTACGCCAGGATCCTGTTTGTGGACTTCAGCTCTGCATTCAATACCATCCGCCCCGCTCTGCTCCAGGACAAGCTGTCCCTGCTCAACGTGCCTGACTCCCTCTGCAGGTGGATCACCGACTTCCTGACGGACCGGAGGCAGCATGTGCGGCTGGGAAAGACTGTCTCAGACTCTGTTAGCATCAGCACCAGATCACCCCAGGGCTGTGTACTTTCCCCCCTGCTCTTCTCCCTGTACACCAACTCCTGCACCTCCAGCCACCAGTCTGTCAAGCTGATCAAGTTTGCGGACGACACCACCCTCATCGAGCTCATCTCCAACGGCGACGAGTCCGTCTACAGGAGAGTGGTGGCCCAGCTGGCGTCCTAGTGCAGCCACAACAACCTGCAGCTGAACGCTCTGAAGACAGTGGAGATGATCGTGGACTTCAGAAAAGTCACAGCCCCTCTGCCCCCCCTTACCCTCACAGACTCTCCCATCACCACTGCGGATTCCTTCCGCTTCCTGGGCACCACCATCACCCAGGACCTCAAGTGGGAGCCGACCATCAGCTCCCTCATCAAAAAGGCCCAGCAGAGGATGTTCTTCCTGCGGCAGCTGAGGAAGCTCAAGCTACCCACCAAGATGATGGTGCAGTTCTACACGGCCATCATCAAGTCCATCCTCACCACCTCCATAACCGTGTGGTACGCAGGAGCCACCGCCAGGGACAGACTAAGACTGCAGTGCGTTGTGCGTGCTGCTGAGAAGGTGATCGGCTGCGAGCTCCCATCCCTCCAGGACCTGTACATCTCCAGGACCCGGAGGCGTGCAGGTCGGATCATAGCTGACCCATCACACCCTGGACACGCACTGTTTGCCCCCCTCCCCTCAGGTAGAAGACTTCAGTCCATTCAGACTAAAACCTCCCGCTACATGAACAGCTTCTTCCCCTCTGCCATCAGACTGCTGAACACTAAGTGACTTATTAGACTCTCGTACACTATGTTCAGCAGCTCAACCGGACTCATGATAATTATCACTGTTTTCTTTTGCACTACCGACTGCACTATGTGGAACTCCACAATATCTGCTGCTTGTTAATATATTTTAAATTGCATAGATTAGTATTACTCATTCATATTCTACATTTTATTGCATGCATAGTTTTTTATTTTTATCTTTATTGCTACTCCATGTTTAATGTTGCAGCATTGCACCGAGACAAATTCCTAGTTTGTGTACTACATGAACAATGGCAATAAATCTGATTCTGATTCTGACACACCCCTGTTCAAATGCCAGGTTTTTGTGATGTAAAAAATGAGACCAAGATAAATCATTTCAACCCCCCCCCCCCCATTATTGTGACCTATAACATAACATGTACAACCCAATTGAAAAACAAACTGAAATCTTTTGAGGGGAAAAATAAAAAATGAAAAACCTACAGTAGCCTGGTTGCATAAATATGCACGCCCTGTATTAACTGGGGACGTGGCTGTGTTCAGAATGAACCAGTCACATTCAAACTCATGTTAAATGGGAGTCAGCACACACCTGTCACCATTTAAAGTGCCTCTGATTAACCCCAAATAAAGTTAATCTGTTCTAGTAGGCTTTTCCTGACATTTTTATAGTCACATCTTACAGTGCAAGCCATGGTCCGCAGAGAGCTTCCAAAGCATCAGAGGGATCTCCTTGTTCAAAGGTATCAGTCAGGAGAAGGGTACAAAAGAAAATTCCAAGGTATTAAATATACCATGGAACACAGTGAAGACAGTCATCATCAAGTGAAGAAAATATGGCACAGCAGTGACATTACGAAGAACTAGATGTCCCTCCAGAATTGATGAAAAGACGAGAAGAAAACTGGTCAGGGAGACTGCCAAGAGCTCAACAGCAACATTGAAGGAGCTGCAGGAATTTCTGGCAGGTACTGGCTGTTTAGTGCATGTGACAACAGTCTCCTGTCTTCTTCATATGTCTGGGCTATGGGATAGGGTGGCAAGACACAAGCCTTATCTTATGAAGAAAAATATCCAAGCCCGGCTCCATTTTGCAAAAACACATTTGAAATCTCCCAAACGATTGTGGGAAAATGTGTTATGGTCTGATGAAACCAAGGTTGAGCATTTTGGCCATAATTCCAAAAGGTATGTTTGGCGCAAACACAACACTGCTCATCACCAAAAGAACACCATACCTACAGTGAAGCATGGTAGTGGCAGCATCATGCTTTGGGGCTGTTTTTCTTCAGCTGGAACTGGGGCCTTAGTCAAGGTGGAGAGAATTATGAACAGTTCCAAATACCAATCAGTGATGGCACAAAACCTTCAGGCTTCTGCTAGAAAGCTGAAGATGAAGAGGAACTTCATCTTTCTGCACAACAACGACCCAAAGCACACATCCAAATCAACAAAAGAATGGCTTCACCAGAAGAAGATTAAGGTTTTGGAATGGCCCAGCCAGAGTCCAGATCTGAATCCCATCAAACATCTGTGGGGTGATCTGAAGAGGGCTGTGCACAGGAGATGCCCTTGTAATCTGACAGATTTGGAGTGTTTTTGCGAAGAAGAGTGGGCAGATATTGCCACATCAAGATGTGCCACACTGATAGACTCCTACCCGAAAAGACTGAGTACTGGAATAAAAGCCAAAGGTGCTGCAACAAAATGTTCGTCCAAGGGTGAGCATATTTATGCAACCAGGTTATTGTAAATTGTTGTTTTCCCCTTAAAAGATTTCAGTTTGTTTTTCAATTGGGTTGTACAGGTAATAGGTCTCATTAATGGTGGAAAAAGTTTTGAAATGATTTATCTTGGTTTCATTCTTTTACATCACAAAAACCTGGCATTTGAACAGGGGTGTGTAGACTTTTTATATCCACTGTATATCAGCGGGACAGCTCAGGTTGAGTGGTTTGGAGACAGAGTAAAGCCCAAATCATAGTGGCAAAAACATGTTGGTACTGATTTGAAACAAGCGCAGTGGACACATTCGTGCGCAAACCCTACGCAGAGGGTGAGTGCTGACAGAGTGCATGCAGCCAGCCACTGATCTGTATAGAGAACATTGGATCGCGCAATGGCCGGTAGAAGTGAAGCCTCCCGAAACTCTGTGGCCGCCATTTTAGTGCACCCAAAACACTCATCAAGTCAATGGAGAATGAATGGGTTTAGTAGTAAAAGGTTCCACTTTTACCTCAATAACTTCCCCCAAAATTTACAGATTTTGAACTTCTTGATATGGAGACACGGATTATAATCTTGTGCAACCGGTGAACTATAGAGATCAAGTTGACATTATGTTTAGCGGACGTGGGAAGGGTGGATAATCAGAAAAGTCAAGCCAAGGTGAGTAGTTCTGTGAGTAATGCATGCAGTAAGTGTGTTTAGGCATGTCGTCATAATAGTCCTAATGATAGTCGTACAGTCATGTGAAGAAATTAGGACACCCATTAAATGTTCAGTTCTTTATTAAGAAATGTTCACATATCTATGTCTAACCTTGTTTTTGTTTTTATTTGCATTTTTTAACATTTATTTGAGCCATTTTAAGTGGGAATGAATGTGGGGGTGTCCTAAAAAAGATGGGGAGTGCCCAAATTTATTCCCCACTATTTGTTTAGAATTAGATTTTACAGAAAATTTGGAAAAAGTACCGGTATTTAATTCATTTTTAATTGTTTAGTTGTATTACATGAATCTCCCAATATTTTTAACGTTGATTTTAAATATCCGTATGTCCAAATATGTTAAAAAAAACACACAGGCTTAGACGGGGTGTCCTAATTTTTTCACATGACTGTATATGAGTAAATTAAAATATCATGCAGTGCATTAATCTTGCTACAAGTCCCAACATTCCTCACCCGCAAATAGTCACAGTGAACTCCACATGCGCCTGGAAATGCCCACTAGAGGGAAGTACTGAGCAATCCGCGAATACTGGGTGAACAAATGTCCATCTTCTTTGCCGTCTGTTTTCTTCCTCTGCCACTAAGCAGCAAAAGCTCCTGTTCGTCTTGTCATTGTATTCACGTACCTCCATCGCTTCCGCCATTTAAAACATCTGCCACCGTGCTCTTCTTTTGTATTTGGATTGCAGCTGTTCAAATCAGTTTGGTGGCTCTTGGCTGCCGCCGACAGTACGGGCATGTGAACTGCAGATTATTTTCACTGCGCATGCATGTACTCCAAAACTACTGGATACTGATTTGGATAAAATTTTTTTTTTTTACCAGAGGTGGTCCTTGGGCTAGAGAGGAACCCATAACATTTTGGTGAGGATCCGAGAATGCATACCTCCGCCAAGGCTTTGGCACCAAGGCATCAGCGCTTGGTGCTTTCATTGACCTAGTTTTTTTTTTTTTTTTTTTGACGAGTGTAGTTTTAGTTTGCTAAGTGCATGGCTTTTTCACATGTAATAGTTTAGATCATTACCTGCTTATTCCATGGGGTGTAGGGGCTAAGTGGTCGAGGTAGTACCTTTGTTTCAGAAGTCAGCCATATCCCTTTGATGGACTACTGGCACTGGTCCTCATCACTGGCCCAGCCAGCCAACCAAGAAAAGGTTCTAAAAGATGACTGTCAGCTGTTCTCACGACTCTTCATCTCATGTCAGAATAGACAGTGTGACTTACAAGATTTCTTCAAACATGAAAATCAGTCAGCCCCAGCCTCCCTTAGTGACAACGGCAAGCTGCATAGATGTCAAAAGTCACAGCTTGCTGATATCCTTGAAGCGCAAGTAAACGTGCCAGACAGAGAACCAGATGGAGATGCCATTATCATAGATGGTTCAGCACTGATCCATGCCTTACCTCCATGTACATTAAAGAGTTTTGATGCCTCTACCAGAGAAGACATCTTGCCAAAGGTTGAGTCATATTGTGTTAAATACAAGAGTTGATATATTGTTTTATGTCTACAAGACATCAAGTTTGAAAAATGAGATCAGGCTGAAATGAGGAAAGGGGATTGGGAGAAGAGTCACAGGAATCAGCAAGACCCCAACAAACTGGAGAAGATTTCTTAGGGATGGCAAATAAAGACAGAGCTGTTTCACTTACTTGCTGACAAGATCTGTGAAGCACAGATGAGTAGTAGAGTCATTGTGACAAAAGGAGAAGAAGCCGTCAGCAATACAGAGAACTCCCTGAAAGCTGTGTCCCCGTGCTCTTATGAAGAAGCAGACATGCAAATATTTGTGTATGCCAAAGATGCAACAAGAGAAGGTAGTAAGTCCCTCATAATTAAAGCCAATGACACTGATGTTCTCATCATTGCAGTATCCGTACTACCACTACTACAGCGACTTGGACTTGAGAACATGTGGATCGCCTATGGCCAAGGATCAAGAGTTTGATGAATTCCAGTTCATGAAGTATTTTCTGCAATAGGGCATGAAAAAGCCAGTGGGATCCTATACTTCCATGCTTTCACTGGCTATGATGTGGTGTCTGGCTTCTGTGGGAAAGTGAAGAAATCTGCATGACAGACATGGAACATATGTGATGGTGAGGTTTCTAATACATTCAGCAAATTCAGCCACTGTCCAGTTACAGTTGCTGATGTGAAACTAAAGAAGCTGGAGAAATTTGTAGTCCTTATGTATGACAGATCTAGTGAGGCCGGTGGTGTAGATGAGGCTAGACTACATATGTTTGCCCACAAGCAAAGACCATATGATGCCATCCCACCAACACAGGCAGTCCTCAAACAACATACAAAGCATGCAGCTTACCAGGCCGGGATCATCTGTGGCCAGGCCACAGTCACTAACCCAGAAGCCAGCAGTCCTGCCAGCTGGGGGTGGACACAACAAGGAGGTACAGTGGGGCAAAAAAGTATTTAGTCAGCCACCAATTGTGCAAGTTCTCCCACTTAAAAGATGAGAGAGGTCTCCAATTTTCATCATAGGTATACCTCAACTATGAGAGACAAAATGAGAAAAAAAAATCCAGAAAATCACATTGAAGGATTTTTAATGAATTAATTGGTAAATTCCTCGGTAAAATAAGTATTTGGTCACCTACAAACAAGCAAGATTTCTGGCTCTCACAGACCTATAACTTCTTCTTTAAGAGGCTCCTCTGTCCTCCACTCGTTACCTGTATTAATGGCACCTGTTTGAACTCTTTATCAGTATAAAAGACACCTGTCCACAACCTCAAACAGTCAGACTCCAAACTCCCCTATGGCCAAGACCAAAGAGCTGTCAAAGGACACAGAAACAAAATTGTAGACCTGCACCAGGCTGGGAAGACTGAATCTGCAATAGGTAAGCAGCTTGGTGTGAAGAAATCAACTGTGGGAGCAATTATTAGAAAATGGAAGACATACAAGACCACTGATAATCTCCCTCGATCTGGGGCTCCACGCAAGATCTCACCCCGTGAGGTCAAAATGATCACGAGAACGGTGAGCAAAAATCCCAGAACCACATGGGGGGACCTAGTGAATGACCTGCAGAGAGCTGGGACCAAAGTAACAAAGGCTACATCAGAAACACACTACGCCACCAGGGACTCAAATCCTGCAGTGCCAGACGTGTTCCCCTGCTTAAGCCAGTACATGTCCAGGCCCGTCTGAAGTTTGCTAGAGAGCATTTGGATGATTCAGAAGAGGATTGGGAGAATGTCATATGGTCAGATGAAACCAAAATGGAACTATCAAGTCTAGGACGTTATCTTCTACACTTTTGCATTTTGATTCCAGTGTTTGCAGTTTAGTTTGCAGGCTGGTAACATCATCTTCAACGCTTGATATTCGGAGCTCCGCCTGCGACGCTCGCTCCATGCAGTCGTTTATTTCCTTTCTCATACCTTCTATCGCTGCTATAATCCCATCGAATTTAGACGAAAACTCTGTTCTCATGGAGTTAATGGCAGTGAGCACTACGTTTGTCCCCTCTTCAACTGTTCCCGCTCCGCCGCTGGCTCCCTCCTCCGCTATTCCCTCTGGAGTTTTCTCTGTTTCGCCTCGAGCGTGAAAGTCTGTTAGCTTGGGTTGTTTTGTCGAGTTACCTTTTCCTTCACCTAATTTTCCAACCCTGGTCTTTACCATATCCGCGCCAAAACGTTGGGATGGGTTTTTGTTCCAATTAAGAGAGTTTTAGTAAAATTTTTATTTTCATGAGCAGAGCAGTGTGAAGCACGTCTTCCTACGTGGCCGCCATAACCGGAAGTCCTAAGTGGACACTTTTGGTCAGCCTATCATGCCTCTCGGTTTCGATGGCCTTCCACAACTTCTGCAGCAGTGAAGCATTGTAAGTCCCAGTAATTGTGGTACCCTTTGCCAGGAGATCCATCATCAATACTCTGTGCTGGTTCCAAAAGACTGTGAGCATGACCTTGCTCACTGAGGGTTGAACATGTTCCTTCTTCATAAATGCTGAGTCACAATGCTTCCATTGCTTCGACTGGACTTTAGTCTGTTGAAAATGTCCTCCTGGTTTTCTTGGCACATGGCCAAAACAGCCTGGGAGCACGTGACTCCTTCCTGTTTCTGGAAGGGTGTGAGCAACTGGGGAATCCGTTGTGTAGACAACTGATTTTTTCCACAGACCCCACACTGATTTTGACATCATCTGCGCAAAAAATCACTGGCTGTCCTCTCCCTTCTCTGGGAGAGATTTCCAGGTCTCAGTACCTCAGCAGAGCTACTGCCATTATTATTACCTCCGCCAAAAGGAGGAGGTTATGTGATCATCGGCGTTGGTTTGTCTGTTTGTTTGTTTGTTTGTCTGTTTGTCTGTTAGCAAGATAACTCAAAAACTTATGGACGGATTTCCATGAAATTTTCACAGATTGTCAGAAATGGGGTATCCTACAGATGATTACATTTTGGGGGTGATCCGGATCACCGTCCACAAGAAAACCGCCATTACGCAAAATGCCATTTTTGTGAATAACTACTAAACCACTAATCCTATCATTGTCAATCCAATTGTTCTGAATCCAATTGCTAGTCATATGTTTACACGGTCAAGGAATCTGAAAACGTACACACAAACACTGTATGGGGGGAACTGTGGCGCTAAACCGCCATTACGGAAAATGCCATTTTCGTGAATAACTACTGAACCACTAATCCTATCATTGTCAATCCAATTGCTAGTCATATGTTTTCATGGTCAAGGAATCTGAAAACGTACACACAAACACTGTATGGGGGGAACTGTGGCCGCCATTACGGAAAATGCCATTTTCGTGAATAAGTACTGAACCACTAATCCTATCATTGTCAATCCAATTGCTAGTCATATGTTTTCATGGTCAAGGAATCTGAAAACGTACACACAAACACTGTATGGGAGGAACTGTGGCTGCCATTACGGAAAATGCCATTTTCGTGAATAACTACTGAACCACTGCTTGTCATATGTTTTCATGATCAAGGAATCTGAAGACTGTATGGGGGGAACTGCGGCGCTTGGCGGAGGTCTGCGCTGTCCGAGTGCTTTTCTAGTTAAGGATTGCACTCATCCAGGTCATGATTTCTTTCACTAGCTCCCCTCAGGAAAGCGGTACAGATCTCATAAAACCCAGACTACCAGGTTTAATCATAGTTTTTTCCCAACAGCAGTACGTATTTTGAACAGATTTATGTAACACATACAGACTGCTGATCTTATTTTAGGTTATTTTGTGGCAATAACCTTGTGTATAAGTTGGTCTTATTTATTTATCGCTCAGTACGTTTTTGTTATTGTTATGTACATATTGTATTTAACTTTTTAGGTATTATTGTTTTAAGCATTATTATTACCTTCGCCAGGAGGTTATGTTTTTGCCAGGGTTTGTCTGTCTGTCTGTTTGTTTATCTGTTGGTTAGCAAGATAACTCAAAAAGTTTTGGACGGATTTCGATGAAACTTTCAGGCATTGTTGGAAATGGTACAAGGAAGAACTGATTAAATTTTGGGGATGATCCAGATCACCGTCCAGAAGAAAACCGCCATTACGGAAAATGCCATTTTCATGAATAACTACTGAACCACTAATCCTATCATTGTCAGTCCAATTGCTAGTCATATGTTTTCATGGTCAAGGAATCTGAAAACGTACACACAAACACTGTATGGGGGGAACTGTGGCTGCCATTACCGAAAATGCCATTTCCGTGAATAACTACTGAACCACTAATCCTATCATTGTCAATCCAATTGCTAGTCATATGTTTTCGTGGTCAAGGAATCTGAAAACATACACACAAACACTGTATGGGCGGAACTGTGGCCGCCATTACCGAAAATGTCATTTTCGTGAATAACTACTGAACCACTAATCCTATCATTGTCAATCCAATTGCTAGTCATATGTTTTCATGGTCAAGGAATCTGAAA
Organism: Pholidichthys leucotaenia; assembly: GCA_020510985.1. NCBI lineage: Eukaryota > Metazoa > Chordata > Actinopteri > Cichliformes > Pholidichthyidae > Pholidichthys > Pholidichthys leucotaenia. The sequence continues at coordinate 446,498,398 of CM035836.1, read as the reverse complement.
ACGTACACACAAACACTGTATGGGGGGAACTGTAGTGCTTGGCGGAGGTCTGCGCTCTCTGAGTGCTTTTCTAGTTTATTGTTGTAATTATGAGAATGTTAAATGCATGAGTGAACTGTGAGTGTGATAGTTTGTTTTCGGGAGCAATATCTCAGTTTCGTTGTATTGTTTTTTTAGCAATGGAATGACAATAAAGGCACTTTGACTTTGACTTTTTTTTTGGCACTTTGACTTTGATCTTGGGCTAGCTGGCGAAATTTTGTGTCAGTCCTCCAAAATGGTGACCTCCACTTGCCAGATGATGTCTTCATCAATGGCACACTGTGGGATGGCTGCCTTTTCCATGAATTTCCACAAAAACTTGAACTGTTGAGGCCAGTGCTTGACTACGTCATACAATGGGACATCGTCCCCATAAGTCTCTTTCAGCTCATCGAACGTCAAGTACAGGAACCCAATGACTCCTCTGCATTTAAGTGGTTCCATTATCACACCTTACTCCACCTTAGCACCTGTAAAAGAGCAACTCTTAGGAGTTCAGAGCTGCAAATTACCATGTAACTTATAGAGTTATGCATTATTTATTATACATGTGCAATTTCATTCTCCTACAATAACTAGAAGTGGGTCAGGGGAAATCTTTAATGAGCAGCCCTTGTAACAGTTGTGAACCTCTTGCTCTACTTTACTTTTACTGTCTAGTGAACTCTGTCATTATTGATGCCATCCAATTTTAGAAAGCCAGAGTAAGTCTTATCAGTGAAAGCAATACTCACTGTCATGAAACGATGCCCCAGGATCAGATGTCCACTTTATTTCCTCCTTAAGAAATGTATCCTTTGCATTTTCCCCTTACAGGGTTTCCACTCAACATCATCCCCCTGCTTGTGTCTAAGAGGTTTTTGGCCTGCAGATGTGGATTTGTGTTGCATTATTAAAAGCAGGAGTTTATTTGTAGGGGCTGACAGCTGTTGCTTATCACCTGATAGCCCCTGGCTCTGTTTGCTTTGATGGACATATGTCACAGGGGGATGCCGTCACTGCGCCGTCGTGACTTCAGCGCTGTCTAGTAAAGTGATGCTTTCCATGTGAAGGCGTCCCGTCGTACTGCCTCTCTCAGCGGTTTGTGACAATGGAGACCTCAGCCATCATCATGCTGCGTTATGAAGAGCTGCTGTTCTTTATGGCATGTCTTTGTAACTGCTGGTGTGTATGTCTGTGTGTGTGCGTGTGTTTGGAAGGTAGAACGTGTAGGAGAGGAGGAGGCGGCAGTGGCATGCGTATGAGCAGCAGCTGGAGGTGGCCGCTATCCAGGGCCATGCGACTGACCCTGCGCTGGTGCCGGCTGTGCCGCCTGCAGAGGGGCATAGAGCGAGGTGCGGGGAGCAAAGTGTGGATCAGCGTCAGGTTGTCGGAGCTGTGGAGCTACAGCAGGCTGCTGCTCCGGTCGCTCTGCTACAACAGCCTGAGTGACTCAGACACCCTACTGGACTGTGCTTTTGAGCCCATCTACTGGATTGTGGACAACATGACCCGCTGGTTTGGAGTGGTGAGCCTGCTTTTTTTTCTCCTCCACTACTCACTATCTTTTTTAAACGCGTGACACGCCTCTTCTTTTTTTTCCAAATTGTTAGTTGTTTGTCTGCCTGGTCACACTGCTGACAACCTCCGTTGTAGTCATCGTGTACCTGTTTGTCCTACCCACCATCATTAACACTTACTCTCTGCACTGGATTGCCTGGCACCTGTGCTGTGGCCACTGGCTTCTCGTCATGGTGGTCTTTCACTACTACAAGGCCATCACCACCTCCCCGGGACACCCATCCAAGGTACACAACACTCACTTTGTAAGTGAAGTCTGTAGCCCCTTTTTCACACATGAAAAAGCACCTTTACTTCTTTCGGCCATTTAAAATGATGCCATTGTGCACTCAGATATTCCCCACTTGACTGTATTATTCTCACAGGCACTGAGGACGACACTTGTAATACTCCTGTAAATTTGTGTAACCATCTTTTAGAAAAAAAAAAATTTGTGGAGCATTTTTAGATTTTAGTTTGGCAAAATGCTTCACACAATAATGGGGAGGGCAGGGCTTATCATCTTACAGCTACTGGAGAGTGATCAAAATGCACAGACTTTTCTTTTGGAGAGCTCTAATGTCATCCATTGTTATTATCAGTCTATGATGCAGACAAGGATCTCTTCATTTAACAGATAATTTCAGTACCACTTTACAGTACGGGTAGACTAAAAAGGACATACAGTGGGGCAAAAAAGTATTTAGTCAGCCACCAATTGTGCAAGTTCTCCCACTTAAAAGATGAGAGAGGTCTCCAATTTTCATCATAGGTATACCTCAACTATGAGAGACAAAATGAGAAAAAAAAAATCTGAAAATCACACTGAAGGATTTTTAATGAATTAATTGGTAAATTCCTCAGTAAAATAAGTATTCGGTCACCTACAAACAAGCAAGATTTCTGGCTCTCACAGACCTGTAACTTCTTCTTTAAGAGGCTCCTCTGTCCTCCACTCGTTACCTGTATTAATGGCACCTGTTTGAACTCGTTATCAGTATAAAAGACACCTGTCCACAGCCTCAAACAGTCAGACTCCAAACTCCACTATGGCCAAGACCAAAGAGCTGTCAAAGGACACCAGAAACAAAATTGTAGACCTGCACCAGGCTGGGAAGACTGAATCTGCAATAGGTAAGCAGCTTGGTGTGAAGAAATCAACTGTGGGAGCAATTATTAGAAAATGGAAGACATGCAAGACCACTGATAATCTCCCTCGATCTGGGGCTCCACGCAAGATCTCACCCCGTGGGGTCAAAATTATCACGAGAACGGTGAGCAAAAATCCCAGAACCACATGGGGGGACCTAGTGAATGACCTGCAGAGAGCTGGGACCAAAGTAACAAAGGCTACATCAGAAACACACTACGCCACCAGGGTCTCAAATCCTGCAGTGCCAGACGTGTCCCCCTGCTTAAGCCAGTACATGTCCAGGCCCGTCTGAAGTTTGCTAGAGAGCATTTGGATGATCCAGAAGAGGATTGGGAGAATGTCATATGGTCAGATGAAACCAAAATGGAACTTTTTGGTACAAACTCAACTTGTCGTGTTTGGAGGAGAAAGAACACCATACCTACTGTGAAGAATGGGGGTGGAAACATCATACTTTGGGGCTGTTTTTCTGCAAAGGGACCAGGACGACTGATCCGTGTAAAGGAAAGAATGAATGGGGCTATGTATCGTGAGATTTTGAGTGAAAACCTCCTTCCACCAGCAAGAGCATTGAAGATGAAACGTGGCTGGGTCTTTCAGCATGACAATGATCCCAAACACACTGCCCGGGCAACGAAGGAGTGGCTTCGTAAGAAGCATTTCAAGGTCCTGAAGTGGCCTAGCCAGTCTCCAGATCTCAACCCCATAGAAAATCTTTGGAGGGAGTTGAAAGTCCGTGTTGCCCAGCAACAGCCCCAAAACATCACTGCTCTAGAGATCTGCATGGAGGAATGGGCCAAAATACCAGCAACAGTGTGTGAAAACCTTGTGAAAACTTACAGAAAACGTTTGACCTCTGTCATTGCCAACAAAGGGTATATTGTGGTGCACATATGTGAGTTCCATATGCTTCACATGTGAATTACTGTATGCTTGTTGTATGCTTCACGTCTCAGAGGAACAAAAGGGACTGAACCTCCTAGGGGTAACAGGAGGATGTGAAGTCTGGCCTTTTGTAGGCGAAGAGATGGCCGTGAGGGATTTCCTGACCACCAGGACTTTAGGTGGAGACGAGGAGACCTGGTGGGGGATGCATTGTGATTTGGGATTAAAAGACAATGTGAATGTGTGCTTTGATGTCCTGGGGTATTTAAGGGACAGAATGTGGGGGATTCCTTTCTGTGTCTGCTTTTGAATGTTGGAGAATGTGCTTGTGAATAAAACTGGTCTTGAGAAATAAACTCAGCCTCGTCTTTCCACACATCTCCACACTGGTGACCCTACGACGTATCATGAGCGGAGACGAATCTCCCGAGCCAGACTCGTCAGGAGCCAGCCAAACGAATGCGGCCACAGTTCAGCTACCGGACTTCTGGCCGAACAATCCGCGCTCCTGGTTTAACGCAGTCGAGGCACAGTTCCACCTCCGGAGGATTTCGGTAGACGCCACAAAGTTCTACCATGTGGTTGCAAAGCTGGACAACCACACAGCCCAGCGAGTGGAGAGCCTGATCAACCACCCGCCGGACAGCGACAAGTACAGCACGTTGAAGGCTGCACTCATCCGTTACTTCACCCCCTCGGTGGGGGAGCGAGCAGAGAGGCTCCTGGCGCTGACTGAATTTGAGAGCAACAGACCTGCAGACCTGATGGGGAAGATGTTGAGTTTGAGAGACTCCGAAGATGATAGCTTCATCTTCACCCACCTTTTCCTCAGGACCCTACCGCCAGCGGTGAGAGTGTCCCTGGCCAGTTCACCACTGTTGGCCCGATGAGACTACCACGAGCTAGGCCAGGAGGCGCAACGACTCGTCAACACCAATAAACGGCGTGCGGCTATGGCTGCGGCAGCGGAGCTAGGCGCAACGTCCGGAGATGGCAGGGGGCCAGAGGCTGCAGCACCAGACTCACCGACGATGGCGGCAGCAGGGGCCAGGAAACACGGAGCAGACGACGTCCTTTGCTTCTACCATCGCCGCTTCGCAGACAGGGCATGCAAGTGCATTCCACCGTGCCATTTCAAGCGCTCGGGAAACGCCAAGACCGGGGGTCGTTAGCAGCTGTGGCCCTCGGAGAGGAGAACAAGCTGCTCTATTTGAGGGATGCGCACTCGGGTAGGCATTTCCTCGTGGACACGGGCTCCCAGCTGAGTTTCATCACACCTTCCTACGCTGACTGGCTGGCGCCCTCCAGTGGTCCCGGGGTGTCAGCAGCGAACGGCTCAGCGATTAAGACCTTCGGTGAGAGGACTCTGCTTCTGTCTTTACACGGCCGTACGTTTGAGTGGACTTTCGTCATAGCGGCAGTCAATTTCAACATGTTAGGGGCTGATTTTTTGTGCTCACATGAGGCCCTTTTCCACTAGCACGCTTTAGCGCGACACGGGACGGCTCAGCACGCTTTGTACGCTTTTCCACAAGCCCCAACACGGTTTAACAGCCACGATTCTCAGCCCCGCTCAAGAGCAGGGTACAGCAGTGCTGAGCTGGGCCGTGTTGTGACATTAACAGACTGGTCGCCGCTGATTGGTGAGGTCGTAACCGCCCCTCTCCTCCTCCTCTTCTGCTGAATCTTCACGACCTTCTCAATAAAGTTTTTGAAAAAAAAAAAAGAATCTTCATGACCGCCATTACTCAGCACGCAACCACTGTTGGCGGTTTATTTTCAGTGTATTGCTGTGCTATTTTCATTTATTCTCTATCAAAAATGGCTTCGCGTAATAAGGGTGTTCCATGGACCAATGAGGAGGTGCAGTGTCTGCTCACTGCATTGTCAGACGAACGTATCCAGCGCGAGTTAGACGGAGCCACCCGGAATGAAAAAATATACCGGGAGGTCTCGACATCGGAGTCCTTTAACGGTGAGTTTTAATTTTTTTTATTGTGCGTTTTTTCGCAAATATATTCGGTAAGACGCTCAGTTTATTTATGCAATAAAAAAGCTGTTCATTTGTGGATGATGATCGCTGCTTTATTGCAGCACACTGCGGACTAAAGCTTTTATTTTAATTATTCATGTGAACAATACGCTGAAATAAGCTTATGTAATCTTGTTAAAAACTATTGTCTTTTCTGTATATCTTGCACTTTCGTGCTGTATTTTATTGTGTGCATTTTCCTTGTAGAATTATCCCACGCGTCCGCCGCGCCAGCCCGCCCGGATTCTCCAATGTGAATCTGTCCCACCACCAGGCGCAAAATGTATTCAATGATAAATATTTGCAACATTTAAATGAGGTTGCAGAAAACGCGAGGGTATCCCTGGAGCAGGATGAAGGCAGGAGCTGGCAGAGACGGCTTCATTCAACCGAGCCTTCCTGACCCAGTTTGGGAAGCTGGTAGAGGCACTCAGTGGTCGGCGTGTATAAAATGTCGATTAACCTTCATGTTGTGTTGCAAAGTTTTTTTTTTATTTTAATATTTTGTATATAATAAAATGGAATTGTTTTGGAAAGTGTGGTTTGTCTGTTATAACACTGAATTATAAAACAGTATAATTACATAGAAATTCCATTGCCTAGTCTGATGAAAATGATGCTGATCATCCTGTCAGGGGTCAACCATTGTAAAGGTAATGTAATTTTTAACTAGACCAAAAAACAAATGTTTTTGTAAGCTTTCTGTTCTTTTTATTGAAATATCATAAAAAATTAGCAACACATGATCCAGTTCTAAACTTTGGGTAAATTTTTTATGTTAACTTATAAGAAGTTGCCCAGTTGGACTTTAAAATGCAGCAGGAGAGACTGATCAAGCTTACAAGTCAAAGTAGGTAAAAAAGTAAGTATATGTAAATTGAATGTTCTATCGGCATTCCAAATTCAGAGAATTACAATTACAATACTTTAGAAGGAGTGTAGCATCATCTAAATGGAAAATAATAATACTGTTGTTCCAAACATTGACCTGAAGGTGAAAAACATGATTTTTTTTTATTCAGTACATCCAAAATGCCCTAGGATGTAAAAAATAATACAATTTGGTGTTGGCCAGTGTGCCACTGTCTCATTATTTAATACGAATAAAAACAAGTTTCAGCTCATTATTTCTAGGTCATTTGGCAGTTAATTCAAACCAAAAGTGACTTGTGTTGTTGCAGCTTTTTTATCAGAGAGTTTCTCCAGTTTTGGAGCATATAATCATCCGTCCCTTAACTGTTAAACATTAAATAACAGCAGACAGATTGGCAAAGGATACACAATTGTGTTGCTGTTGCCCAAAACCACTGTGACCCACTGCTTGTGGTGCTACCTTTCATGTGTGTGCTTTTTATGAATATTCACACGTTTTTGTAAGTACAAGTGGGATAGTATTAAATTGAAATATAACATATTTCTAATAATGTTTGCTTTTTGCAAATATTTACACTTATTTTGAAAGTAAAAGTTGGATACTGCGGGGGTGGGGGGGGGTGTCTAATCATGTGCCATGGAGGGCCAAGACCCTGCAGGCTTTACCTCCAACCAGTGTCTTCAACAGCAGATTCCACTGAACTTCTTCCACTGACTGATCAGTGATAACACCTGCTGAAGAGACTGGGTAGAAGAGAGAACCTGCAGGGTCTTGGCCCCACATGACACATGATTGGAAGCCCCCGGATTAGGTTTAATGGGATTTAACATTTTAACACAAACTGCTTTATGGTTCATAATTCTGTTGACAGACTTACACCAAACCAAAAGTGATTTCTCAAACTGTTGGATTATTCTTAGCTTTTCCAATCTTTCAGTATTTAATTTATGCCACATGGTGGTAACCTTCACATATAAAAAAAAGAGACATCTGCAAAAACTTCATAGGTTTATTGTCAGTGCAAATCCCAGTGCAATACAACATGAATGCATATCTAGTACATTGTTGATGCAGAGAATATATATTTCTACAGTACATGTTTCCATGTAAACTTGTGACTGCATTATTTTAATTGCTTTTAATCCTACATCAAGTTTGTTTTGGCCTAAAATGCATGATAACTGTCAAATATATCTTATTATACCTAACTCAGTAAAGTATACTTTTTGAATATATATTTTGTGGCTAATATTAACCTGGCGATCAAGTTGTGTCAGCTGATCGTTTTTTTCTATGATACCATCTCAGAATCTGCTGCAGAAGCAGGTAAGTCCATGATGTCTCAACAGTCTCACCATGATTTTCAAGCAGATCAGAGCAATTTGTTGTACAGGAAATAAAACGTTTCTACAGACATTCTTAAGCTCAATACTGCTCGTTTGTGAAGCTGTGTTGACATCAGTGACAGGATGATCACATCCGTGACAGGCACGCCCAGAGCGAATGAAGCAGTAATTTCCCCACAACAGAGCCATCTGAAACACACACAGCGTACATATTTTAGTACCTAACAGCGATAACTTGCAGACATTAAAGTGTAGCACGATGTACTTATAGCAAACTAGCATTAGCAACCATTAGCTTACCGTCATATACGACCTAGTTTGTATCCTCACGCCTTTGGCTCTCCCAGAAGCTGCAGAACTATTCCAGAGTGTTTTCATCTCGCTGCCTGTACCCTTGTCTGGCGGTCCTTTTTGGCGTTTACGGTGAAAAAAGCCACAGACCGAGGAGTGGCCTTGTACAGCTATGTGTTATGTTTTGCTTGGGTCTTCTCAATAAAGTTTTGGAAAAAAAATGTGTTGCTTGGGTCGCGTGCGTTACGTCACGGGAGTGTGGCACCGCCTCGCTGTTATAAACCCACCCACCCCAGCACAACACCCATGCCAAACACCGTGCTAATGGAGACAGAAGCATTCCGAGCCGTACTGAAGTGAATCGAGCCGTACCGAGGTGTGCTGGGCTAGTGGAAAAGAGGCTATGGTTTGTTGGTCGATCTTGCTAATAGACGTCTGGTTAATGCACTCTCTTTTTATTCTATTCCCTGTACAGCTCGAGTGGCCCCGCCAACAGCACAAGCCAACGTCACAGCCGCAGGTGGTAAGTTTCACACACTGCTCACTCAGTTCCCAGCACTCACGGTCCCAACATTTTCGGCGGCCGTGGCTAAACACGGGGTGGAACATTTTATTACTACCACCGGACCGCCCGTTTTTGCAAAAGCTCGGCGCTTGGATTCAGCTAAACTGACCATAGCGTGCGAGGAGTTCGCCAACCTGGAAAAGCTGGGCATCATCAGGTGTTCGAAAAGCCCCTGGGCTTCACTGCTTCACATGGTCCCTAAAGCTGATGGCTCGTGGCGACCTTGTAGTGATTTCCACAGGCTGAACAACGCTACAGCGCACAACCGCTACCCGATCCCGCACATCCAAGATTTCAGAACCTTGGTCGGGCTGGCAGCAGAGACAGCTGGCCGCAATATCGGAGTTTACTACCGATATCCAGCATGTGGCGGGTAAACTTAATGTAATGGCGGACTGCCTCTCGCGCGCCGTGGAGGCTCCAGCCCGCGTGGAGGTAGATTCTGCAGCCATGGCCGCGGAGCAGGTTAGCGACGCGGAAGTGCGCGCGGCCCCGGTCCACGTGGGGATAGATTATGCAGCCATGGCCGCGGAGCAGGTTAGTGACGCGGATGTGCGCGCGCTCCAGTCTGGGCCAACAGGGTTAAGGCTGGAGAACAGGATGCTGCAAGACGGCATGCCCCTCCTAATCTGCGATGTCTCCACTGGGCGGCCGCGTCCTGTGGTTCCAGCCGCGTGGCGCCGCCGCGTTTTTGACTCAATCCATTCTCTGGCGCACCCGGGAGTGCGTGCGTCGGTCAAAATGGTAGGAGAGAAATTTGTATGGCCGAGCCTGCGCAAACAAGTTAGAGAGTGGGCGGCAGCCTGCATGGCTTGTCAGCGGGCCAAGGTTCATAGACACACGAGAGCTCCCTTGGAGCCATTTCACATCCCAGCTAAAAGGTTTGATCATGTCCACGAGGACCTCGTAGGCCCCCTCCCGCCCTCACAAGGGTGCACACATCTTCTGACAATGGTTGACCGTACCACGCGCTGGCCGGAAGTGGTTCCGCTGTCGTCAACCACAGCCGAGGAGGTTGCACGCGCGTTTTTAACGGCATGGGTAGCACGTTTTGGAGTCCCGTCGGACATTACGTCCGACAGAGGCTCTCAATTTGTTTCCGAACTTTGGTCAGCGATGGCCCGCAGCCTGGGGGCAACGATCCACCGCACGACCGCGTACAACCTGCAGGCTAACGGGTTATGCGAATGTTTTCACAGGTCACTGAAGGCGGACCTCAGAGCGTCGCTTACGGATGCAAATTGGGTGGACAAGCTACCATGGGTTTTATTGGGGTTGCGTTCTGCACCTAAAGAGGATTTAGAAGCCTCCCCAGCTGAACTAGTTTTTGCACAGCCACCTCAGCTGCCCGGGGAATTTCTCCCAGATAATCCAGCGCCAGAGTGCTCACCGGCTCAGCGGTTACAGAATAGCACGGGCCCGAGCACGCTACCTGGCCCCGTTCACCACAGTTTTCCGCATGTTTTTGTGCCTACAGCTTTAAAAAATGCAGAGTTTGTTTTTGTCAGACATGATGCCCATCGTCCGCCTTTACAACCACCTTATGACGGACCATATAGAGTGCTGGAAACGGGGGATAAGCATTTTTTGCTAGATTTGGGGGGCAGAAAAGAAATGATTGGCATTAATAGGCTCAAACCCGCTTTTGTGGTAGCTGACGAAATTGTGCAGTTGGCTAAGGCTCCTCGACGCGTCAGGCCCCCTAGAGAGCATTCCCCAGAACACCCACAGAGGCTGACTAACAGTTCTCACCCCCAGGCAGCAGCTCCACAGCAGGAAGATGCCGCGGAAGTGGTACAGCCTGCTTACAGCAAATACGGGAGAAGACTGCGGCCCAAGCGGCATGTGGACTGATATGTAGTGATTTTATTATGACATGCAATCTGTGGTTATGTTGTTCCATCTTAGACGTTTGGGGGGGGGGGGGGGTCATGTGGTGCACATATGTGAGTTCCATATGCTTCACATGTGAATTACTGTATGCTTGTTGTATGCTTCACGTCTCAGAGGAACAAAAGGGACTGAACCTCCTAGGGGTAACAGGAGGATGTGAAGTCTGGCATTTTGTAGGCGAAGAGATGGCCGTGAGGGATTTCCTGACCACCAGGACTTTAGGTGGAGACGAGGAGACCTGGTGGGGGATGCATTGTGATTTGGGATTAAAAGACAATGTGAATGTGTGCTTTGATGTCCTGGGGTATTTAAGGGACAGAATGTGGGGGATTCCTTTCTCTGTCTGCTTTTGAATGTTGGAGAATGTGATTGTGAATAAAACTGGTCTTGAGAAATAAACTCAGCCTCGTCTTTCCACACATCTCCACAATATAACAAAGTATTGAGATGAACTTTTGTTATTGACCAAATACTTATTTTACCGAGGAATTTACCAATTAATTCATTAAAAATCCTTCAATGTGATTTTCTGGATTTTTTTTTCTTATTTTGTCTCTCATAGTTGAGGTATACCTATGATGAAAATTGGAGACCTCTCTCATCTTTTAAGTGGGAGAACTTGCACAATTGGTGGCTGACTAAATACTTTTTTACCCCACTGTATAAATGTTGTATAAGTAGGTTTTTAATTAGGTTGTAAACACTCTATTAATCAGGAATGAACTATTGTGGCACATGAGATGAAAAAGGAAATAGTAACCCATTTCTTGCCACATAGTGAGCCTGCATTCATCTGTTCTGTCAAACCTCAGATATCAGTTTATGTAGAAGACTCTGTTTTCTCATCAGCTATAGTTTCACCAGTCATTTAATTACTGTAAGCATTTCTAGTCAAAAGGATTCTTAATCTTGCCAAACAGTGAACCTGTATCAATGTATGAAATCCAGCTTGTAATTTATTCAGGATTTCTAAAGGATTTATAACACAATTAATAACCTAATTATAAAATGTTTTCAATCCTTTAATAGAGTAGTTGTACTGTAAAGTGGGACCATGATTTCTTAATTGGTGCAAAGGTGAGCAGTGCCTAATATTCAGCATCAGACGAATTTAATTAAGCAATACTACACAAGTGGGAGCACGATATCAATGAATAGAGTAACTGCAGGTGTGATGCGTCTAATGCCTGACGCATACATTAGATGTTTCACACCCATAGTTAGTATATTCATTGATACTGTACAACCTTGAGTGTAAAATTGCTTTTATACAACAGTTTCACAAGCACAGTTTATTGAATGACAACAATACTGGACAAAATATGATTTGTTTGTTGAACCATTTATTTTCTGCAGCTGAGAAAAAAGTAGTCCCTTCTAAATGTATCTAGTAACTGTTGCTAAACATCTCAATCAGCATGAAGAGGTCTATTGACATTTCACACATATGTAAACAAATTAAATATTGTCAAGTGCAAAAGTCATTGTTTATTAATACATACCAGTCACCTGTTGAGTCAGTACTGCAAAAGGGCAGAGAAACGTGGCCAGTACCGGTGGCTTGTTAGCATGCTAGTGATTTGGCTTTGGTGTACTTCACTCGCTTTTTCTTGGCATTTTCAGATGAAATAAAGAGACCATCACAGCAAAGGTATTGTGGTTTGTTAATCGAGACAAAAAATCAACTCTAGCATTGCCTATTTTTTTAAATGGACATGAAATAGCTTAATGATGTTTATACAAAGGCAGACTTTGTAAACTCAATAGTTTTTTCAAAAGGGTGGGACTTCCAGGTCACAGATGTCTAATTTCTTGTCAAGCAGCACCTCACTGTGGAAATTAAGGTATCCAACACAGTGTTGCAGTTCTCAAGTCTGCAGACTTGACAGTAAATTACTTTTAGTAATTAACGGTTACTAGAACACCTTTGAAGCAGAGTGATACATATTATCCAGTGAAACATTGGAGTGCAATTATCGTGAAATATAGTAACGCCTAGAATCCCTATTGTCCAATCAAATTGCTCGGTCGGAACTAACTGTTGAATAAAGACATTTTAAACATTCACTCTGGGAATCAACTAAAGTAGTTTTGTATGGCCTTTCACACCTCGATATTAACACACCATTCGCGGAACGCCGGCCCAGCCTCATAGACAGTGTGCTATCCACCTAGAACCGCGGTCTGTGGGCAGTGGAGGACCAAATGGTCCATATCTTGAGGGGCTTGGTGACAGTTCGGGTAGTTTGGAGAGTCGCGATATCCCAATTTATGGAAATTAGTGGCAGTCCGCCCACTCTTTGATAGTATTCTGTTTGCCTACACCCATTCACGTCTCGACAGGGAGAAGAAGCTGGGCAGTAGTAGCTGGAATTTTTATGATCCACCTGTGCATGTATTTAAAGTTGTTTTTCACCTTCAAAAAAATCACATCTGAGCCACATTTGGCCTAAATTTTGTCCTACTATCACCGTGGGCTTCTTGTCTATGTTTAGATTGCTCTGGTTTGTTACCTTTGTGTGCCGGTTATACACCATTGACCTCAAACATGCAAAGGGAGCAGACCTTAAGAGTTAAACTAACCTGACTTTTGCCATCACTTGTCTCCCACTTTTGTATTCCATGAAAATTTTCCAAAGATTGAAATTCTCCATCTCTCACTGCATGGTAAACTGTGAATTTGGGGCTGTGCTGTTGAAATGTACCCCTGGGGACAGAATCTCCACTAGGAATTGTATTGTCAAACACCTGCGCACAGCATATTAATAATAAAGCTTGGTTTTGTACGTCTCTTGCACCCTGCAGGTTTTTTTTTTTCCACTAGCCCAAAATTGTTATTTCTATTTGAGAGGTTGCCATTTTGCACATGGGAGAAAATCATGTGGTTGTCAGCCCCAAAGGAAATGTCCCAGTGTGACCCCAAGACACAAACACGAAGGGGAGATGGAAGTGAAATCAGTCTTGCATTTTTAAGTTTTATTTGTACAGCAGTGTCTCATGCTTAAATAATGATCGCATTGCTCTAACCTCACAAAAGATGTGTGTAACAAAAGGAATGCCAACAATTCTACGATAACCTTGGGTGTCTGAGGAAGATTCAGTTGAATTCAATTCAAAACACTTTATTCATCCCCGAGGGGCAATTAAAAGGCAGAGAGAGCACCAGATATAGACAAGAGGTGCAGTGTTTTATAAACAGGAGCGAGTTTACATATTGGTGAGCACCAGCACTGCTGCACACTGGCTGTGAAATTAACCTCTGTAAAGACAGAGGAAAAATGATCTGACAACATATTTAGACAGTAGTATTTTACTTTATAACAAACAACACTAGCACACAAATACAGTCGTGAAAAAATTAGGACACCCTGTATAAGCCTGTGGGGTTTTTTTTGTTTGTTTGTTTTTACGTATTTGGACATATGGATATTTAATATCAATGTTAAAAATACTGGAAAATTCATGTAATACAACTAAACAATTAAAAATGAATTAAAGACTTTTTCAATTTTTCTGTAAAATGTAATTTTAAACAAATAGTGAGGAATAAATTAGGACACCCCCCATCTTTTTAGGACACCTCCACATTCATTCCCACTTAAAATGGCTAAATGTTAAAAAAAGCAAATAAAAACAAAAACAAGGTTAGACATAGATATGTGAGCATTTCTTAATAAAGAACTGAATATTTAATGGGGTCTCCTAATTTTTTCACATGACTGTATATAGTATTTTCATGTTTTTAATTCCACTCTCTGGATCTAGGCGTGGAACACATGACAAGACTGTCGTCTTTACTTCTGCATTATTTATTTCAGGGCAAAGTCAATATTCCCTCCGTGTCCATCTGTAAGAAATGCATCACTCCAAAGCCACCAAGGACTCACCACTGCAGCATCTGCAATGTGTAAGATCATCATGTCGCCATCATCATATAAAGGCGGTCTCTGTTACATCCATGACGGTGAAATAAGCATGTGTTTTATTGCAGGTGTGTTTTGAAGATGGACCACCACTGTCGTATCCTTCACAGGACAGAGCGAATGTGTGAAATTGTTTAGTTTTGTTTGTTTTCTTTTCATCCCAGATTTCAATAAAATGTATACATATATGTAACAATTTAGTACCGGTAACCACTGTATAAATATCTTCATGGCCCCACCATGGTGCCGTGTTCCCCTTTATGTATAGAGTGAGCTGGAAATGCACCAAAATAACAGGTCTAAGTTTAATTTGTGTCGTGTTATTCAAAAGGTTGACATCCTCTCTAAAGGTGGTGAAAAACTTGGGCAACCATTCTACACCTTATGTTTGTACATCTGTCTGGATTTTTTTTTAACTTTTATTTTAACCTTTATTTATACAGGGTAGTTCCACTGAGAGGCAACCTCTCTTTTTCAAGGACGCCCTGCTCACACTCACGCCGTTACACATTCACACCTGGAAGCTGCCCAGTACAACCACAGACTGACCTGTGGCCACTGAGCAGCTCCACTGGAGCAGTTGGGGTTAAGGGCCTTGCTCATGGGCACCACAGTGGGGTTAAGGAGGATGGGGCAAACACTGCTGTGTTATCTGTCCCACCCAGATCTGAGCCTGCCAGTCCAGGGATCGAACCCGCGACCCTTTACTCACCAGTCCACATCCCATTAGGCCACCACTGCCCAGAATAAATGTAATTGAGTCGTAAGTTCTGAATTGATTCATTATTGATGAGTACTCCAGTGAGCTGCTCTATGAGCATTGCTTTCCTCTCTTGTCGTGCTTATTGGACTGAGCATGTTCCCAGCCTGGTTGAACAACTGTGTGGGCCACTTCAACCATCGTTACTTCTTCTCCTTCTGCATCTACATGAGCCTGGGCTGCATCTACTGCAGCATCAGCAGCAGGAACTTGTTCATGGAGGCCTACAGTGCTGTAGAGGTGAGGCTGGATGAACATTGAGCACCGGTTTTATTTTTTCCCAAGCTTTTGCCTACTATCTTCTCATAAACATCAGATTCAGTTCAGTTTAGCTGTGCTGTAGCTGGTTTAATTTAACTCCTCTAGTGGTTTCTACTAGTAGCAGCCTTCCTTGTTTATGTGCTTGCCCCTAACACATGAGCTTATGTGGCAGTTAAGAAGCGATACAGGAAACCTGAAAGCGATCGCTGCTTTTTTCTCTCGTGTACCTCTGATTAAGGATCTTCAGTTGCTGGTGAACAAACAACCTTTGGGTTTAATGGTCAGTAGCTTTAAAGAGTAAATATCCATGTCAAAGATCAGTGCGTAACTTCATAGTCAACATGATCACTCATAGAAGGTTTCCAGCTGTACTGATTTTTTTATACAAATGTACAGTTGAAAAAAGTTTACATACACTGTATAAAAAGACACAGAAGTTTACATACGTTTCCTTAGCATTGCATTTAAACTGTATGACTTGGCTCAAACGTTTTGGGGATCCTTCCCCAAGCTTCTCACAATAGTTTGCTGGGCTTCTGGCAACAGTCCTCCTGACAGGAATGGTGTAAGGCTGTGTGTCCACCAAACATATTTTGTTTTTCCCAACTGTGGACGACTGTTTTCTGTTCATTTTCTATATAGTCTGTTGTTAAATGCATTCAGCACCCTCGGTGCAAAAATGCTCTCAGCAGTCAGTGTGTTTTGACACTGTGCTCAAGGTGCTGAAAGTTGGAAAAAGTTCAATTTTCAGAGCACTGCAGCACTCATCAGCTGCACACCTCTCTTACCAGCCAATCAGAAACAGCCTAAAAGTACACCATAATCAATATTTAACAGCAAAAGCTTGGAGGGGCATGTATTTTCTTACCAGTTTGATGTGGTTTAGTCCAGTGAGTGGAGCGTTTCAGAGCAAAATCTGTGAAATCCCCGGCACACTTAGTGACAGGTCAAGTGGCTGCTAGAATACTGGGGCAGAGCACTTTTTTTAATGAGCGCATGAAAAGCGCTCAGTAAAACAGAGTGTTTTTACTTTTCCTGTGGACATGCAGTCATTGTCCATTTGGAAGACCCCTTTGGGCCCAAGCTTTAACTTCTTGGCTGATGTCTTGAGATGTTGCTTCAATATTTCCACATAATGTTTTTTCCTCATGATGCCATCTATTTTGTGATGCAGAAAAAACACCCCCACAACTTGATGCTACCACCCCTGTACTTTACAGTTTGGATAGTACTCTCAGGCTTGCAAGCCTCATCCTTTTTCCTCCAAATGTAATGTTGGTCATTATGGCCAAACGGTTCACTTTTAGTTTCATCAGATTACAGGACATGTCTCCAAAAATTAAGGTCATTGTCTCTGTGTGCATTTGCAAACTGTAATCTGACTTTTATATGTTGCTTTTGGAGCAATGCCTTCCCCCTCGCTGAATGGCCTTTCAGCCCATGTCTGTATAGGACTTGTTTCACTGTGGATGATGACACTCTTTTAGCAGCTTCAGCCAGCATCTTCACAAGATCTTTTGCTTTTGTGGTGGGGTTGATACACACATTAAGCACCAAAACACATTCTACTCTGAGACACAAAACCCGTCTCCTTCCTGAGCGATACGATGGCTGGACATTCCTATGGTGTTTATACTTGTGTGTAATTGTTTGAACAGATGAACATGGCACCTTCAGGCATCTGGAAATTGTATCCAAGGATGAACCAGACTTGTGAAGGTCCACAATTATCTTCCTGATATTAGTGTATGTAAACTTCTGACTTTGAAGAAATAAAAAATTCTCTAAAAAATATTTAGTAAATACAAAAATTATTTAGCAAATAGAAATAATTTTGGTAATTCTGACTGACCTAATATAGGAAAAGTTTAGTCAGATTTTTTATCAGACAGTGGGGGAAAAAAAGTTATGTCTTTTTATACAGTGTATGTAAACTTCTATTTTCAACTGCATGTGTGTATTCAGGGGTGTAGCGTGATTTTCTTTTTTCTTTATAGAAACACTGCTTTTCTCAACAAAGAATGATTGACAAATAACTTTCTTGATAAGCTTAACGTTTATTTTGAAGAATTATTTCAATAAATTCAGCCTTCAGTTCAATTCAGCTTTATTAATAAAGTGCCTAAACATGACAAAAGTGTGTCTCAATTTGCTAGCTTTAAGGATCTAGCAAACTGATATTACATCAGCCTACACAGCACGTAAGATGTATTTTATTACCTCTACCAAAGAGGTAATGTTTTTGGTTTTGTGCAAACCCAAAAAAAAAAAAGAATATATTAATAATAAAAATTATGTTGGGGGGGTCATTTGAGATTGTCACCATCATCTTCACTGCTAGATGTCAGTAACTGTCACACACTGCACCTTTACCACTACTGTATATACTACAGTATATATACTGTAATTTCCCCACTGTGGCACGAATAAAGCTTTGTCTTATCTTACTAGCATAACTCAAAAGGGTTTTTTTTTTAATGGATATTGATGAAATTTTCAAGAGTTTTCAGTGTTAGTTCAGTTTTCAGAGATTATGTTTATAGTAGTAAGATTTATTCCAAATTGGGATAATCATTACCAGAGTTATTTATTGTTTTTGTTCACATCATCATACAATGGTATAATTTCATGATCAGGGAAACTACGGTCCCTTGATGAAGGTCTGCACTATGATGGCTTTCTAGTTTGAAGTGCTGCTGTGCTACTGTGTGTACTGTATATAGTGTGAAGCATCCTGAATAATAGGCTAAATAGAAAGATCAATACCTAGAAGATAAATGTAGATTGAGGAAAGATGTGTGGAGTTGAACATATGGTTTATCAAATCGTGATAAAAACATTTGGCAGTGTAGACTGGAGTAAAATGATTAGCCAGTACAAGTTCATTTATTATATTCTCACTAATGTCTTTTCAATTAAATCTACTTTAGTTATGCTGGCAACAGCTTTGTCATTAGCGTCACTATAACCCTCTCTCCAGCACCTCTGACTGCATTTTCTGTCCCTCCAGAGCTACTATCAGACTCCTCGTCCTGACGACACCTTGAGAGAAACCACGGCTCATAAGTGTGTTATCTTCCTCTGGGTACTGACCAGGTGAGCATCCTTCATTGCTCATGATCCCGACATTTCAAAAAAAGTTGAGAGCATCACACAGACGACCGGGGCAGTAACATGTCCTCTGGCCTCCTACAGCTCTGTGGCCGTAGCTCTGGGAGGACTAACCCTGTGGCATGCCATGCTCATCAGCAGAGGGGAGACCAGCGTGGAGCGGCACATCAACTGCAAAGAGACCAAAAGACTGAAGGAGAAGGGAAAGGCGTGTACATTCTAATTTAGATCTCTTATTTTGCATACAAATTCAAGTCAGTGTTAACCTTGTTTACTTTTTCTTCTGATGCAGGTGTTCAGAAACCCATTTCATCATGGCAGACTGAACAACTGGAGGATACTGTTTGGTGTGGAGAAAAGGAGGTGAGCTTAACACGCTGCTTCACATTTCAGAGTTTAAGAATTGTAACACTAAGAGAGTTCTGGGTCACTGTTCACTGTTCTGGGTCAGTAAACTCAAAAATAGAAATATAGACAGTATGAGCAATTGTTGCATGAATCCTGCATAAATATGGACATATTTGAGATATAAAATGAAGGTAAAGCAGCTGAGTTATGAATATAAACAACTTCAAACTTTAAAGGTCCATATTGTTCTTTTTCCAGGAATTAATTTTAAGTTTTGTACACCTCATTGACACATATATGTAGCTTTATAGACCAAAAACAATTTGTGTTGTTTTACAGCTCCTCAAAAATGTTGACATTAAATTTCTATCTGAAGCAGTCAATTTTGAGCCTGCTCATTGTCACTGTCAACTTTATTTATATAGCATATTTAAAAACAACAACAAGGTTGGACAAAGTGCTTTACACATAAAAAAATAATAAAATAAGAAGGATTCAGTGTATCCTGCCTGGTATGGGGTTACCAGGGCCCCACCCTGAAGCCAGGCCTGGGGGAGGGGCTTGTGGCAAGCGTCTGGTGGCCGGGTTTCTGCTCATGGGACCCGGCCAGGCTTAGCCCGAAGGAGTTACATGGGTCCACTCTCCAGTGGGCTCACCACCTGCAAGAGGGACCATGGGGGTCCAGTGCTATGTGGATGAGGTGGTGGTCAAAGGCAGAGACCTTGGTGGTCTGATTCCAGGCTTCCTAAGCTGGCTTTTGGGACGTGGAATGTCACCTCTCTGGTGGGGAAGGAGCCTGAGCTGGTGCACGAGATTGAGAGATACCGGCTAGATATAGTCGGCCTCACTTCAACACACAGCTCTGGTTCTGGAGCCAGTCTCCTGGAGAGGGGCTAGAGCTTGGCCTACTCTGGAGTTGCCCCGGGTGAGAGGCGGCGAGCAGGGGTGGGTGTTTTTGTATCCTCCCACCTTGCTGCTTCTATATTGGAGTTTTCCCCAGTGGACGAAAGGGTTGTTTCCCTGCGCCTTTGGGTTGGGAAATGGGTCCTGACCATCATTTGTGCCTATGGACCAAATGATGGTTCAGAGTACCCACCCTTTTTGGAGTCTCTGACTGGGGTCCTGGAGAGTGCTCCTCTTGAAGACTCCATTGTCCTACTGGGGGACTTCAATACACACGTGGGCAACGACAGTGAAACCTGGAGGGGGGTGATTGGGAGGAATGGCCTGCCCAATCTGAACCTGAGTGGTGTTCAGTTATATGTCCATAACGAACACCATGTTCAAGCATTAGGGTGTCCATATGTGCACCTGGCACCAGGACACCCTAGGTCACAGGTCAATGATCGATTTTGTTATTGTGTCATCAGACCTGTGACCGTATGTCTTGGGTGCAGAGAGGTGCAGAGCTGTCAACTGATCACCACCTGGTGGAGAGTTGGAGCCGATGGCAGGGGAGGATGCCATTCCGACCTGGTAGACCCAAACGTATAGTGAGGGTGTGCTGGGAACGTCTGGCTGAGGCCCCTGTCCGGGAGGTCTTCAACTCCCACCTCTGGAAGAACTTCGACCACATTCTGAGGGAGTCTGGAGACATGGAGTCTGAAAGGGCCATGTTCTCCACCTCTATTGTTGAAGCGGCTACCAAGAGCTGTAGCCACAAGGTCGTTGGTATGTGGTGGCAACGCCCAAACCAAGTAGTGGACACTAATGGTGAGGGGGGCCATCAAGCTGAAGGAGGAGTCCTATCGAGCTTGGTTGGCTTGTGGGACTCCTAAAGAAGCTAAGGTGTACTGGCAGGACAAGCGGAGTGCAGCTCGGGTGGTTGCTGAAGCAAAAATTCGGGTGTGGAAGGAGTTCAGTGAGGCCATGAAACAAGACTTTTGGTCAGCCTCGAAAAGATTCTGGCAAGTGGTTAAAAAACTCTTCAGTGGCTGGGCTTCGGGGTGGACAAGATTTGCCCTGAGTACCTCAAAGCCCTGGATGTTGTAGGGCTGTCATGGTTGACACACCTCTGCAACATTGTGTGGAGGTTGGGGACAGTGCCTTTGGCATGGCAAACTGGGTGGTGATTCCTCTCTTCAAGAAGGGGGACCGGAGGGTGTGTTCCAACTTAGAGAGGGATCGCATTTCTCAGCCTCTCTGGGAAGGTCTATGCCAAGGTACTGGAGAGGAGAGTCCGGTCATTGGTCGAACCTCGGATTCAGGAGGAGCAATGTGGTTTTCAGCCTGGCCATGGCACATCGGACCACCTCTTGACCCTTTCAAGAATCCTCAAGGGTTCGTGGGAGTTTGCCCAACCAGTTTACATGTGTTTTGTAGACTTGGAGAAGGCATTCAACCGCGTCCCTCGTGTTTTTTTGTGGGGGTGCTTCGGGAGTATGGGGTATCGGGTTTGTTGTCACGAGCTATCTGGTCTCTATACGACTGACCGTTGTGAGAGTTTGGTTCGTATTGCCAACACTCGGTCGGACTCATTTCCCAGTGAGAGTTGGACTCTGCCAGGGCTGCCCTTTGTCATAATCCTGTTCATAATTTTTATGGACAAGATTTCTAGGCACAGCCAAGGAATGGAGAGTGTCATGCTTGGTGACCACAGGATCTCATCTCTGCTGTTTGCAGATGATGTTGTCCTGTTCACTTTATCCAGCAATGACCTACAGGTCTTACTGGGATGGTTTGCTGCTGAGTGTGAAGCGGCTGGGATGAGAATCAGCACCTCCAAGTCCGAGTCCATGGTCCTTTGGTGGAAAAGGGTGGATTGTCCTCTCTGGGTTGGGGACAAGCCCCTGCCCCAAGTGGAGGAGTTTAAGTATCTTAGGGTCTTATTCACAAGTGAGGGGAGAATGGAGCGAGAGATTGACAGACGGATTGGAACAGCATCTGCAGTGATGCAGACGTTGTACCAGTCTATTGTGGTGAAGAGGAAGCTGAGCTCTAAGGCAAAGCTGTCAATTTACCTGTCAGTCTTCGTTCCCACCTTCACTTATGGTCATGAGCTATGGGTAATGACTGAAAGAATGAGATCGCACATACAAGCGGCTGAAATGAGCTTTCGCTGTAGGATTGCTGGACTTACCCTTAGAGATAGGGTGAGGAGCCCAGTCATCAGGGAGAGGCAGAGTAGAACCACTGCTCCTCCACATTGAAAGGAGCCAGTTGAGGCGGTTTGGGCATCTGATCAGGATGCCTCCTGGACGCCTCCCACTTGAGGTGTTTTGGGCACATCCCACTGGGAGGAGACCCAGGGGCAGACCCAGGACTCACTGGAAAGACTATGTCTCCCAGCTGGTCTGGGAACGCCTTGGTATCCTCTCTGAAGAGCTGGAGCAGGTGGCTGGGGAGAGGGAAGTCTGGGCTTCTCTGCCTGAACTTCTGCCTCCATGGCCTGGACCTCCGGAAGAGTGGTAGAAGATGGATAGCTTGATGGCATATGATAAAATATATATTTAACAAAAATAAAAAATAAAATTAAGACAAGCTAAAAAAAACAAAACACAGGGACCACTACATAACATGACCTGTAGGACTCAAACTGTACTTGAATTAAATGCCAGATTGAAAAGATGGGTTTAAGTTGTGATTTAAAAGACTAAGGATTCTGTGGTGCGTATATGGAGTGGCAGGTTGTTCCATAATCTTAGGGTCTGCCACTCAAAAGGCCCTATCCCCTCTCTGTTTTAATGCACTAAAAGCAGCTGGTCACTAAAAGCTGTTTTGTGCATTAACACTAAAAGCTGTCTTAATGCACTAAAAGCAGCTCTTGCTTGAGCAGGAGAATAAAAGTCCAGAAGTTCGGTTAGATAAAAAGGTGCCAAGCCATTCAAAATTTTAAAATTGATGTGAAAAAGGACTGGGAGCCAGCGAAGACCTGCCAGAACTGCACTGATGTGATCATACTTTCTAGTACCTGTTAAAAAGCATGCTGCGGCATTCTGGACTAACTGCAAACCGTGGATAGTGGATTTTCCCATACCAAAATAAAGTGAGTTGCAGTAGTTTAGTCTAGTGGTGAGAAAATTATGAATGTTTTTCCAAGTCTTTGTGGGATAAATAAGATTTGGCCTTGACAATCTGACGTAACTGATAAAAGCTTGACTGAACAACTGTGTTCACTTGCTTTTCCAATTTAAAAGAGCTATTTAAAAACACACCAAGGTTTTTGACTGTCAAACAACAACGAGAGGTAAGATAATCAGGCATATCAATAATGTCACTCAGAGGTACATTTTCCAAATAAAATGCTTTTTGTTCTCATTTAACTGAAGAAAATTTTGTATCAGCCATTCTTTGACCTCATGTAAACAGTCCAGTAATGGCTGCAGTGGGTTGGGAGTGTTAAACTGAATGGGAATATAAATTTGAATATCATCAGCACAACAGTGAAATGGAATGATGTGTTTTCTGAAGATATTGCCCAAAGGCAGCATGGATAAAGAGAACAATGTGGGACCCAAAACAGACCCTTGAGGCACACCACAAGAAATGGGGGTTGAGCAAGAGAAATCTCCAGTAACAACAGAAAATGACCTTACAAATAAATAAGACTCAAACCATGATAAAACTGTACCAGTTAGACCAACATGTTTAAGTCTTGACAGCAAAATAGTCATGGTCAACTGTATCAAAAGTGGCTGTTAAAATCTAAAAAAAAACTAAAACAGCAGGGCTCACAGAATCAACAGTTGAAAAATCATTAAAAACTCTTAAAAGAGCAGTCTCAGTGCTGTGGTGAGATTTAAAACCAGACTGAAACACTTTGCAAATATTGACTGTTTTAAGAATGTCTGAAGTTGATTAAAAACAACCTTTTCCAAGATTTTAGACAAAAAAAGGCAGTTTTGATATTGGCCTATAGTTACAAAGGACATTTGGGTCCCGATTTCTCTTCATTAATCATATCATTAATATTAATGACTCCTTAACCCTCAAGTGGCCAAGCTATTTTATGGACTGAAATGACCAAGTGGGGTCATTTATGACCCCATTGTGCTCTGTACAGGGATCCTTATTATAAATGGCTGGTTGGAGGTTTATCATACCAAAACTACTCCCTGTATTTAAAACAGGTATTTTATAATGATCTAATGTAAAATGTGTTTGCTAATAATACTTTTATTGCAAGAAATAACAAAAACGCAGACTGTAAGAACATTACATTTATTTAGACAGTCCTTGTCAGTTCACTCTTGGAACATCATCATCATCATCATAGTCATCATATCATCATCACAATGATGATGATACCTATTATTGTAGTTACGATGATGATCATGATACCTATTATGGCATTTTGCGTAATGGCGGTTTTCTTGTAGATGGTGATCCGGATCACCACCAAAATCTAATCATCTGTAGGATACCCCATTTCTGACAATCTGTGAAAATTTCATGAAAATCAGTCCATAACTTTTTGAGTTATCTTGCTAACAAACAGACAGACAAATCCAGACAAACAGACAAATGTAAATCTTGCTATCCTAGGTCTGTTAGCCATGGTTCACTGCAATACAATATAAAGTACTGATTAGAAGTGGAAACCGGAGTGGTGGCTCAGTTGGTAGAGCATCCGCCCCACACCCAGGAGGCAGAGGTTCAAATCCCGGCCGGGTCATACCAAAGACCATATAAAAATGGTGCTTTCTGCCTTCTAGCGTGGTGCTCCGCATAATGGAATGAGGAAAGTAAAGTTACACACAGAGCTACCAGAGGACTGACCTCCCGCTGTAGCTTTCACAGCTTACAGTAGCTGTGTGGCCTAGGGTCAGAGAAACGGAGATAGGCGCCGCCCATATACACCTTCAGGTGTGAAGGGATTAACTAACTATTAGAAGTGGAACATTTGAATAAAATTTATAAAACCAATGTTTAAAAACCTGTGCTTCTCTTCGGGGTCATAAATGACCCCACAAGAGTTTGCGATGTCATTGGTTGATCCCTGCAAAAAACTATGAAAGTGTGTAGGATTAGTAGACTGACAAATTCATGCTAGGAAAGAAAATTTGGATAAAAAATAAAGAGACGGCACATTAAATTATATGGCTGGGGTCGTAAATGACCCCACTCGGTCGCTTGAGGGTTAATCCAATTGGATAAAGGTTTTCTGAGTTGGTCAGTCACATTTTAACATGAACTGAAGGAGGAGCTTGTTTGTGACATCAAAACCAGGAAATGCAATCTACTTGTTTCTTTAAGAGTTTAACTAAATAAAGGCAGAGTACATTACTTTGTAAAATGAATGTTGAATATTTTAACGGCACAGATGTCACCCATGATCATATTTTTATAAGGTTAAGACTCACAGAAATTTTTGCATATAGGACCTTTAACTTTTTTGCATATATTTGTGGCTTTTTTTGAGGAAATTTCTAGATGGGGGTTTCTCTTAAATTTGCAGTTTGTCATGAAGTTTGCCCTTTTCTTGTATTTTTTTTTCACACAACTTGTGATTTCTTTCATTTAAAGGTGCAAATTTTATTCATAAAGTTTCAACTTTTTCTCTTTCATAATTTTTTTTAATTTTAAGTCAGAGTTCTAGGTTACAGAAAGCTTTGCTCAGAGATGCATATATTGTATATTTCCCATAATAATTAGTAATAACCCAAGAGTTTAAGTAGAAGCCTTTAAAAAAAAAAAACAGATTCAAAATAATTTTTTTTTTTGGGGGGGGGGGGGAGAGAGTTCTTTTAACACAGAGTGAGGGCGTGCTCACATTGGTGTCAGGTAATGTGTTCCGTGCAGTGAAATGGCCCTCTGATCCTTCGTCTGCAGTCAGCCTACACCCACATCATTGTGTTTAGCACGGTTCCCACCACGATCCCAACACTCAGAACATTTGCATGTTTTTCTTTTTCTGAGATTACCTTTACCAGCTGTTCCAAAGCTGGGGAAATGTTCTGTTCTGCAGAACAGCAGAGACCGATCACACTTATGAAATGTTCCAGACTTTGGGGGTCAAACCTCAGTCAGCACAGAGCAGAGACTAGTGTGGGCAGGCCCTAATTGCTCAACAAAAATTGGCCAGCCAAGCTTCATGTTTTTTCTTTACCTAGTTTTCTTCTGTTACTCTAATTTAAGTTTATGAACTATGGTGTAACATTACCTAAAAAGCAATCCTTTTAAGATTGCTAGTTTGTCAGTAAACTTCTTTTTGTTCCTCAGTCACTGGCTCACTCGGGTCCTCTTACCATCCAGCCATCTTCCCGATGGGGACGGTGTCATGTGGGAATGCGCCTTCACCAGGAGGGACCCTGAGGCTGTCTGAGCTCCAGCCTTTCACTGTTCTGCAAAAACATTAAAACCTACTGACATCAATGTTGGTGTCTGAGCTCTTGGTGGAAGTGATTTTCAACAGCCTCGTATCCAGTCTAAGAACAGGACATTCCTGGATCTGTGCTGTAACACTCTTCTCTGGATTTTCCTCCAATTCTGACTTATTTGGGAGACATAAAAGCAAATCATACCAGCATCCATATGCTCAAAATTCTAACAAAAAAAAAAAAACAAAAAAAAAACAAACTACAGATTCCTGTTTGGTTGGAACTGATCTTTTCTACTCTTTCAAGTTTGTAATTACTGTGGATTTTTGATGAACAGTTCATTGGCAAGAATGGATTTAATAAACAGGTGTTCTGTGGTTATCCATTGTCTTAAAACTGGCCTGAATGGTTTTTGTTTCAGTGCCAAAGATGAGCAAATACCAAGACTAGTTTTTTTTAAATATATACATTACTGACTTGAATCAACGGTGGAGAAATGGTTGTGTGCCTTGTTTGGTTCTTCATTCTTCAGTTGAGCCTATATGTGAATCAGACACTGTGAATTTTGTTTTCCAAGGCAACAACTTCATTTCTGTAGCTTCACTATGAACAAGTCATATCTGTAGTTGCCATAGAAATGACATTGAGGTGTGATATCTTTGCTATTAACAGGAGCTGTGCTCCAAATGTGATTTGTCTTTTCAAAATAAAACTTTTATATATACACGTGTCGGGTGTTATTTAAAAAAATGAGAATGTTTTGGGAAAACATTTTAATGACTTAAGTTAGGCATTAAATATTGTCTTAATTCCTTGGCATAAGTTGATGTGAGGTCCAACAATAATGAAAACTTAAAGCAACATTTGCTCAAATCTTGATAAAGGCAGATGTTTGACAATGTTTCCACACTACTTACAACCTTACTTTAAACATGAGTCAAACATTAACATATTTCTGTAAAATGCATCTTTAAATTTCACTCATAAGTGGATGTAAGTAGAGGACAGCTGCTGGCATGTTTACATTCTTCCAAGTTTCATACACACCAAATCATACTGTTCACTTACCACATTCAACAGCAGAGCAATGAATAAAAGCTTCTCTGGCTGATGGGGTCAGTGCTGCTTTTATACAATCTACATTTAAACTCTAATGGCCCTATTACGACAAACTAATCAGTCTATTGTTTCTGGTGCAGACTGCAGTTCCAAGTCTATTTCGCTAATACAGCAGCACAAAAACGAATTCTGTGCCGGGCGGAATGCGCAAAGGGGCCATTCTAATGCTCTTAATTATTCAGAGGTGTGTTTTGTGCGTAGCATGCAAAAAAAAAACCAAAAAACACTTTTTCTCTCCTTCCGTTTAACAAACAGGGTGCAAAGATCTAAGGCATAATAATATGGCGTTTAAATGGGAGGACAAATCATTTTTGTGCTTGGGACAATGCAGGCTTGTTCACACAGTGAAAAATGCTTTTAAATGTCATTAAGGACCGTCCACAGCCCTGCTCCAATTTACTAAGATCCCAAAAAGCAAGTAATTAACTGCACAAGTAACATGGAAAATTGTTTTTTTAGTAGGCCTTTTACACGTTATTTATTTCAGAAAAATTGCATCTTTGACCAAAGGTACAAATTTGTGGAGGACAAATTTTTTTTATGTCTTGAGTTTCTGGCTTCAGAATTCCAGAATTGATGGTGTTGACCAGACTGGCAGCCTAGTGGTAGAGCATCCAGGAGGTTGTGGGTTCACATCCTAGCCAGGTCATACCAAACAGCAAAAAAAAAAAATGGTACTTCCCACCTTCTAGCTTAGTGCTCAGCATAATAGAATGGGGAAAGGAAAGTTAACACAGAGCTATTAGAGGACTGAACCCCCCCCCCCCCCCCCCCCCCGTAGCTTCACTAAAGACCGCTGTGTGGCCTCAGTTAAATGAATCATCAAATAATCAGTGTAATTAATGAAAAACAAAGACATTTCTACCCCTCAAATACCAGCACACTGAACTGGATCTCTTGTCCACGCCGGGGATCCAGTTTCATCTTCTGTGACGGACACTGACTTGCTAATTGTAAAACAAGCTTTCGATAATACGGTCTAATTTATTGTGTTTACCAAATAAAATCGGCATCACCCAAGATTTGCTGCGGGAACAAATAAGCCAGTCTGCAGCCCTCAAAAATGGATTATGTTCAATACGCACTGATGACAGCAGTGCCATCCAGAGGTTTTGCCAGTCTTTGAGAAATTTACCCCAATGTAGGATTACACATACACACTCATGCCTTTTAAAATGGCTGCTTAAATTGCAAGTCACAATGCTCTGCTTACTTTAGACCTGCATTTTGTTGATCAAAGGCACATTGACAGACAATGCAAAATACCAACACACCAAACTCTGCGCCGAGCCTCACCCACTTTAAATGAGTCCCCTCCTATAAGTGCAAACTGCACACAGTCAGTTCCTTCTTTTAAATGCACTGGCAAACTAATGAAAGCAGCAGCGCAATACATAGCCAAATGCCTGCTTTAGATCTTCGTAATAGGGCCCTAAATGTGCTGAAGAGGAGACTCGTCAAGCAGTCCACATTCTCAAAACCATTTTTCTTCAGAAAGCCTTCTTCCTTCATATGGAAGCTGACATATTTAAAGTGTGCGTCATCCCGTGTGATGCTCCTGACTAACAAAGGCTCATAATCTTGCACCTTACATACTTTTATTATATTTAAATTAATCTATCCTACCGATCATTTAAATAAACTAGCATCCCTTATCACCAGGATGTTACTGGAGCTGCTTAACGGAAACCTAAAAAAAGTTACTTGAGACTCCAACGACTTGATTTTTAAAAAGCGCTTTGAGTCAAATTTTCCAGCTTTTACATTTTCATCAGTTCCTCCAACGCAACACGTACGAGGTGCGTTACATATCAGTAAACAAGTCCTTCAATTCTTTTTACTTTGTAATTCACACACAACTGTGATTCATGAAAAAGCAGGACAAAAGTATTACATGGGAAGCAAAAATGGTAGAAGATTAAAAAAATGAGAAGGGGATGTGGATGATAGGACAAAGGTAGTAAACGGTACTGCTGGATGCTGGAAGATCAACATAAGCAGCAGCTGTTAGTGAGCTGCTCATCTTCTATACTTTGATACTTGGTTTCAGGTCCTGGAGTTGGAACGTGGTTCAAAATCATCTTCCTCCAGGGCTGCCTAAGAGGAACCTTTAAGGAATATAATAATAAAAAAAGGAAATCAGCATCTGTATTTCTCAGTTATTGGCCACATGGGGGGGGGGAAGGGAAATCTGATGTTTCTTACCACTCTCCTCTGGTCTTAACAGCCTCACTCCTCACCAGCCTCTTCTTGTCATCCAGAGGTTTGGCCAATGCTCGAAGCACTCGAGTCCGAAATGGCAAGACCTCAAAAAAGTAGGATAGAAGAAAGGAAATCAATTTCAATTAGAAGAAAAGATATAAGAAATAGGCATCTCCTCAAATGGTCAATCGCCAATTATTCCAAAAGCAACCAAAAAGGACAAATTTACTAACACAGTGCGTCCTTTGATATACAGACCGTCACAACTTACTGTAAGCTCTCGCAAACCTGAAGAAGAATTACACACCTGATATAGCAGTAACATATGTATACAGGCATTACTGCCGACATGTCTGTCAAATGTAATTTCATATACGGGGGGGGGGGGGGGTTCATAGTGGTCAAATTTGACCAAATGTGGTTTATTTTTCAACTGCAGGGATCCAAGCACTGCAACACCGATGCAAAAAGTCTGTGGACCGAAGGGGAGACCATGTTGAAAAATAAACCACATTTGGCCAAATCTGACCACTATGAACTTTAAGGCCACCCGCCCCCCCCCCCCGGCAGATGGCAACAGGTTCTTATCAAGTATGTCTCTGTACATTTGTCCATTCATCTTTCCTTCAATTATATGGTCTGCCTGTACAATGTGCTGAAAAACAACCCCAAACCATGATGCTCCCACCTCCAAACTTCACTGTTGGTATCGTGTTTTTGGGCTAATGTGCAGTGCCATTTTTCATCCAAATGTGCTGTGTGTTGTGACATCCAAAAAGTTCAATTTTGGTCTCATCTGACCAGACTATATTCTCCCAGTATTTTACTGGCTTGCCCAAATGTTGTGCAGCAAACTTTAAACGAGCTTCATCATGCTTTTTCTTCAGCACTGGAGTCTTGTGAGGTGAGCGGGCATAGAGCCCATGTTGGCTGAGTGCATTACTTGTTTTCTTTGAAACAGCAGTACCTGCTAACTCCAGATCTTTCTGGAGCTCTCCGCGAGTGGTCTTTGGCTTTCAGATAACTCTGATAATTCTTTTGACTCCTCTGTCAGAAATCTTGCGAGGAGCTCCTGGTTGTGGCCGGTTTATGGTAAAATGATGTCTTTTACACTTCCGAATGATGGCTCCAACAGTGGTCACTCGAACATTCAGCAGTTTAGAAATGCACCCGTAATCAATGTCATCATTATGCTTTGCAACAATAAGGTTGTGAAGGTCTAGATGGATTAGATTTATATGACGCTTTACATGTCAAATGACATCTCAAAGTGCTTACAGTAAGTCCATTACTCATTCACTCAGACATTGATAGTGGTAAGCTACGTACTTCTGTAGCCACAGCTGCTCTGGGGGAGACTGACGGAAACATGGCCGCCAATCCACACCAACACCCTCTCTGACCGCTACTGGACATTTATACACATTCATACCCAGTGTCGTGGACCCTGGAGGCAAGGTAGGTAAAGTGTCTTGCCCAGGGACACAACGGCAGGATAGCTGGGGAGAGCGGGATTCGAACCTCTGACCCTCTGATTATTGGATGACCCGCTCTACGTCCTGAGCCACTGCCGCCCACTTGGTGAAAATCTCAGGTCAATGGCTCCATCAGAAATATGTTTAATGAGAAAAATGTTGACCTGTTCAATACTTATTTTCCCCGCTGCATATCAAGGCTTGCAAGTAACAGGTGTTTACACTGTATTTAACTTAGTATTTTTACTTTTTAATCCATTGATTCTGTGATGTTGACATGAGTAGAAGTAGCACTGCATACAACTCTGTAAAGATGGACCATCAACAAAGAGGATGAGGGAGTGACTGACTTGTGGTTTTGGGCACTGTGAGGCTGCAACAGCTCAGACTGATGCAGTTTGCAAACACCACTCCACCACACTGAAGTTTGATTCAAGAAACATCCTCCACCTCCAAACAGACTTGGTGACAAGGTGGATTTCTTCAGTATCACGGTTTTTTTTTTTTTTTTTTAAATGTGCTAGATGACAACTTTGACCTGACAACAATGACCAGCCTCAAACAAAGAATATGGTAAGAATTTAAGAAAATGGCTTAAATTAAATAGCTTAAATTTGTACAAGATCAGAGTAGAGCAGTGTTATGTTGTAAAATGCATTTAAAAGAAAAAAAAAAACTGACAGGCTTCAAACAAAGTGTATGAGGGCTGATCATTAAAGATTTCCCCCCTACCCACTTCCTGTTATTGCAGGAGGCTGAAATTGCACATGTTCAATAATACATACAGTGGTGTGAAAAGGTGTTTGCCCCCTTCCCGATTTCTCAGTTTTTTGTATGTTTGTCATACTTAAATGTTTCAGATCAAACAAATTTAAATATTAGACAAAGATAACACAAGTAAACACAAAATGCAGTTTTGAAATGAAGGTGTTTATTACAAAGGGTAAAAAAAAATCCAAACCTACATGGCCCTGTGTGAAAAAGTGATTGATCCCCCCCGTTAAAACATAAATTAACTGTGGTTTGTCACAACTTTGGAAAGCGGAGTTCAATTTCTCTAGCCACATCCAGGCCTGATTACTGCCACACCTGTTCTCAATCAAGAAATCACTTAAATAGGACCTGCCTGACAAAGTGAAGTAGACCAAGAGATCCTCAAAAGCTAGACATCATGCTGTGATCCAAAGAAATTCAGGAACAAATGAGAAACAAAGTAATTGAGATCCATCAGTCTGGAAAAGGTTATAAAGCCATTTCTAAAGTTTTGGGAGTCCAGCAAACCACAGTTCGCTGGACTGTGCACTATGCACGAGCACAGTGGTGAACTTTCCCAGGAGTGGCCGGCTGACCAAAATTGCCCCAAGAGCACAGCAACAACTCATCCAAGAGGTCACAAAAGACCCCACAACAACATCCAAAGAACTGCAGGCCTCACTTGCCTCAGTTACGGTCAATGTTCATGACTCCAACATAAGAAAGAGACTGGGCAAAAATAGCCTGCATGGCAGAGTTCCAAGACAAAAACCACTGCTGAGCAAAGAGAACATAAAGGCTCGTCTTAGTTTTACTAGAAAACATCTTGATGATTCCCAAGACTTTTGGGAAAATACTCTGTGGACTGACGAGACAAAAGTTGAACTTTTTGGAAGGTGTGTGTCCCATTACATCTGGCGTAAAAGTAACAGCATTTCAAAAAAGGAACATCATACCAACAGTAAAATATGGTGGTGGTAGTGTGATGGCCTGGGGCTGTTTTGCTGCTTCAGGACCTGGAAGACTTGCTGTGGTAAATGGAACCAAAAATTCTGCTGTCTACCAAAAAGTCCTGAAGGAGAATGTCCGGCAATCTGTTTGTGACCTCAAGCTGAAACGCACTTGGGTTCTGCAGCAGGACAATGATCCAAAACACACCATCAAGTCCACCTCTGAATGGCTTGAGAAAAACAAAATGAAGACTTTGGAGTGGCCCTAGTCAAAGTCCTGACCTGAATCCAATTGAGATGCTGTGGCATGACCTTAAAAAGGCGGTTCATGTTTGAAAACCCTCCAATGTGGCAGAATTACAACAATTCTGCAAAGATGAGTGGGCCAAAATTCCTCCACAGCACTGTAAAAGACTCATTGCCAGTTATTGCAAACGCTTGATTGCAGCTGTTGCTGCTAAGGGTGGCCCAACCAGTTATTAGGTTTAGGGGGGAATCACTTTTTCACAAAGGGCCATGTAGGTTTGAATTTTTTTTGTCCTTCATAATAAACACCTTCATTTAAAAACTGCATTTTGTGTTTACTTGTGTTATTTTTGTCTAATATTTAAATTTGTTTGATGATCTGTGACAAACATACAAAAAATGAGAAATCAGGAAGGGGGCAAACACTTTTTCACACCACTGTATCTCTATGGGTCATGTGTTAATTTGCAGCTCTGAATTCCTAAGACTTTCTCCTTTACAGGTGCTAAGGTGGAGTAAGCTGTGACAATGGAGCCAGTTGAACACAGAGTGGTCATCAGTTTCCTGTACTTGAGAGGCCACACACCATGGGAGGCATTTGATGAGACGAAAGAGACTTATGGGGAGGATGCCCCATCGTATGATGTAGTCAAGCACTGGCATCGACAGTTCAAGTGTGGTTGGATATCAGTGAAAGTGATACCCATTCCTGGGCGACCACAGTGTGGCACTGATGAAGATGCCATCTGGCAAGTGGGGGCCACCATTTTGGAGGATCGCCTCATAGCTGTTCGCCAACTAGCACAAGATGTCAAGATCAGTGTGGGGTCTGTGGAAAAAATCGTTTACAACCATTTGCACAGGTGGAAGTTTTCTGCACAATGGATTCCCCAGTTGATCACGCCTTACCAGAAGCAGGAATGAGTCACATGCTTCCAGGCTCTTTCAGCCATGTGTCAAGAAAACCAGGAGGACTTCAACAAACTAATCACTCAGGACAAAACATGGGTCCATCACTATGATCCAGAGAGTAACGCCAAGTCGAAGCAATGGAAGCATTATGACTCACCACCTCCGAAGAAGCATGTGTCCAACCCTCAGTGGGCAAGGGCATGCTCATGCTCTTTTGGGACCATGCATGGAGTACTGATGACGGAGTTTCTGGCAAAGGATACCACAATTACCAGGACTTAAGAGTGCTTCAGTGCTACAGAAATCGCAGAAGGCCATGAAAACAGAGGTGTGGCATGCCGACCAAAGGCATCTGCCTCGTGCAGGACAGCACCCTGGTTCACAACCTACATGTTGCCCAGACAGAAGCACGGTCCTGCAGCTATGAAATCCTTCCTCACCTCCCTTACTCTCACAACCTCGCACCATCTGACTTCCACCTCTTTCCAACCATTAAGTCATTTTTGAAGAGCAAGCACTTCCAAGACAATGAAACGCTGATTTTCGAGGTCAAGTTGTGGCTTTTGACGAAACATGCCAACTTCTACAAATGAGGTCTCCACAGCTGCATAAAGCAAAAGGAGAAGTGTGTGACTCTTGGTGGTGCCTATGTAGCGAAAGACTAATAATTGTGCCAAGTTTGGTTCCTCTCAGTCCACGGGAAATGAGTCCAGGGAAATCTTTAATGAGCAGTCCTTGTAATTCAGGTCCTGTATTTTTTCTAAGGTTGTTCTAATTAAAACTATGTGGTACAGGCATGAAGAGCTTGAGTCTGATAGTTCAAACATATTAAATACTTAGAGGGTTACCTCATGTGCAGGGAAGTGGGAAAGGGCATGGACACACTGCAGTGAGGCAATCCGTACACTCTGCAAGTAAGAGGGAAATGGACAGGACTTTATTTTTCATGTTTTACTCTGAATATTTTTAAGAGTATTTTCATTGTAATCCTGACTACTATCACTTAGTTAAACATCACTGAGGCTCTCATGCAGTGGTATCAGGGCAGAAAGCTGCTTCTGTGTCACTAGGCAGTCTATGAAGTTACACAAGTAACTACTAAAGAAGCTACATGAATGGTAACTTATCTGTCTTGCAAATTTAAGAGAAAAGGACAGATTTAGTTTTCAGTGTGCGACAGAAAATTTGAAAATTTACAAGTTAAACGTCACAAAGTCTGAAAACATGCTTGTTGCATATTCACAGGAGAGTAAAGTTGCAAATTTACACCATAAACTAACTGCAAGAGGGAAAAATTTATTAATCTGATAGAAAAAAAAATAAAAATTTACAACAAAACTTTCAAAATTTACAAGTACAATGTTGCAAATTTATAGGCAGTTTACAAATTTAGGAAGAAAAACACAAATTTGCAAGAAAAAGTTGCCAATTTGAAACGTCAAAAATTCAGTGGAGAAAAATATACAAGACAGTAGGGGTGTGCCATTTCATATCGTTCACGATAATACCAGTATGAACTTTGATACCGGTGTAAAAATGAATATTGCAATATTTGGGGTCTGCTGCGTGACGACGTCACAGAGTTACGCTGCCATAGAAACGGCAAAACAAACATGAGAGACATTAGAGACTCACACTCAATTTAAATCAATGAAAATAAAAGTAACTTGGAGTACAATCAAATGTACTTGAGTAAAAGTACAGGTTTTTCTTCCAAAATGTACTCAAGTAAAAATTGTCCTGTAGTAAACCTACTCAGTGAAGTACCATTTTGTGACAAAGTTACTTGATTAAACGTAACTAGTGAGTAACCATCTGTACTAGTGATTGTGATGTCATACTGACCATGGCTGGAGAGCTGATGAGAGCCAGCAACCTGCTGACCAGAGCCTCCAGCTGTTGGATGAGAACTGGTGGTGGGTTGATGAGGACGGGCTCCAGACAGGACAAAGTGGACAGCTGGATGCTCTGATCAGGACACGTCAACGCCTCCAGCAGCAAAGAAAGGAGCTGGACAGGGTCATTCAACTTTCGTTACTCAAAGTTTCTTAAAGTCACTTGGGTATAGCCCCGTTTCCATTACAGGAACCAGGAATCAATTTTAGGGGACAGGAACTTGATAAGGGCCGGTCCTGTATCTGGCCCTCTACCCAGACATATCTCCATTATGTGGGTAGGACCAATCATTCTCCAGAGGATTTGTTCATGTTGTAATCGTTTGACCATTTCGACTGTGACGCAGCATGGCAAGTAAAATACGTTGAAATCACACACAAATGATTACGCACAAAATGAATGTAGAGTGGAGTGTCTGGAACCAGTTTGCCACTGCTGGTGTTTAATAATTGCGGAGAAGAACAGATTGATTAAATGGCATAGCTGCATTTGTGCTATCCCAATGCATGTGTGGCCACATGTGTTGTATTATCGATCTGGCTGTTCCTCTCCACAATCATGGCGGTATTAACCTTTACATTTTTAAACATTATATGGCATAGCTACATGAGCACATTGAAGTGGGGACTCCACTGTAATGCTCTTGTCTTTTCTAACTCGCACTGCATGGCCACAGATGAGGAATCTTCCTTCAGACCCTCCACAATCACGGCAGCATTAGACTATAAAATTTCAGGCATTAGATCCTCACCATTATCTTTTCGTGGTCAAACTTCACTTTTCTCATCTTGTTGTTTTGTTTACATTATAATGACCAGTTTTAACCAATCAGGATTGAGACAATCCTAAACCCCACTCAGCAGTTTCTGGGGTCGCTCTGAAGTACACTACATTGCCAGAAGTATTGGGACACCCCTTCCAAATGAATGGGCTCCATTGTAGCCTTCCCTGAACAGCTGAAGCTGTTGTAGCTGCAAAGGCTGGTTTTTCACAAGGTTTGGGAGGGTGTTTATGGGACTTATTGACAATTCTTCCAGAAGCACATTTGTGAGGTCAGGTACTGATGTTGGATGAGAAGGCCTGGCTCGCAGTCTCTGCTCCAATTCATCCCAAAGGTGTTCTATCGGGTTAAAGTCAGGCCTCTGTGCAGGCCAGTCAAGTTCTTCCATACCAAACTAGTTCATCCATGTCTTTATGGACCTTGCTGTGTGCACTGCAGCCCATTCATTTCAAGGGGTGTCCCAATACTTTTGGCAATATAGTGTACCTACTCCTGACCTGGGCCTTATTTCAGCCCCTACGAGTTCCTGAAAACTTCTCTTTAAGGGCAGATTCCTGTAAAGGAGATACACACCATGGGGAAATTCCTGTAAAATTGGGTCCCGATTCCTGTAGTGGAAATGGGGCTCTTGTTAATCACAACAGTTGTGTGTTACTCACCGCGGGTAGTTCAGTGACTTGAACCTGCTTGGGGAGCTTATTGACAATGTTAGACAGAGCCTTCAGGTAGTTGGGTTTCTTTTCTGGTAATGACAGACAAAAATAAAAACCCTCCTTCAAGTTTTATATCTTTTACATTTCCTAAATCAAGCAAACAAACTTCAGAAAGCTAATCAGTTCTTCAGTGCTGCTGTCCGCTACCTTGCGGTGCAGCGTTGAAGCCTTGCACCAACTTGGCTGAATTCTCGCTGAAGAATCGCTGGCGGTACATGATCCGTATGTCAGCATGGCAGCTGCGGTTCAGAACATCGGGAGAGTCGCTCATCAGCAGAGAGAAGCCGTCTGCCACCATCAGACCGAGGTCAGCATCGTCAAGCAGAGAGAAGAGCTACAGAAAGATGACACAAGTGTATACAAACACACGTTACAACAGTAAACTGGCACCTGTGTTTCAGATCATATTATGTTTCTCCAGGATTTCGCGATGTTGCAATCACACCGAATCACACAAATTCAACCAATTCATGCAAATTTTGCACGACCTTGCAACTTTGTCCAATCACCACAACTTTCCCGCAATTTTGACCAATCATCAGTACCTTCTACGAGTTTCACCAATCATATTTGTCCTTATAGACAATACAGAGGAACCATTTTCTTCCTCTGTGCTTGGTACCGTATGGTTGGGGACCACTCTTGTAAGGGAGCCCTAATTTCAGAATCTGTACTCTTCACAGGCATTCAATGTAATTTAGCCGTCGTAATGTAAATGAAGAGTAGCTATAACGTTGGTCATTTTTATGACAAATTTACTGAGCACCTAATTCTCAGTTAATTGTGCTAAATTCTATATTTGCTGTTGCACAAAAAGTTATTTTTGTACTGCAAAACTTTCTGCTTAATTTATAAATAAATCACTGTTGAATAGGAATTTTTTGACAACTCTGTGCTTTTCTTATGGTGTTATATAGAATACATTGCAATTTGCAATAAAGTGGAAAAAAGAATCTGCTTTATAATTTGTATTTCCACAACTGTAAGTGCAAAAAAAAACCTCTAAAAACATCACAACTTTTTACAAAAGCTCCAACTAATACTGGCTTTTCGGGCTGCAACAATCATAAAAACAGCCCGTGAAATCCTGGAGGGACTGCATATTGCTCTTATTCTGAAAGATCCGATGATTATTAGCTGCTAACCTAACATCTTGTATTTCTTTCAGAGCTCATTGTATTTACCTTATCAGTCAGTGCTGTGAACAGAGGGTGGTATCGCAGAAGCAGGGCCTTGGCAACCTGGAAATGAGAGCCTTTTTAGTGTGCATGACTTGCGCAAATATCTGTCTCAAGCCAGCCACATACCATAAGATAACCTGGCCTGATTCTCCTCTTTCGACAACTGTAGGGAAAATCTGGACCAATCATCAGGTCCGACTTCCCTGAGGAGTGAGGGGCGTTACAGATCATAAAATGTGATTGATAGAATGTGGGAGCCGCTCTGATCTCAAATCATCACTATCATATCCAACACACTGAATATTTCAAAACAGAATGTCCCAAAGAAACGGTAATTCTAAAGCAAGCTGATGGAAAATGTCATGTTTGACCACAAGAGATTTTGCAAGATTTAGAGGGTGTGCCAGTTACATTTTGGGTTTTTTTTTGTTTGTTTTTTAAAGTTACAAAGTTAAGAAAAGCTGGGCAAAAAAATACACACAAAAAAACATTATGAGGGTTTTTTCATGATAGTATTGCTTGTTTTTCCACCCAAAATCTGAAAATACTAGAGGAGACTCTGGCTGTTTGTGAATTGAATCTGTTAGTGTGTGGTGTGCTGTCCAGATCACACTGCTACACTCTACATGGTAAATAATGTTCACTTATATAGCTCTTTTTACTCATCTCTGGATGACCAAAACACTTTACAGATCCTGTTATCCACCCATTCACACACACAGTCACACAATGATGGTGGCGGAGGTGCCATACACAGACAATGGCCTCACACACTAAAGCAACAAAACTGTTAAAGCTATGATGGATCTCTGACATTACATTAAAAAAAATCTTTTGGTGTGCACCAGCCCTTAACTGCTAGGAAGCTAATTTAATAAAATGTACAGAACTTCACTGGGCAGAGATAGAAATATCATTTGCAAACAGGGCGCCTCTTACCCAGATCAGGAGCGTGAAGGCCTGAGGGCGAACAGATGAAGACGTGTTGTCCAATTCACTGTACACTCTCTTCACTGTCCCCTGAATTAAGGTGTCCAGAGACTCATCTGAAGGACAGACAGACAGCATTTAATCAACAAGGTGAAGCTTCTACTGAGTAATGGAATCCAAAATCTAAAGGAAAAAAATAAATGTTTTTTTTAAATACTGCTCAGCAAGACTACCTCCTTTCCTTATAAACAAGTCAAGACTGTATGCAGGAAAATGGGCCGTTTCAACAATACTGAGGGGTTGCTACCAAAAGATGGATCTGGGAATGCTGAGCAAAGAACATCTTAATAGCATCCTTTGAATATTGTACAATTGAAATTTACTTAAACTCCTCCACTTGGGGGAGGAGCCTGTCCCCAACCTGGAGAGGACAATCCACCTTTTTCCAGCTGAGGACCATGGACTTGGACTTGGAGGTGCTGATTCTCATCCCAGCCGCTTCATACTCAGCAGCAGACCGTCCCAGTAAGACCTGTAGGTCATTGCTGGATGAACCCAACAGGATGACATCATCTGCAAACAGCAGAGATGAGATCCTGTGGTCACCAAGCATGACACCCTCCATTCCCTGGCTGCGCCTAGAAATCCTGTCCATAAAAATTATGAACAGGATCGGTGACAGAGGGCAGCCCTGGCGGAGTCCAACTTTCACTGGGAATGAGTCCAACCGAGTGTTGGCAATACAAACCAAACTCTTGCAAAGGTCGTAAAGACCGGATAGCTCGTAACAACAAGCCAGATACCCCATACTCCCAAAGCACCCCCACAAAAAACCACAAGGGACGTGGTCGAATGCCTTCTCCAAGTCCACAAAACACATGTAAACTGTTGGGCAAACTCCCACGAACCCTCGAGGATTCTTGAAAGGGTAAAGAGATGGTCCAATCTGCCATGGCCAGGCCAAAAACCACATTGCTCCTCCTGAATCCGAGGTTCGACCAACGGCTGGACTCTCCTCTCCAGTACTCTGGCATAGACCTTCCCAGGGAGGCTGAGGAGTGTGATCCCTCTGAAGTTAGAGCACACCCTCCAGTCCCCCTTCTTGAAGACAGGAACCACCACCCCAGTTTGCCATGCCAAAGGCACTGCCCCCAACCTCCACACAATGTTGCAGAGGCGTGTCAATCATGACAGCCCTACAATATCCAGGGTGAATCTCGTCCACCCCCGGGGCCCGGCCACCGAAGAGTTTTTTTAACCACTTCGGCAACCTCAGCCTCTGTGATGGGTGAGTCGTCCCCCTCGTCCACAAGCCCTGCTTCCTCTGTGGAAGGCGTGTCAGTGGGATTGAGGAGATCCTCAAAGCATTCCTTCCACTGCCCGACGATATCCCCAGTCGAAGTCAGCAGCGCCCCATCTGCACCATACACAGTGTGGACAGGAAGCTGCTTCCCCCTCCCGAGTCGCCGGACAGTTTGCCAGAATCTCTTCGAGGCTGACCAAAAGTTTTGTTCCATGGCCTCACCGAACTCCTCCCACACCCGAGTTTTTGCTTCAACAACCACCCGAGCTGCACTCCACTTGGCCTGCTGGTACATCTCAGCTGCTTCTGGAGTCCCACAAACCAACCAAGCTCGACAGGACTCCTCCTTAAGCTTGATGGCCCCCCTCACCACTGGCGTCCACCACGAGATGCACTGATGACCTTGCGGCCGCAGCTCTGGACAACCACTTCATCAATGGAGGTAGAGAACATGGCCCATTCAGATTCCATGTCTCTAGACTCCTTCGGAATATGCTCCAAGTTCTTTCGGAGGTGGGAGTTGAAGACCTCCTGGACAGGGGCCTCAGCCAGACGTTCCCAGCACACTCACTATACGTTTGGGTCTACCAGGTCTGAATGAATGAATCCTCCCCTGCCATCGGATCCAACTCACCACCAGGTGGTGATCAGTTGACAGCTCTGCACCTCTCTTTACCCAAGTGTCCAAGGTCTGATGACAAAATCGATCATCGACCTGCGACCGGTCAAGCTACGTTCCTACCCTCACCTATGGTCATGAGCTTTGGGCAATGACCGAAAGAATGAGATCGTGGATACAAGCGGCTAAAATGAGCTTTCTTCGGAGGATTGCTAGACTCACCCTTAGATAGGGTGAGGTGCTCAGTCATCTGGGAGAGGCTCAGAGCAGAACCGCTGCTCCTCCACACTGAAAGAAGCCAGTTGAGGTGGTTTGGGCATCTGATCAGGATGCCTCTCACTTGAGGTGTTTCGGGCACGTCCCACTAGGA
Source organism: Pholidichthys leucotaenia (assembly GCA_020510985.1). NCBI lineage: Eukaryota > Metazoa > Chordata > Actinopteri > Cichliformes > Pholidichthyidae > Pholidichthys > Pholidichthys leucotaenia. The sequence continues at coordinate 446,456,666 of CM035836.1, read as the reverse complement.
GGAGACCCCTGGGCAGACCCAGGACTCGCTGGAAAAACTATGTCTCCCAGCTGGTCTGGGAATGCCTTGGTATCCGTTCTGAAGAACTGGAGCAGGTGGCTGGGGAGAGGGAAGTCTGGACTTCTCTGCTTGAACTGCTGCCTCCGCAACCCGGATCCCGTAAAAACGGTAGAGGATGGATGGATGAAAATGAAATTTCAGGAACATGGTCAGTTGGTCATTAGAAACGAGGGCAGCCTTGTGGAGCAGCAAAAATTTAAAAAAGTAATTTTTGGATGACCCCAACACCAACCATGCGGTCTCTTGTTGACCAAGCTGGCAAAGCACTTTGCAGCAGACGTGTACGACAGCGGGTGACTGCAGGTACAGCTCATCTCCTCCAACTGCGACAGCAGCTGCTCTACATGGGGAACCTCAACCTGGATGAAAAGGAGCACTTTTAGAATACTGTTTTGGAAACGACAGATGATTTTTAGTTTCAAAAAAAAAAAAAAAAGTGACTCACAGTGCGAGGCAGTGAACACACACAACTCATGAGCAAACAAGTCAGCTGAGACTGACTCCATGGTTTTTCCTGCATATTCTACCAAAAGAAAAAAAAAATCAAATGCTGTAATGGCTAATATGCATCATTTCTACATAATATACTGAAATGGAAAGAGATCTACATACATTGGGAAGCTTTTAGGACTAACTAGATGACCAGGAACATTTTACAAATATAAAAAAAAAAACAAAAAAAAAACGGGAAAACAAACAAATGCACACCTTAAGCAGCTGAATGTGTGAAGGAAAAGAGTTGTCGGGCAAGAATGAGACATCACCATCCAGAAAGAGCGACACAGCCCTTGACGCAGTCTGTGCTGCCAACCTGAGAGGACAACACACACGACTCAAGATTAAACACTAGAAGATATTCCAAAACAACTCACAAGTGCCAGTGGGGCAGTTATTGCAAACTAGATATGATGTAATTGTGCTGATGGCCAGATAAGGCCCTCAGGCCTTTGACATATACGCTGCTCTGAAAAAATATTTGCCCCCTTCCGGATTTCTTATACTTTTGCATATTTGTCACGCTTCAATGTTTCAGATCATCAAACAAATTTTAATATCAGACAAAAATAACCTGAATAAATGCAAAATGGAGTTTTCAAATGATGATTTCATTTATTAAAGGAAAAAGAAACTATCCAAACCTACCTCGCCCTACGTGAAAAAGTAATTGTCCCCTGTTACATCATGAACTGTGATTAACCACATTTTCTGGAAAGCAGAGTTCCATTTCAGTAGCTACACCCAAGCCTGATTACTGCCAGACTTGTCAAATCAAGAAATCACTTAAATAGAACCTGTCTGACAGCCTGAAGTAGGCTAAAAGATCTCAAAAAGCAACACATCCCACTGCGATCTAAAGAATTTCAAGAACAGATGAGAAACAAAAACCCAGAACAACATCTAAAGAACTGCAGGTCTCACTTGCCTCAGTTTGGACACTGGTCCACGACGGAACAATAAGAAAGAGACTGGGCAAAAATGGCATCCATGGGAAAATTCCAAGATAAAAACCACTGCTGGACAAAAAGAACGCAAAGACTCGTCTCACATTTGCCAGAAAACATCTGGATGATCCTCAAGACTTTTGGGAAAATGTTCTGGGGACTGACGAGACAAAAGCTGAACTTTTTGGAAGACGTGTCCAGTTTTATCTGGCATAAAACTAACACAATTTCATAAAAAGAACATAGCATCAACAGTCAAACATGGTGGTGATAGTGTCATGGTCTGGGGCTGCTTTGCTGCTTCAGGACCTGGACAACTTGCCCTAATTGACAGAAGCATGAATTCTGCTCTCTACCAAAAAATCCTGAAGGAGAATGTCCGGCCATCAGTTCATGAAGACCTCCAATGTGACTGAATTTAAACAATACTGCTCAGAAGAGTGGGTCAAAATTCCTCAACAGCGATGTAAAAGACTCATTGCCAGTTGTTGCCACTAATGGTGGCACAACCATTTATTAGGTTTAAGGAGCAGCTAGGGAGCAATTACTTTTTCCACATAGGGCCAGGTAGGTTTGGATAGCTTTTTTCTTTTAATAGATGAAAATCATCATCTAAAAACTGCATTTTGTATTTACTCAGGTTATTGTCTAATATTAAAATTTGTTTGATGATCTGAAACATTTAGGTGCAACAAATATGCAAAAATATAATAAATTAGAAAGGAGGCAAATACCTTTTCACAGCACTGTATACTATACAGGCATGCGTGTGTCTAAATGGAGAGTGACACAAAATTGAAGTATAAAATGGATGGAGGAATGTGTACTAACAAGGGCTGCAGCCTGGAGCAGGAAGTGCTGATGACAGGAACCACAGCAGACAGGACCACCTCCTCTACAAGAGGACTACCAACACCTGAGGATCCTGCAGGTGCAACATCATCAATAGGAAAAAAAAACTGTTTCTGAATCACTATGCCACATTATTAGTAATACACAAAGAAAACAGAGTTGAAGTTTAGAAAAATGTGAATTTAGCTCTCACATCTGGACTGGAAGCTAGGGTTACAGTGAAGGACAAGAGGAGCTTTTCATTACAGGAAATCAGCTGCTCACCCTGCAGTCCTGCCTGGAGGAACAAAGACAGTAGACGTGGAATGACAACCTCATGGAAGCATCGCCCCGTTTCTTCAGTGTCTTCCACCTGCTCTGCGATCCTCTGAAGGCTGCAGCACACCAGGACCACCTCATCCACAGAAAAACTAAAACTACCTGAAATTCACAAGTTATTCCATCATTCATCTAAATCTACTGGACTTTGGTCTCTTTCATTATTTTGAATTTTAACATTTCAGTAAATAACACAAAATGCATTTCTTCACATGACAATGCGGACTAGAGAGCTGATGTTTCACCAAGCACTACTGATACCTTAACGAGCTATTTGTAGCTTTCAATTAATTCAAACCCTCAAGACTGTGTGGGAGCACTGTGTCAAAAAGTGCTTGGGCAGATCACTGTAAATGCTGCTGAGAGCCTTGAGAGTCACAACTCACCCTTTAAAAGGGAGTGTGACTATCATTTATTAATCAATATCTCAATTACAGATGTTACCTAGGAGGCTTTTTTCTGGATAATACTGGGTATTGGTAGGTAACTCTACATATTAGCATGATCACCCAGTGTGCAGAAATGGCAAAGTTCAGCCCCAAATTTGTAATCTGCATGCAATTTTGATTCTAGTTATATAATAGTTTACATTTATATCAAAATTGCATACACAAATAATAATAATAACGCATCAGATTTATATAGTACTTTATCATAAACACTCAAAGACATTTTACAAATAGATCTATTATTCATTCACTCCAGACAGACAATGGTAGGGGTAAGCTACTACTGTAGCCACAGCTGCCCTGGGGCAGGCTGATGGAAACGTGGCTGCCAATCCGCGCCAACAGCCTCTTCGGCCACCACCAAACATTTATACCCAGTGTTATGGACACTGGAGGCAAGGTGGGTATCTTGCCCAGGGACACAACGGCAGGATATCTGGGGAGAGGGGAATTCAAAGCGCCAACCATCCAGTTATTGGACGACCTGCTCTACCTCCTGAGCCACTGCCGCCCCAAAGAACCTTGGTGAGCAAGCTCACATACCCCACACATGTGCATATCAGTAGCCCCTAAAGAGAACTGTGCTCAACATAGAATGGACTGGGAAAAAAAAAAGTAAGTCCCCTTCCCGAAAAATGGAACCTCCTCATTTCAGTCAAAGTTTCTGTATGAAAAGGAAGTCAATCCAATCAGAAATGTAGATGCTAAAGCAGTGACAACATAAAAAGACCCCTTCCCAAAATACACAAAACCCCTCAGAAGATGTGTCTGAAAATCGAATGAGTCCTACGTACTGATGAGTTAAAGCTTCAGTATAAATCTGAAGTCAATCCGATCAGAAATGTAGAAGATAAACTGGCGACAGCATGTTGTCAAACAAATGGATGGGTCAAAAGCATTATATATAATAATTACATCTGATAATAGTGATATACATTTGTGGGAGTTTTGATGGCTGACTTTTCCCAGTCAAGTGACAATAACCTGCGAGCAGTGGAACGTCTTTAAAGACATTAGTGTTACCTGTGTGTGCTGAACTGACGACATCCAGAAGGACAAGTGTGCTTTCCTGGACGACATTAGGCTGTGTGGACACTGCAGCCAGAGCAGACAAACACCGCTGACGCACCGCATGATGGGAATAACCCTCAGAAGAGTTTCTGTTGTCCTGATCCATGGGCTCTGAAGAGCAGAGGGAGGATGATGTCTGTCAGCCATATTCAGAAATGTTATTAATTGTATGTAATGTCTGCAATTATTTTGCAAGCACATCCACTGTAGGTCTTGGTGGTAAAGTTGTAAACGTCTGTCCAGTGTTGACACATGTATTTGATTTAGTACAGTGGTCCCCAAACACTGGGTTGCAGACCGGCCAGTACCGGGTCGCAGAGAGTGCCAACAAAAAAAAAAAAAAAATTATGTTCCTCTGTAAAATGATTATCAAAGCCTGCCCGGGTTTGAGCGTTACTTCCCAAGCTCTAAAGATCCACGGACTGCGAACGTCTGGACTCATGACCCTTTACGAGCATGCCACATGCTATCCATGCAACAAGATTGGTGGGCTTAAAAGCATGTTTGAGGCAACATCCTCACTGCTGACATTTTGGATTAAAATCAATTCGGAATATCCTGAGATTGCTACAAAAGTAGTGAAAACCCTGCTCCTATTTTCAACCTCCTTTCTTTGTGAAGCAGGATTTTCAGCAATGCATTAACTTGCAACCAAAACAAAGTTTCAGAATAGACTGGACATAAGGAACAGACTCCGAGTGTAACTCTCTCCCATCAGCCCAAGATGGGACTGTCTCCTTGCAGCAAAACAGTTCAGGGAGCCCACTGAAGGTGAGTTTTTGTTTTGTTTTTTTTAAATCACACACTTTGTTTATGCTGATGTATTCCACTCATCTTAAACCCACCTGGGTCCACGAAAAAATTTTTATGTGTTACTGGTCCGTGAGGCAAAAAAGGTTTGAGACCAGTGATTTACTACATGTGATATTTTTGTGCATCATTACCAGAAAACATCTCCTGCTTTATTCTTGGGATCAGTTTAGAGATAAAGACATCTGGGTGCAGCTTTGCTAAGGCTCCTGCACACTCCACCACAGAGACACTGTAGACGGAAACGTGATTTTTTTAGTGCAAAGGAGAAAAATACCATGAAAAAAGGACTTTGAACAGAAGAAAAACTAAAATCAGAGCAGACCTGACTCCTCCAGCCTCCTCGGTCAGCAGCAATCTGGTCAGGTGATCTACAGCCAGCTCAATATCAGAGTCTAAGAGCAGACCTAAACCGTACAACAATTCAAAAGTCAAAATCTGATCCTGCAATATACTATAAATGCTCAATGTGTGTATATTACCGTTTTGCTGTGCCAGTGAGGTCAGCACAGACGCAGCAGTGACCTGTAGGCTGGAATTAGTCTCAGACAGAGCTGCAAACACAACACTGCACAGAGACGCTCGGAAGGGGGAGAACACACTTTCATCTGAAGTAAAGAGACGAAACACAGAAGCAAGGCAAATCTTAAGTTCATTCTAAAATTATCCTTTTAGTTAGCCATCTGGATTTATAAAAGACTTAAAATATCTTTCACTATCGAGTTTGATAAGTTATACATACTGTATATTATATACTTTAAAATGGAATAAGATGCTGCTGTAACGGCACACTTACCCTCTGAAGCCTGGGAGGTTTTAACCGACTGGATGAACCGCTGAACCACCTCCAGTAAGGTCCGTCTGTGGGAACACTGTTCAGAGAGAAATTAATGATGTAAATCTGTGAACTAAATTTATCCACCTTAAAATATCAACTGTCAAGATAATCAAAATACAACAACTCATCCAATTCCAATAAGTTTCTCTCATATTTATCTAGAAAACATCTGGGTATTCTCTTACCTGTGTTCTGCTGTTGTACTGATCAATGAGAGCGGGCAGGACAGCAGCTGTGATGATGTAGCCCGCCCTGTTGGAGGCACTACAGGCGGCCTGGAGCAGTTTGACACTGGGCCACACCAGCTTCAAGTCTGGCTCCGAGAGGTGATGCTTACAGTCTGGAGGGAATTGGGGGAGGGGGGGAACAACACTAAAAATCAAGACCATTGGACATAAGGGTTTTACAATATGTTTTATTACTGTTTTCAAACAGATCACCACTCAAGAACAATCTTCTTATTATTTAAAATATCAAAACTTCTTATAACCTATAAAGTTTTTATAGTAATTCTGTGTTCCCTCTGCCATCATTTCATATCAGTATAGTTTGGGGTCAGGCGCATTTTACAGGCAAGAATATTATGAGCCCTACTCAAAAATTCAATATAATGTGCGCAAACAGGTCCATGTTGCAATTACACCACTGGGGGAAAAAATTGTGGTGGTGAAAAGAGGAAAAATATTGCCCTAACTCTCTTGATTATTCAGAGGCGTTCTGGGTGCAACATACAGTAAACCAATCAGAATGGCTCATCACCTCACCTTTAACAGGCAGATGTGCAAGATCTCTGTCGAACATAGGGCTGTCGCGATAACCGCAATTATGTAATACTGCGGTATGGACATGCCTATCACGGAGGAAAATGACCAACTGTAGCAACCGCGGTATTCACTTTTTTTGTGTGTGTGTGTGGCTATATCTCGTTGTCCACTTATGTGCCCCTATTGATAATTAAATAAATTGCTGAGGCAGGCAGTTAGTGGTGAAAGCGTTTGGACTCCTTGTTAAATACAGCCGTAACAGTGAGCACTGAAAGGGCACAAAGCGTGTTATTTCCTTCTAAGCGGAGTGTGTATGATCCTAACTGTGTACGAGCTGCGAGAGCAGCTTGTCTGAACAAGATTTTTCTAGCTACGCTAGCAGCTAGCTAGCGGATGGAGTAAAATCATCACCATTGCAGAGCAAAGGGGCGGTGCGGTGGCACAGTGGTTAGCACTGCGGCAGCACAGCAACTCACCCTTGGCCATGGGATCCCGGGTTCGATCGCAGCCCTGACCAACAGTGATCTGTGTGGAGTTTGCATGTTCTCCCCGTATCTGCGTGGGTTTACTCCGGGATTTCTCCGGTTTCCTCCCACAGACCAAAAACATGCGGTCAGGTTAATTGGAGACTCTAAAGTGGCCCTAGGTGTGAATGTACGTGTGAATGGTTAAGGGATAGCGCCGTACCGTGGCTGCTTCATCCATCCAGGTGGATGCCCTCAATTTCCCCTCTGGGGATCAATAAAGTATACAAAATCAAAAAAAAAAATAAATAAATCAAATTAGTTAGAAAATGAAACTCACTCACTGGGAAACAGGAGGACTGGGAACTCTGAATCAGATTCTGGAGTTATTTACCCATGGTAAATAACTATGGACCTATGACCTACGGACATTGTAGCAAGCTAGCAGCGAAAACTCATCTTCCATGAAGTTTTGGAGACTTGAGACGGCATTTTGAGGCGAGCACCCGGTCGAATAACGTAAACCGAAGCATGACGTTATTTTGGGAATTTCCACAGCAGCTTCAACACAGCTGCAGAAGTTATAAAGGCAACTTCGCCCGTCTACACCTCACTCAGAAAGGGAAGACATGTCTGTTCACGTGTTTATATTGAGTTCTTATGCAATTGTGCTGCACGAAAAATTCGTCCTCCACCACGACAGCCCTAGTCGAACAGCTACTTTCACAGCCTGTTTAACTGGGAGACCAGATTAGTTTTTCTCAGGAAACAGATGTGCTTGTGCACAAAATGAAAATTGACAAGAACTGTTTCACCAAAGCCATCCAAATTGAAGCAGACATGGGATGGACTAGTGGTGAATGCGTCTGGAATGAGTGGCAGGGTTTCTGCTGCTAACAATTCCGCGTGGTGGGCCACCACTGCTGAAACTATGCCGCAAGGCTAAGGAAAAATAAATTTAAGGAAAATAAATTAAGGAATGATGCTCCACAAGCGCGCACAGGAACAATGCGCGTGACAGTCATCTGTGTGTCGGAGTTCGGAAGCGCACCGCCCGCATGACTGTTCCAGTCGGCAGGCAGAGTCCCTCTCTAGAGTCACTGTCCGAGAGAAGCATGAGCTTATTAAAGTACTTTAAATGCAGAAAAAAGGCAGACGATGTATGTAAGCAGTGGAGGCATTTATTGTGGGTTTAACCCACTGGTAACCGGAACAATAATGAAGAGTCACTTAGCAAACAGGTGTGGTTAGGCTTCATATGCAGGGAAAGGCAAGAGTGACTGATGAATTGTTGACGATTTACTTCACCAGCCACTACAATATTAACTAATCTACTTTCATTATTATGTACCTGATAAGTTAAGATGACCAAAATTCACAAAGTCAGTGACTTTCATTCGTCAACTCAACATCCTCCAGCCTTCAGACAAACAAAACGTGCCAACATTTGAATTTCAAAATAAGGGAGGTTTTTCTTGCTGAGTGGTGAGGAGAGTTGTAAAAAAACCTGTAAATATATTGAAACATAATTACAACAGAAATAACTGCATCTTTGGTCATTTAAGCAAATTTTTCATTAAATACAATTTTATTAATATTTTCCTTTGAAATCAGAGTTAAAGAAAAGTTGTTCTGGTCTGGCTGTGCAAAATTACAGTCAAGTGTAAACTGTATAAGCAAAAAAATTCAGTTTTACCACACTCTGTTTCAAATTTATATATATATATATATATATATATATATATATATATATGGTAATTATATGGTAATTCAGTGTTTCCTCTTAAAGAAGAAACATATGTATATATATAAATATACACACACACACACACATATATATATATATATATATATATATATACTGTATATATATATGGTAATTCAGTGTTTCCTCTTAAAGACCTTGTTTCCCCTTAAAGACCTTGGCACAGTGACAGCATATTTTTCGAGGGGGGGGGGGCAGAAAAGACATGACACTATTGTAACTGGAACATGTTAATTTTATACCATTTCTTTCATTTTTAAAAATTTTGCACATTAACTTTGCATATGGAACTTATTATTTGAACTACTGTACAACCAAGGCTTGAATGTTGAAATAATGGGCCAGTTGGGGTCCCACCCAGATGTCCTGTGTTTGGACTTTTTACTGGTGTCATCCTTCTCTCCTTCCTCTGCTCTCACCTCTCCTGGACCCTCTGCCTCAACACTTTCCTCTCCTTGGCTCATCTTGTCTGTCTCATCTTTCCCTCTCTAAGCCCCTTCTAATTCAGGTTCTCTCTGTCTATGGTGGTACACAAACAGATAGAAAATACCAAGTGTCATGCTTGCTAAGATTTCCCCCACCATTGGCCCCAGTTGTCCAAGATGTATCACACCCCAGCCTCAGAAGGACATGTTTTGGCTGTGCCCCGCTCTTACAAACGTCTGGGGAACTAAATTCGAGGTTTTCTTGCATATTTGCAAACAAGAAATAACTCCCAACTTTCATACAGCCATTTTTGGCACATTACCCCAGACTGCAAACTCACAAGCCATCAGGGTAACGCTTTTGGTATTTGCTTCTTTACTTGCTTGCAGGCTCATTCTTTTTAAGTGGAAGTCAAATAACACTCCATCTTTTTCGCATTGGTTGAAGGAGGTGCTTTCCTTTCTACCACTAGAAAAGCTTAGACATAAGGTCTGTAGAACTCGCAGGAACTTCGTCTCAAAGTTGACTGGAGTCCCTTTATAGATTACGTTGAGGGCTTCTCTTTTTGCTGAAAATTATGTCTATATAACCAATGAATGTCTGGTTGGAAAACTGTAAGGTGATTATAAACGTGTATCCGTTTGAGTCAAGTTAAAATACAGCAGCACAACCCCTTTTTTTCCTAAGCCTTGAGGAATGGGGATATTTTTTTTTTCTTGTTTATGTATGTTTTTCTTTTTGTATATGTTTAAAAAGCAGAAAATAAAGTATTAAAAATTAAAAAAAATACCAAGTGTCATGTTTTGTCCTGCAAGACTTTTTTTTTTATCATGGTTTACATAAATGACAAAAATATGTGTGTTTTTTGTATTTTTATTCTAGTGTTTGTTTATTCCATTGAGAAAGAGTAGGAAAGGGAAGGGGAAAAAAAACATTCATAATAGTATTTTTTTTTTTTTTTGATTTTGTGTACTTTATTGATCCCCAGAGCGGAAATTCAGGGCATCCACCTGGATGGATGAAGCAGCCACGGTACGGCGCTATCCCTTCACCATTCACACCTAGGGCCACTTTAGAGTCTCCAATTAACCTAACCTGCATGTTTTTGCTCTGTGAGAGGAAACCGGAGAAATCCCGGAGTAAACCCACGCAGACATGGGGAGAACATGCAAACTCCACACAGATCACTGTTGGTCAGGGGCTGGGATCGAACCCGGGATCCCATGGCCAAGGGTGAGTTGCTGTGCTGCCACAGCGGTGACCAGAGGTGGGTATAGTAGCCAGAAATTCTACTCATGTAAAAGCAGTGCTTTGAAATTAATAATTAAAAGTAGACAACCAAAAATTTCTAGTTAAGGATACAAAAGGCACCCACTTCAAAACTAGAGTAAAGACTTCAGTCTTTAAGGTTTGAGGTTTTTCTCAAATTTATAACAATTTTCTTATAGTTTTCCACTTTTCTCTGTAAATTTATCTAAATTTGAACCATCTTCCTCAAATTTGTAATTTCCTCTTGTACATTTGAACCTTTATTATAAATTTGTGGATTATTTTATGGCTTTTTTGTCTATTTTTTAAAATAAAATTACTGGGGTTTTTTTATAAATTTGAAAGGCATTGTGGTAAAATTTTGACTTTTTCCTTACACAATTTACACTTGACCATAATTTTGCAGAGCCAGAACAGAACAATAATTTAACTCTGATTTAAAAGAAAAAATATCAATAAAATTATATTTAATGAAATGAATTAACTTAAATTACCAAAGATTCAGTTATTTCTGTTATAATATTTCTATATATTTATATATTTTTTTTAGAATTCTCCTCACCACCCAGACGGCAGGAAAAACCTCCCTTATTTTGAAATCCAAATGTTGGCACATTTAGTTTGTCTTAAGGCTGTTGACAGATTGAAGTCATTGACTTTGTGAATTTCGGTCATCTTAACTTGTCATGTACATAATAATGAACATAACTTAGTTAATGTAGTGGCTGGTGAAATAAATCCTCAGCAATTCATCAGTTCCCCTTGCCTTTCCCTTCATATGAAGCCGGCTGCATATGACTCCTAACCACACCTGTTAGCTAAGCGACTCTTCATTATTATTTCCGTTACCAGCCGGTTAAAACCACCATAAATGCCTCCACTGCTTACATACCTCTTCTGCTTTTTTCCCCACGTTTAAAGTACTTTAATAAGCTCATGCTTCTCTCAGACAGCGATGCTAGTAGCGAGACACTCTGCCTGCCGAATGGAACACATGGGCGGGGCGCTTCCAAACTCCGCATGGATGACGGTCACGCGTGTTGTTCGTGTGCACGCTTATGGAGCATCATTCCTTCATATTTTTTTTTCCCCTTAAATTTATGTTTCCTTGGCGTGGCAGCCTGCCACACTGAAACGTTACCAGAGGAAACCCTAGTAATTTTATAAAAAGACAGACAAAAATTAGCTATAAAATAATCCCCAAGTTTATATAAAGTCTCAAGAATACAAGAAGTCAATTTTACAATAGGAAATTACAAATGAGGAAAATGGGTGCAAATTTAGATAAGTTTACAGAAAAAAGTAGAAAACTATAAGAAAATTGTTGTAAATTTTGGAGAAAAACCTTAAACCTTCAAGACTGAAGTCATTACTCAAGTTTTTAAGTGGGTGTTCTTTGTACCCTTAACTAGGAATTTTGGGGGGTGTACTTTTAATTATTAATTTCATAGCACTGCTTTTACATGAGTAGAATTTCTGGCTACTATACCCACCTCTGATCATATAATTTAAGTATTAAGAGTAAATTACTATTACCGTATGAATGTTTTTTCCCCCCCATTCTCTTTCTCAATAGAAAAAAGAAACACTAGAATAAAAATGCAAAAAATACACGCTTTTGTCATTTATGTAAACCATGACAAAAAAAAAAAAAATCCTGCAGGCCAAAACGTGACACTTGATATCATCTAACCTGTTTCTATACCACCATAGACAGAGAGAGAACCTGAATAAGGCAGGGCTCAGAGAGGGAAAGATTAGATATGTATATGGGAAAGAAACATTCTCTTATTTTACTCCTGTATTTTCTGCTTAAGCATCTTCTTACCATAGAATATGTGACCAGCCATGGAATAACCAGGAACAAGTCTCCCAAAGGGTATTTTGAGTTATTTATAGATTCTAAAAGTGTGGAATCTAAGCTTTCCAATGATGTCTAACACATGGAAATCTGAAAAGATTTGACAAAGGTGTGGCCATTTGAATGTTAGCACCTCTCAAACTTGGTTGTACAATACTTCATATGTAAAGTTACTGTGCAAAATTAAAAAAAAAAAAATCAAAACAGTATAAAATTAACATATTCCGGTTACGAAAGTGTCATGTACTTTCTGCCCCTTCTCCCCGGGAAAATATGTTGCCACTGTGCCAAGGTCTTTAAGCCAGAGTAAACACTGAGTGGTGTGAAACTGCCTGCACATCTTTTATTATTAAATGTGCTGCTTAAACAGCAATGGATAATACTCTACTGATTTTAGACGTGGTTTTTGTTAGTCAAAAGCAACAATGTTACTGTGCTGTTGTAAACCAGTAATGCACTGACTATGCACTCTGACACACCCCTTTTAAAAGATACCATTCCTATGAGCGCAAAACGCATAAGAAGTCATTTGTTATTTGGATGGTATGGGTGAAAAGTGTGAAAATGGGCAAGGCGTAGGCAAACAAAACTACTGGAGAAAGGTGCAAATTCACACTTTAAAAACATCATAATAGGGCCCTACAGCCCTCATAATTCTAACATAATTTTAACCTATATGGATTTAACGTTAGTTTATTTTCAACAAGCTAGCCAGAAAATAAGTAGATTAAAGTGTGTATGGTTCTCAGAATTTTTTTTAGAACATACTAGCACCATGTGACAATCATCAACTTCTGTATTTCTTGTATTGTAGTTTTAAGTTTTACAGATCCATAATACAAGTTCATGATTGATTCCAGACCTGAAGCTTAGTGGAAATGTCTCTGGTTATCATTCAAGAAAGGATTACACATAAATTAAACCCTGTCAAGCTATTTAAGCATTGCTACATGTAGCTTTTTTAAATCCCAACAAGAGCACTTTGAGGCGAGTACAATATCCACCGCCTCAGTTTTCTTTCAAGATCCCAATACTTACTGACAGAGAGCAGTTTTCAACTTTTCAATATAATTACTGTGGCAGAACCAAATTATGACAAGCCCATCATCCACGAATATACAACAAAGTATACAACCCATAGCTGCAGGTCAGGATCCCAAGGTGAATCTGTGTAGCAAGTATGGTGACCCTAGAGCTTTACATGTTCTATTTTAAGAGATCATAGGGACTGCCAACCTTGACCTTTGACCCCAAACCTGTAGTCAGAAGTTATGGTCTCAGAGTGAACCTGTGTACCAGGTTTGGTGACCCTAGCTTTCTTTGTTGTTGAGATACAGTTTATAAGCTATGTTGATGTTGACCTTGCAATCCCAAAACCACAGTCACGCTTCAGGGTCACAGGGTGAACCTGTGTACCAAGTTTGGTCGCCCTAGCTTTATTCGCACAGTAATAAAGTATAAGGAATGTTAACCTTAACCTTTGACCTTTTGACCCCAAACTAGGGGTGAGTTCAAAAGATCGATCCAACGACTCAAACAATTCTACATTTGACTGAGTTGACATCGATCCACAAAATCTGTGGCTCTATCTTTTAATATAATGCTTTTGCGTCTGTGAAACATAAAATGCAAGCAGCCGGCTGAAGTCTCGCATGATGAACAATCGCACAAGAGTTCCCTTCGCTGCATGCTCACATTAATTCCATGTTTACATTTGGCAGGCAGCCACATAGCAGACTTGCCAACGTTAATTTACCAACAAAAGTCATGGCTAAAAACTGCGCTCAACAGTTCCCGAATATTTTTCATAAAGCAGGGATAAACAGTTTTGTACTATGTGCAGCGGTGTGTTGGAACATAAAAGTCGACGAATGATAAACAATTTTCAAACAGAAAACACACTGAGAACGACAACAGACCAGAGAGGGAGACTGTTGCTGCTGCTGCGGGTAAGTAAAATATTGTTGTTTTTTTAAACATTTGTGTCGTAAATTAATAATTCATCCAGCATGATGGTGTTTTCTTTTAAAACTATGAATACAGTAGTAGTTACCTGTTGGTTAAAAGTTTCAAATAAAGGTATATTTTTAGTCAGGACTTCATGACGAAGGCACATGCCTTCATGTAACGTTTCCATTGAATGACATTTAATTTTGGACTTCTAGCACTTAAGTGAGAGATTTGAAGATAATAATAATTACAATAAAATGAAAACGGTAGAATTAATAAAGGCTGCAGTACAACGAGCCGTTTTTACTCAATAGAACTAAATTGAAATGGCCAAATCTTCCATGAAATGAATTGAAACCCTTTTCAAAAATTGAAAGTTATTTTGTAGTTAAAATATAAACAAAAAAAGAATGTAAAATTTTAAACCCTACTGTGGTGTGGAGATCTAAAAATATGATTATTAATTTTACTTTGAAATCTATTCTCCTTTTCATCTCCCCTTCAGATCTGTGAAGACTGGGTTTCCACTCCAAGATCCATCCTGCACTGAGACGTTCTGAAGGGATGAGGTTGTCAGTGGAGGATCATCCCTGCTTCCTTGTGGATTTCAGCACAGAAGACGACCTCAAATTTATCAGTTTTAGTTTTCAAATTCAAGATTCAAGAAGGTGCTGCCATAATTTTCTCCATACTCTAACATGCATCCAATGCAATTTAGTTGTTGTAATGGTTAATTATTTTATCTTTTTTATTTACTGTAAGTTCTCAGCAAGAATACAATGTTGGTCATTTTTTGACAATTTTACTCAGCATTTAATTCTACATAAATCCCCGTTTAACAGGAAATTTTTGGCAATCCTGTGCTTTTCTTGTGGTGTTACACACTGTAAACTATGGAAAAAGCAGCGACTTTAAAATCTGTACTTCACACAACTTTCAGTGCAAAAAAACTCTAAAAATGTCAACTTTTCGTGCAACTTTTTGGAAAAGCTCCCACAAATTCAGGCTTTTGGGATCGTAACAATCACAAAAACAGCTGACAAAATCCTGGAGGGACTGAAATGCAGTGAGATTATGGCTACATGCTTCATGCATCGAATTTGTTTACTGACTTACTGGGTTGTTAACTTGACACACTGCACACCATTTGCACTAAAGAAAGCACTTGTGAGCACTTTGTGAAATCCTAAGTTAAATAATAAAAAGTGCATTATTGTAACTGATTTTGGGTCAGTTTTTTATGTGATAATTTAATTCAATTCAACTTTCTTTATATAGCGCCATTTCACAACAGCAGTCATCTCATAGCACTTTCAACTGTAGGGGAAACCCCCACAACTGCAGAAAGACCCCAGCAATCAGGCGATCCCCTATGAGCAAGCGCTTGGCGACGGTGGAGAGGAAAAACTCCCTTTTAACAGGAAGAAACCTCCAGCAATTTATGTATGAACAAAGTTAGAGTATTCCTGCTACAATTGGCAGCATTAGGTCTCTAAAAATTTTTTTTCCTTCAAGTAAAATAGCTACTAAAATGGTAATTTCCCTGACTGAATCTGAATTAAATCAATTCAGAACCCCAAGAATCAGAATCGAATCGATTCTGGAAATCACCCAAACCAAGAACAAAACAAGAGGTCAGGATCCCAGGGTGAACCTGTGTAGCAAGTTTGGTGACCCTAGGTTTCTTCGTTAATTGAGGAGATATAGTTTATAAGCTATTTTGATGTTGATCTTTGACCTTGCGATCCCAAAACCATAGTCACACTTCAGGGTCACAGGGTGAACCTGTGTACCAAGTTTGGTGACCCTACCTTTACTCGTACAGTAATAAAGCATAGGGAATGTTAACCTTGACTTCTGACCTTTTGACCCCAAACCCATAGTCAGAAGTCAGGATCATCATCATCATCATCAGCTGTATTTATTTTGACAGGACACAATTAGTCCCACAGATGGGGTGGGTCCTCTTACAGCTGAAGCTGACTTTTTACACCGGATGCCCTTCCTGACACAACTCTGCCCATTTAATCCGGGCTCGGCACAGGGAGTACATTTGAGTTGTGCACCCACCGTGGCTGGGTAACCAACGTTTCCCTCCTCCGTTCCATTTTTGCTGAGCACCAAGCTGGACGGCAGGAAGTTCCACTTTTACATGGTCTTTGGCATGACCCGGCCGGGATTTGAACCCCGGCCTCCCAGTTGTGGGGCAGATGCTCTACCCCTAGGCCACCACCACCCCAAGGTGAATCTGTGTACCAGGTTTGGTGGCCCTAGCTTTACTCGTTTTATAGTAATAGTAAATGTAGCATTTACCATAGAGCAACTGCAATGTTAACTTTGAACCTTTAACCCCTTGACCCCAAACCCATAGTTAGGTGAAGGTGTGAGCTGTCCAAGATGTGCATTAGATACAACTACTGTATCAGTTTGAAAAGCCTACATCATTTCTTTCAGTAGTTACTGTGTTTAGAAGATTTAGGGAAAATTCAGACCTGACCTTTGACCTCAAGGTCATCCGATGACAGTAAAATTGCAATATGCACATCATCAGAGTATATCAAACCATGGTACGAAGTTTCAAAACAATCGGAACAAAACTGTAGGAGGAGATTATTTCACAAGACAGTTGCTGTCTATGAAATGAGGTGAAACAGGAGGTCAAAGGTCAGAGGCTACAATTTCCGCAAAAATCATCCGATCAGAACCAAATTGTAATATGCACATCCTCAGTGTATATCAAATCATGGTACCAGGTTTCAAAACAAACGGGCTAAAACTGTAGGAGTTGATTTCACAAAAGTGGGACAGACGGACGGATGGACGGACTGACCCATAACATAATCCCCTTTGGTCTTTGCCCAAAGGGCTCTTCAACCCCTTTGGGCTTCGACCGGCAGGGGATAAAAATGAAAAGTGTATCATATTTGTTTTAGGTTTTCATTGTGCATGCTCAATAAAATTGCATTCAACCTTTAAGAATGAGAATCAGGAAGTTGCTGAGAACGTCTTCAGATTCAGAGCTGAGGACTGAGCGAGACAGACAGGAAGTGATGGCGGTAAGAGCAGCGAGGCCTGCAGACTCGATCTTCTCACTGGAGGTCTGAAACACCTGCAGTCAAAGAAACCACAGGAACATTTAACTTCACCAAGAAAACAGTCTGTCAATGATGATGTGGGTAGTTAAAAAGAGGCTTACACTGATTTAAAAACAAAAAATTGAGGCTTTTCTATTTGAGGATCCAGTCTTTACTCTCTTTACAACAAGAGCACTCTGAGGCGAGTGCAATATCGCCTGCCTCCACTTTATTTGAAAATCCCAATATGTTACTGAAGGAGAGACGTTTTCAACTTTTCCATATATTTATTGAGGCAGAACCAAATTATGATAAGCCTATTATCCATGAATATACAACAAAAATAATTTTATACAACCCACAGTTGTAGGTCACGATCCCAAGGTGAACCTGTACAGCAAGGCTGGTGACCCTAAAGAGCTTTACTTGTTCTATTCTAAGAGGGCATAGGGAATGCTAACGCTGACCTTTAACCTTTTGACCCCAAACCAATAGCCAGAGTTTATGGTCTCTGGGTGAACCTGTGTACCAAGTTTGGTGACCGTAGCTTTACTCGTTCTATAGTAATAGTGCAAAAGGAATGTTAACACTGACCTTTGACCATAGTTAGAAGTCCTGTCTCCTCCTGTCTGCCTTCCTGACCTATTCCCAGCTTGCAATGTTGCGTTTTTGTTTTTTTTGTTACTTATTTGTACCCGTAGGTAGATTTGGTTTGCAGTCTTGGTGACAAGCCACCGGCTGCTGGTTGCTGCGTGCGCGAGCGCCCTAAACCTACATGTTTTTTTGGTATGCGGGAGGAAACCGGACAAATCCCGGAGTAAACCCACGCAACACGGGGAGAACATGCAAACTCCACACAGCTCACTGTTGGTCGGGGGCTGGGATCGAACCCACGACCTCATGATCCCCGCAATCCCCCGGCCAAGGGTAAAACTGTGCTGCCACAGTGCTAAACCACTGCGCCACCGTGCAGCGTTTGTGTCTGTGTTTAGTCGCTCTTCTTCTGCTGAATCTTAATCTAAATGGAAATTATGGATTTGGAAGCGGCTTAGATGTGCTATTGTCACAACTTTTCAACAAGAACCGGGCCAAGGGGGAGCCCAACAATTGGAACCTGCTGAGTGTATGATTTGACTGGAGATGCAGAAGACATCTATTGGCTATGATCACAGGATTCTATTTTTGGCTCTGGAGTTTCCTGGTGTTTCAGAAATTGAAGAAGGTGGAGAGCTGTTCAAAATGCGGATCCAGGCAAGCTCCTTCACCAATTCGACCAGTTGGGGAGTGCACGAGGCGGCATGGTGAACTGAATGGTGATTCAGATGGTGGAATACATCTTGAAGTCGCCAGTGCTCTCCAGAGAATGTTAAAGTTTAAGCCTGTACATGGAAATTATGAAGCACAGAATTGCACGGGTGAGGAAAATTCTATTCTCTGAGTGCACTGTGCAGATTTGACCTTGTCTTTGGTGCCCTGTTTACATTTACATTCCTCCTCAATGAAGATAAGCGGAAGGAGCGGCTCTGCCTGCTAACCCAAACAATCGACACAATCGCTGTTGTTTCAACAGAGTGGACTCTTCAAGGACAGTGTACCATGTGTCTTAACTCGCCACCTGCAAGCAAGAGAGAGAGACTCTGGACTTGCTTATAGATCACATGATTAACATCCATCCACTGCCAGGAGGCGCCCTCTGCTGTTCACTAGCGATTGACACACCTACACTACACTGCTTACAACATTACAGGACTGATACAAACACTGATATATAAACATACACTGACTCTCTCAACTCTTGTTTTGTGTGATCTATTGTCTGCTAATTTATATGTGCATTAGAGAGTTTTTTTCTAGGTAATCACAATTTGGTCATATAATGAGCTTATTTTGATTAACAATGCTTTTTTCTCTCTGCCCACTGTGTTTCCCTACCCCCCTTCCCCCCTCCCCCCTCTTTACCCCCCACTGTATGACAGGTGCCTTGCATGGCTGCCGCGTCACTGGGATGCGCTTATCTAGCGCGCCCAATGTCAAGTCAAATTCCTCGTATGTTTACTTGTGTTTCCTTGTAAACGTGCTTGGCAATAAAGTTCATTCTGATTCTGATTTGTTGTTGAGATATAGTTTATTTATTTGGTATTTTGACACTGACCTTGGCTTTAACCTTACAATGCCAAAACCATAATCAAACTTCAGGGTCACAGGGTGTGTACCAAGTTTGGTGACCCTAGCTTCACTTGTTGTATAGTGATGGGGCAAAGGGAATGCCAACCTCGACCACTGACCTTTTGACCTCATACCCACAGACACAGTTCAGGGTCACAGCATGAACTTGTACTGGGTTTGGCTACGCTGGCTTTACTCGTTAGTGCAAATGGAATGTTCCAATCCAATCCAACTTTATTTCTAAAGCATTTTAAAAGCAACTCCAGCTGACACAAAGTGCTGACACTGCTTTGGACTGGGCCCTTATGGCAAAAAACACCATGCAAAACGTTCACGGCTACAGTCCTTATCAGTTGTTCTTTGGTCAGAATCCAAACCTGCCCTCAGTGCTGACAGATAGACCCCCAGCTTTAGAAGGCGCCATTAAAAGTGAATGTATGGCAAGACACATATTGGCTTTACATGCATCCAGAATAGCTTTCACTGAAGCAGAATGTTCGGAAAGATACGTAGCGCAAGTACGTCGCACAGATGAGAAATATGAAGCTGGAGACAAAGTGTACTACAAGCGGACTGATTCCCAAGAATGGAAAGGACCAGGAATCATCATCGGCTAGGACGGTGTGGTGGTGTTTGTCAGACATGGAGGACTCTGCATCAGCGTGCATCAACTAAAATTGAAAAAGGTACATCAAGACAACATGAACCAAAGTGACATTCAAAGTGCTACAGACCTGACAACTACAGGACATCCCTCATTACAACATGGAAGACAGAGACAATGATCAAGGGAGAGAAACAGACACTGGAATGGAAGAGGAAACAGACACTCAAGACAATAATGATGCAGAGACACTCGGTAGTGAACATCAGCATGTTAATGCAGAGACACACAATGTGCAACAAGAAACAAATATCTGTTTAAAACCAGGGCAAGTTGTGACATACAAAGACTCAGACACAGGTATGTTACACAAAGCTAAAGTTTTAGGATGCACAAGAAGAGCCACCAGCTGGTTTAAGAATTGGCATAATCTAATTCATACTGAGCCCACTGATGATGTAGGTAACACAGAGTCAGCTGATTTGTTAAGAGTTGAAAACCTTCAGGTACAAAACAGTGTTACAGAACAACCAACCACATGTGAAGATGTTTTTGTAACTAAGGATGTGTCATTTGATGTGCCAAAAAGTGCAGAGATTAAAAAATGGCAAGATAATGATGTGTTTGTAGAGGTCAAAGATGAGGGACAAAAGTGTATATCCACGAGATGGATGTGTACTCTTTAAGAGACCCCTACTGGAGTTGTACCTAAAGCACGTCTAGTTGCAAAAGGGTCTGAGGAGTTGGACAGGTCTGACCTTCCAAAAGATTCCCCCACATGTGCCACTGAGTCACTGAGGTTACTTGTGGCTGTAATTTGTCAAAAACAGTGATCTCTGTACTGGTACAATAGAGTTAGATATAATGTTGACAAGTGGAAAGGATTAAGCGGTAGAAGATGGATGGATGGATGGAAGTGGAAAAATGTTTCAGGTTGACCCAGTTGTTTTCTGTTGGCTTGATGAGGACTGTACAGTGAATGGGGTTTTTGCTTGGGGAGGCAGAGATAAATTCTCTAAAACAGTGATTCCACAGCTCAGAGCAGCTCTTCAGGTTGGGCATGAGGAACATGACAACTTCTGTTATGTGGGTATAGATTTTGAAACCATAGGTAGAAAAGTGCAGATACAGTGGGGCAAAAAAGTATTTAGTCAGCCACCAATTGTGCAAGTTCTCCCACTTAAAAGATGAGAGAGGTCTCCAATTTTCATCATAGGTATACCTCAACTATGAGAGACAAAATGAGGGAAAAAAAAAAATCCAGAAAATCACATTGAAGGATTTTTAATGACTTAATTGGTAAATTTCTCAGTAAAATAAGTATTTGTTCACCTACAAACAAGCAAGATTTCTGGCTCTCACAGACCTGTAACTTCTTCTTTAAGAGGCTCCTCTGTCCTTCACTCGTTATCTGTATTAATGACACCTGTTTGAACTCATTATCAGTATAAAAGACACCTGTCCACAACCTCAAACAGTCAGACTCCAAACTCCACTATGGCCAAGACCAAAGAGCTGTCAAAGGACACCAGAAACAAAATTGTAGACCTGCACCAGGCTGGGAAGACTGAATCTGCAATAGGTAAGCAGCTTGGTGTAAAGAAATCAACTGTGGGAGCAATTATTAGAAAATGGAAGACATACAAGACCACTGATAATCTCCCTCGATCTGGGGCTCCACGCAAGATCTCACCCCGTGGGGTCAAAATTATCACGAGAACGGTGAGCAAAAATCCCACAACCACATGGGGGGACCTAGTGAATGACCTGCATAGAGCTGGGACCAAAGTAACAAAGGCTACATCAGAAACACACTACGCTGCCAGGGACTCAAATCCTGCAGTGCCAGACGTGTCCCCCTGCTTAAGCCAGTACATGTCCAGGCCCATCTGAAGTTTGCTAGAGAGCATTTGGATGATCCAGAAGAGGACTGGGAGAATGCCATATGGTCAGATGAAACCAAAATAGAACTTTTTGGTAAAAACTCAACTTGTCGTGTTTGGAGGAGAAAGAACACCATACCTACTGTGAAGCATGGGGGTGGAAACATCATACTTCTTGGATGGAATATGGGTGGGCAATATAAGCTGCGGCTTCAGCCATCACCCATTTCGGATAACTCACGTGGAATTGTATAGTAGAAGAAGTCTTTGTCTAATTTGACCTTGTTGTTATATTATACAGTTTCTTTTAACCTGTAATGTACTATCCGAAATAAATAAATTCATTCATTCATTCATTCATACTTCGGGGCTGTTTTTCTGCAAAGGGACCAGGACGACTGATCCGTGTAAAGGAAAGAATGAATGGGGCCATGTATCGTGACATTTTGAGTGAAAACTTCCTTCCACCAGCAAGGGCATTGGAGATGAAACGTGGCTGGGTCTTTCAGCATGACAATGATCCCAAACACACCGCCCAGGCAACGAATGAGTGGCTTCGTAAGAAGTATTTCAAGGTCCTGGAGTGGCCTAGCCAGTCTCCAGATCTCAACCCCATAGAAAATCTTTGGAGGGAGTTGAAAGTCTGTGTTGCCCAGCGACAGCCCCAAAACATGACTGCTCTGGAGGAGATCTGCATGGAGGAATGGGCCAAAATACCAGCAACAGTGTGTGAAAACCTTGTGAAAGCTTACAGAAAACGTTTGACCTCTGTCATTGCCAACAAAGGGTATATAAGATGAACTTTTGTTATTGACCAAATACTTATTTTACTGAGGAATTTACCAATTAATTCATTAAAAATCCTTCAATGTGAGTTTCTGGATTTTTTTTCTCCTCATTTTGTCTCTCATAGTTGAGGTATACCTATGATGAAAATTGGAGACCTCTCTCATCTTTTAAGTGGGAGAACTTGCACAATTGGTGGCTGACTAAATACTTTTTTACCCCACTGTACATCAGGAACATTACATCCAGTGCTTACAGCTCATACACATACAGTCATGTGAAGAATTTGGACACTCCTTTAAAATATTCAGTTCTTTATTAAGAAATGTTCACATATGTAGTTCTAACTTTATTTTTGTTTTTATTTGCATTTTTTTTAAAATTTATTTTAGCCATTGTAAGAGGGAATGAATGTGGGGGTGTCCTAAAAAAGATGGGGGGGAGAGGGTGTCCTAATTTATCCCTCACTATCTGTTACGAATTACATTTTACAGAAAATCTGAAAAAAGTCTAATTCATTTTTAATTGTTCAGTTGTATTACGTGAATCTCCCAGTATTTTTAACATTGACATTAAATATCCATATGTTAAAATATGTTTAAAAAAAACACAGGCTTATACAGGGTGTCCTAATTTTTTCACATGACTGTAGATCCATCATGAGCTGTAGCGAAAGATTCAGCCCTCAGTATGCAAGAGATGGATCAACTCAGATCCAAAATAGGCCAAATCCTTTAGGCTGTAAGACAGAGAAGGCCTGATGTTATGTTTAATGCATGCAGCTGAGCATCCAACCTAAAACATGCAACTGTGCAAAGCATTTGTGAAGCAAACAGAATTGTGTGCAAATGTAAGTCTAAGAAGGTGGTTTTGAACTTTCAGCACTTGGGAAAAGACGCTAACTTG
Organism: Pholidichthys leucotaenia; assembly: GCA_020510985.1. Lineage (NCBI taxonomy): Eukaryota > Metazoa > Chordata > Actinopteri > Cichliformes > Pholidichthyidae > Pholidichthys > Pholidichthys leucotaenia. The sequence continues at coordinate 446,432,908 of CM035836.1, read as the reverse complement.
AAGCTCCTAGTTTTTAGTGATGCTTCATTTGCAAATCTTTCTGATGGAGGCACACAAGGAGGGCATTTTATTGCTCTCACTGGAGAAGAAGGTAGATTCTCTCCCCTTACCTGGCAGTCAAGAGTGAAGAGGGTTGTGCGCAGCACAGTTGCCGGTGAAACCTTGGCAATGCCCGATGGTATTGATAATGCCACTTTTCTGGCTACCCTTTACTCTGAGCTAACGACTGGTAAATTTACAAACTGTCCACAAATAACATGAATCACAGATAATCACTCGCTGGTTGATGTATTAAAATCTACAAAAATCAGTCACAGAGAAGAGACTTTGGTTAGCGATAAGCAGCATTAAAGAACTGATTCAAGCTCAAAAAGTGGAGTATGTCCTCTGGTACAACACAAAAGAACAGCTAGCAGACTGCCTCACTAAAGCAGGGTCCATCAGCTCTTCAGCTACTAAAGGCACTTAATGAAGGGCAATGGAAATGTAACTTAAAATGCAGAGTGGTGCTTATGCCATGTGTAGAAAGTTAAATGTCTCTACTCTCTGGTTATCCGAGGACGTTGTAATGCTTTTATTTTGGTGGTACAAAAAAGTTATCAGTGTAATGGCAGGGAAGGCCCTGTTGGTGTTTCTGCAATGGCAGTGTAGAATAAAGCAGCATTCTGCTAAGTAACCATCGTGGTCATTTTTTTGAGTAAACATACTGTGTTTACATACCGTGTGGGTCACGTGGCTGCAACAACATCCTTGTCTGCTGGTCGGAGTTACGTCCGCACGCGTGCTATGCATGTCCACAACTTCCAGGTTGCAGAGGTGTGTGGCTCTATGGCGTGGGCATGCACGTAACTCAGTGAATATGTCTTAAAGGGCAGTACATGAAAAGCGCCATATTAATATAATAAAATAGTTTTCAAAAAAAAATCCTGGATCCAGATCATGAGCCAAATCACCACCAAAATCTATTCATTTGTTCCCCGTGCCATTACACACCTTTCCTGAAAATTTCACCAAACTCCACTTAGAACATTTTGAGTAATACTGCTAACAGACAGAGAGAGACAAACCAACCAACGCCGACAAAAACATTACCTCCTCCCTTGGTGGAAGTAATGAACCCTAAAGTGCACAGGCAGCCAGTGAAGGGAAGCTAAAATGGGTGTAATGTGCTTCTTATATGCTCCAGTTAAAAGACGTGCAGCAGCATTCTGAAACAACTGGAGATGTGAGAGGGAAGACTGGCTGACTCCAAAATAAAGTGCATTGCAGTAATCCAGCCGAGATGTAATGAAGGCATGGATTACTGTTTCAAAGTGCTGTTTTGAAAGGATGTGTTTAACCTTTGCCAATTGCCTTAAATGAAAAAAAGCTGCACTTCACTACTGCACCAATTTGACGATCCATTTTAAAATCACTGTCAATCTTAAAACCTAGATTAGTAACAACTGGTTGGACAAACCAAGCAAAGGGGCCCAGGCCAACAGTGGGGGACTCAAGAGGAGCCACTGTTAATGTTAACCTTGACCTTCTGTCCCCAAACCCATAGTCAGAGGTCACGGTCTCAGAGAGAACATGTGTAACGAAGTTTGGCGACCCTAGCTTTACTCATTCTATAGTAATACTACAAATGGTATATTAACTTTTACCTTTTGACATCAAACCCATAGTCAGGCCAGAGTGTAAGTCGTCCAAGATTTGTCTTAGATGCAACTATGGCATGGATTTGAAAAACCTACATCATTTCTTTCAGTAGTTATTGTGTTTACATACAAGATTTAGGGAAAAACTGACCTTGATCTCAAGGTCTATAATTCCTGCAAAAATCATCCAATCAGAGTCAAACTGCAATATGTGCATCATCAGTATATATCAATCCCTGGTACCACGTTTCAAAACATGTGAAACAAAACTGGAGTGGATTTCACAAGACAGTTACTGTCTATGAACTGAGGTGAAATAGGAGATCATAGGTCAGGGATTATAACTCCTGCAAACATCATCCGATCGGAGCCAAATTGTGATATGTACATCATCAGTGTAAATCAAGCACTGGTACTAAGTTTCAAAACAATCAGAACAAAGCTGTAGGAGAAGTTGATTTCACAAAAGCGGAACAGACGGACAGACAGCCCCATACCATAATCCCCCTTTGGCCTTCAACCGGCTTAGCATAAAAAAACTGATGAATTGTCCATTACTCCTATACTTAAGGAATTATATATTTACTCTTTTTATTCAGTCTAGTCCAAGTTTCATTTTCAGAAATCCATCTCAAACATCTGTAACAAACCTCTCTGCGCAGTGATGACCACAGTCCCTCCAGGAATTCAGCCAAGTCCTTGTGTTCGTATTGTGATGCACAAGCAGTCTATAAAAGATAAAACACATGAAATGTTCTATACGTCTCTTCTTTGCTCTACTTAATATCAGAATCTCTACTATTTTTAACAAGTGGCTGCTTTGACTGCCCGTCATTCCTATTTTAGACAAATTTCTTCCTGCAATGCAAGTTGAGAGATATTCATCAAAACTCCTGTGTGCCATAACACTGCAGTTATGGTACACAGGATTTTTTCAGATGAGCCGCTCACCAGAGTCTGCAGCGAGTCCAGCTTCGCACTCTGAACGTCTGAGTCCAGCTTCTCGATGAGGAGTGGTAACAGGAACTGAAAAATCCCCTTTAAAAATTAGACCAAAAACCACAATGCTGCTGCAAATACAATGATAAAGTGATAAAGTAAAGTGATAACTGTCATACCTCAGCAAATTTTGGCGTCCCTGTGAGGACGGCCCTCAGTGCTTTAGTTAGTTCCTCTTTGGTGATGCCGTGGGGGTCATTGGGAGGCTGAAATAAGAATATGGGAGTTACAGTGAGAAGAACAGCTTTTAAAAACAAACAAAACCCTATACATGTTCACAAATGACATGGGTAATTTAACAGGAAGATGCTCTGCAGTAATCAATTAGTCCACCCAGAGATATGGTTCTTTGGATCTAACATAGTAAAAAAAAAAAAATCACAAAAATGTCAACCTTTTTCTAGGGATATAATGGTACATGTATTATTACTGAATTGCTTCAGTCCACATGTGAACTAACAGTCTCTAGGACTGCATCGTGCATGTCCCCAAGAACTGAACAGGGAGACTCTCCCAGGTCAAACCGATGTCCCTCCCACAGCTCTCGTTCCATGACAGACTGGTCTGGGTTCGACAGCAGCTGGTCACAGTCGCAATAGATGCCAAGGGGACTGACTGAAATGTGATGCTCCTTAAAGAAACTTTTCACTCTCAGCCATTGTGATATTCATGTAATTGTGGCATAAACAGTTATCGGCTACAGCTTCAAAATTATTATAATCTTTCAAAATAATGACCGACAGCCTTCAGATTCCTTTCCACTCTGTCGTTATGATGCAATATGACGATGGTGATACCTACGTCATCGCGTGTTCATCCAGGGTGTTCTATTCAAGTGTGTGCCGAGCAGAGGTGAGCGACAACCTACATTGCTTACAGAGTAAGTGGGACCAGGAAACTTAGCCTGGGTGACCTTATTCAAACAGAGGCAACCCTGATCTTACTGGGTTTGCCTGGATTGCTGGGGTAGTATGAAAGTGGCTTATGCTTATACAGAAGCGGGCAACACAATGCCACCCTTCAAGATTCTAGATGCAACACTATCAGAATGCACTGCAAAGTGTTCTACATAGAAAATGAATGGAAACAGGCGAAACATACACTTCTCATGCAGAGGCGTAGACGACAGCACAGGCTTGAGGGGAGTCTATCCATATCCCAAGAAGGTGCGTCTGCCACAGAGAGTCTCCCTGAGGGCTTCCACTGCCCTACTCTGTCTCACATAGGCAGACCCCCCCCCCTCTCCATAGGTTGGTCTTGGGTAGACCCTCCCTTATCATTGATCCTTCAGCATGCACATAAGTACACAGCTTTCATGCCAAATTTTAATGTTGCTTTGCCTGTAACACTATCAACCATCATGTTGCACATGATAAAGAGAAAGCTGTGGTCTTGTGGTGTAAAGCTGTTAAACTGTAAATGGGCAAATAGATCTGCTGTTGCTAGCTTATCATTTTCTGCAGAATTTTTCTGAGGTCACAGGAAGTCTGTGGTCAGATTTTGTCCGCTACTGTCCTGTTTTCATCAGCTCTCAGCCCAAGCCAGCTGAATAAACAGATACTTACCGGGGTAAAGTCGATGGGAAAATAGCAGGACGTCACTTCAAACAGCTCCTCAGCAAATTTACCTGAAAGAGCAGAAGGGACATTAACAGGAGGCAAAAATAGCTACAAAAGCACTGAGACAGAGAGGGAAACGACAGAGAAAAGACTTTGTGTGTACTCACCTAGATTATATCCTCGCTGGATGATGTTTTTGGCAATCTGGAATGCTAACAGAAGGTTGCGAGGATCCCTCTCCCCATCCATTGATTGGACAAAACCAAACACAAAGTCGGCACCTAAACCTTTCAGTTCTGCATGATGTAAAGGAAGAAGAAATAAAGGTTTAGTGATGGAATTACACATCCAAAAACAATTTACTTCTTTCCTACAATCTGAGAAAAGCTGTGAGGATATTTATTAATTATGTTTAATTAACTTACATGGTCTGATAGACTAAAACTTAGAATAGAGGGTTAGTATTAATGAAAGCGCTTTGAGTGGTCTTTGTGACTAGAAAAGCGCTATATAAGTGCAGGTTAGTTAGTAGTTAGTTAGTAAAACAGAAAGTTAACACAATTTTGGGGATGAATTCACAATCATCCATTTATTAAAGCGTTTCTAACATTAATCACTGTAAATAAATGTCTAACTTTGTTTTATAAATATTAACAAGGCTGCGAGCCAACAGTACTCTGATATAGTGTATACACACTCCTCCACAGAAAACAGCCATTTCCACATTGTAATGAAGGGTTCCACAAATAGGTTTTTTTTTCTGATGGCCAAAATATGTCAAGCATACTTTAGATTGACTGTAGGTTGGATTAAATGATCAAATCATGATGTTATTTATGCGGATGTAATGTATCAAAGTTAAATCTTTTTTTTTTTTTTTTATGTTTTCACAGTCTGCAGAAATACACAGACACATTGGATGCAACTAATAACAGAAGTTATCTCTCTTTGGGGTGAAGTAAAATATCTTTGAGATTCGCAACCTTGGGGAAACAGTATGACTGGCTGTAAGACTGCACCCACTTTCTATACAGCAAGGCTTCACTTCATTAGCAAAAATGAAGATGAAGGTCAAGTATCCAAAAAAAGCAAATAAACATTTTTGCAAGTTCCACAGCCTCCAGGAGAAATATTAAAACTACATTTAAAACATCTGTTCCCTGTGAAGCATATCAGCAAACTAAAAATGAGCATTTTCAATGATTTGTCCATTTTTTATTTTTTATTTTTTTTTAATTGACAGACCCACTGTCCTTGTATCTGCAACTACACACAATCCCTGTCATATCCTTTGCTCAGCCTGCTGACATCAGGAGCACTGGCTGGCTGAATTTTTGTGCAAAGTCACCCGAAATCAAAATCGTCCCAGATGTTTCATAGATGCAACTACAGGATCAATATGAAAAGCCTATGTCATTTTATTCACAAGTTATCACACTTAAACCTGATGCCTTGACCCGAGGTCAAGGTCACTAAATTTGAACTCATCCCAGATTTTACAAAGATGGAGCTGTGCTATCAATGTGAAACATGTACGTCATTTCCATTCCGAGTTGTCATGTTTACAGTGTTTGTGGAAAATGGTCCTGTGACCTTGACCTTGAGTTCAAGATCATCCAAATTCAAACTTGCTGGAGCCTTGTCATACTGTAAATACAACCATGGTATCAATATCAAAAGTCTCCCTCATTTCTTTCAAGTTGTCATGTTTACAAGAGTTATGAAAAATCAGACCTCTGACTTTGAGGTCAAGGTCACCCAAATTTGTACTTGTGCAAGATTTTTCTGATACAACTATGGTATTAACTTGAAAAGCCTACATCATTACTTTCTCATATCATGTTCACAATGTTAGTGTTGACGCAGACGCCGATGCCCATCAGCTTGACAGGGTGTCAAAAAAAAAACAAAACAAAACTGTTAACCTCCACAAAAAATTAAAAGTTGGGCAAATGTTCTTCATGTTACAGGGGTTTTAAGATGCTATTTAAATTTTACTTCCCTGAGGGGATAAATGACAACAACAGCGTCTAGAAAGTAAAATTTCTTTGCCTTTCTCAGTCATCTCTTACCAGCCTCTCTGGTCTCCATGAGGTTGATCAGCATGTTGTAGACATACGCTCTCTCTGTCAGCATCAGAGACTGAGGAAATAAACGCATTATACATCCTGTTAAAATATAACCTCAAAGGAACACTTCTTTTCTGTCTGTAATTCAGTTTAATTATTAGCTGCTTTGTGGAAAACATCATTTCATTTTTCTTTGGTATGTAGAGAAATAAAAAAATCAAATCAAAATAGATGAGTCAGTTTAACAATAAAGAGGAAGTGTCTTGCAGAAGAAACCAGAGCATCATGATCACATTCACAGCATGTGTGGGCAGATATTACATGGGTGTGGGTTTGGAAAGCACGATTTTAAATTGGGTGCTCCGCTGCATTTTTTTACCATCAGGCCACAGGCACCAACACGATGCTTTTGTAAAATACTTATTTAAACTATCATTTTATACTTAACCTCTTATTACCAGACTGCTTTATATACTGTATTTATGCATTACTTAAACGCTTCTAACAGTCTCACCTGTACATGAACATCCTGGAACAAAGACTTCAGCATGGACACAGCTGAACCAGGAGGCAATGTTTTGCATTTTGTCTAAAATAAAAAGTACACATATAAAACGTTAGTCCCTGTAGCCATCAAATCCAGAACTTATAATTAATAAAGATATGCCAGGCAGAGGAAAACCTGTCACCACTGCATGCACACAGGCGTTACTGGATCTTACCAGTGCTCTAAGCCCCTTTAAAACAGGCGGCGTAACGACGTAATGATCCTTAAGACGGTTTTCATAGAATGCAATAAGCACCTCCACTGTGGAGCAATGAGGCATGCCATTAAAATGCAGCCATCATGAAAACTTTACATTTAGCACACAAACGCCAAGTGTGTAATGATAAAAGAGCAGCGGCACCTTCTCTCTCTGTGAGCCCTCCATAGCAGTCCAGCAAAACCTCAGAGAGAAGCTGGACTCCTCGGGCTCGGGTGTGGGGTTGGGAACTGGTCAAACTGGGTCTATGGCAGGAAAGGGCACAATCAAAGTGTAACACTGGATGAATTTAAACAATGCAGGAGAACATAAAGCTGGACATGTTGGACAAAGAAGAGTGAGTCCATTAATTGAGAATGTCAGGGTGGGAACATAGGTGACCAAGTGGTAACAATACCTTTATTACTGTATAAACTACTGCAACATTACATCAACATTACAAACTTATTTTTCTACAGTATTTTATGATGATTTGGGTATCTTAATAATTTTGTCCTTTGTATTTTTTTTTAGCTTTGTTAATTTTGCTTTTGTGTGCAAAGTCAATTAATTAAAGCTTTCTAAATGAAACTAGTATATTTAGAAATTATGTGTTGTTTCCCTTGCTCTGATAAACAGCACTTAGGAAATACTTTTTAAAAACTGCGTTTTTGTAAGTAAATGTGTATTTTTTTTGAGTACAACTTTTTCTGTAACACAAACTTCCAACTCCTCCACTGTCACTATAACACTGAAATATAAAACAAGATTAGTGGAGAAAAAAAACCAAAACTGTTTTGCATCCACCACCAAGGAAGTTATGTTTTCGTTCAGTTTGTCTGTTACCATGATTATGCATGGATTCGCACAGAGACAATTCACTGCACAATAAAAATGCAGGATTTTTTTTTTTTTAAAGCATTGCCAACCTAAGCAGCTGTACAATAAATAAACAGTGAATAGTGGAAATTGGTTGCACACAGTTTAGGGCTTCAAAATTGTAATCATTTTCGTGATTTAAAATATAGCAGAAAGAAATATGTAATCTCGTTGAGAGGTTGTCAATCGGTTAAAGCAACACTATGTAAGATTTTCACCTTAAAATAATGCTTCCAAAATTATTTTGATGGTATATCAATGTTTGACTGGGTGAATGTTACTTTCTCCATAGCTTGAGCGGGCCCACATTAGGGGTGGGTTCAAAAGATGGAGCCAACGATTTGAATCGATCCACGTTTGACTGAGGCAATATCGATCCACAAAAGCCCCGGATCGATCTTTTAATATCATAATTTTACAGTCTATGAAACACAAAATGCAAGCAGCCAGATGAAGTCTCGCGTGATAAACAACTGCATGAGAGCTCCATGCGCCGCATGCTCACATTACTTCCATTTTTACATTTGGCAGCAGCCACAGAGCGGACTTGCCAATATTTAGGGATGTGATTTGGGGTTGGGGAAATTACCTGAAAATTCAGCAGGGGGTCTGGGGGACATAGTCCCCCAGCGTGGTCCAGGGCAGAGCCCCGGTGGGGGGGCAAGGGGGGCAAAGCCCCCCGAAGCTCCTGGGTTTTATTCAATTCAATTTTATTTATATAGCGCCATTTCACAACAACAGTCATCTCATAGCACTATCAACTGTAGAGGGAACCCCCACAGTTGCAGAAAGACCCCAGCAATCAGGTTTATGATTTTTAAGTACCAGAACTGTGCTTAAATGACATAAAACAAACAGCTGAATGCCACTTATTACTGTATAATATTGACTTATGTTCCAAGAAGATAGCATTCCTAAAATATTCCAACAAGCATTATCCATCACATGCTTTAACACTTGATCAAATCAAAATCAGTTAATTTTATCTATTCCATAATAGAAATAAAATTCATTCATACCATTACTTTGTATAATTTCAGCATTCATTTCAGATCACCAGTTTCAATCTCCATTGAGTCTTGAGCAGTTCATTTTGCACAATCACTGATGTAGCCAAGTCTTAGAAATATTCAAAAGTTATGAGTCAATGTCCACTGTGCACTATCAATTTCAAACTGTTTGGAATCATAAAAGTAATCTAACTAAATTGTTTTGCTATTTTTTTTCTCCGCAACATCAATGTCAGGGCACTGCAGGAGTTTTAGGGGATGGTTAACTTTTATAACCGTTTCCTCCGCCACGCAGCCCAGCTCATACAGCCGTTGTACGCCACACTCAAGAAACGGAAACCGGAGGACAGAGTCGACTGGACTCCTGAGCGAGAGCAGGCATTCTGAGGTTAAAACAGCTCTAGCAAACACTGCACTACTGGCGCACCCAGACCCGGCGGCTCGGATAGCGCTCACTACCGACTCCTCGGACATGGGCATAGCGGCCGTCGTGGAGCAATGCGTTGCCGGTTCTTGGCAGCAGCTCACCTTTTTTAGCAGGTCTTTGCACGACAAGGAGCGTAAATACAGCATGTTCGACAGAGAGTTAATGGCTCTCCACCTGGCCATACGCCACTTCCAGTTCTGCCTGAAAGGGCGCACCTTCACTGCGCTCGTGGACCACAAGCCGCTAACGTACTTAACGTACTTTATCTTCCTGGAAGATAAAAAAAAAAAAAGCGGAATTCCGCGAATTAACGGAAAAATAACATCCCTAGTTAATTTATCAACAAAAGTCAAGGCTAAAAACTGTGCTCAACAGTTCCCAAATATTTTTCATGAAGCAGGGATAAACGGTTTTGTGCTATGTGCAGCGCTGTGTTGGAACATAAAAGTCGATTGATAAACAATTTTCAAACAGAAAATACACGGAGAATGACAACAGACCAGAGAGGGAGACTGTTGCAGCTGCTGCGGGTAAGTAAAATATTGTTGTTGGTTTTTTTTTTTAAACATTTGTGTCGTAAATTAATAGATGATGAGGACATATTTTATTTCAAACAAAAAACAAAACAAATGACAAGTGCAATAAAAGTGATTCATCCAAAAAAATGACAGAATTAATAAAGGCTGCAGAACAATGAGCCGTTTTTACTTAATAGAACTAAACTGAAATGAACAAATCTTCCAGGGAATGAATTGAAACCCTTTTCAAAAATTGAAAGTTAATTTATAGTTAAAATATAAACAACAAAAAAAATAAAAGAAACTAAATTATTAAACCCTACTGTGGTGTGGGGATTTAAAAATGTGATTATTAATTTTACTGTGAAATCTATTCTTTTCATCTCCCCTTCAGATCTGTGAAGACTGGATTTCCACTCCAAGATCCATCCTGCACTGAGACGTTCTGAAGGGAAGAGGTCGTCAGTGGAGGACCATCCCTGCTTCCTTGTGGATTTCAGCACAGAAGAAGACCTCAAATTTTTCAGGATCTTAGTTTTCAAATTCAAGATTCAAGAAGGTGCTGCCATAATTTGCTCCATACTCTAACATGCATCCAATGCAATTTAGTTGTTGTAATGACTTGATTCTTTTATTTATTTTTTTTATTTAAGTTCTCAGCAAGAATACAATGTTGGTCATTTTTAGACAATTTTCCTGAGCATTTAATTATAAATAAATCACTGTTTAACAGGAATTTTTTGGCAATCCTGCACTTTTCTTGTGGTGTTACATAGAACAGCATCACTGTAAACTATGGAAAAAGCAGCTACTTTATAATCTGTACTTCCTCACACAACTTTCAGTGCAAAAAAACTCTAAAAATGTCACAACTTTTCGTGCAACTTTTTGGAAAATTTCCCACAAATTCAGGTTTTTGGGGCCACATCAATCACAAAAACAGCCAGCGCAATCCTGGAGGGACTGAAATACAGTGAAATAATGTATACGTGCTTCATGTATTGAATTTGTTTACTTACTCTGGGTTGTTAACTTGACACTACACATCCTTTGCACGAAAGAAAGCACTTGTTAGCACTTTGTGAAATCATAAGTTAAATAATAAAAACTGCATTATTGTAAATGATTTTGGGTCAGTTCTTTATGTGATAATTTATGTATTAAAGTTAGAGTATTCCTGCTACAATTGGCAGCATTAGGTCTAAGATTTTTTTTTCTTCCTGGTAATAAAATAGCTATTAAAATGGTAATTTCCCTTATTGAATCGGGATTGGATCAAATTGAAATTGAATCAATTCAGAACCTCAAGAATCGGAATCAAATCAATTCTGGAAATTAGTGATGATTCCCAGCCCTAGTCTGCGTTGCCTTCAAGTGGGGTTGGGAATCAACAGTATTTTCTAGAATCGATTTGATCATGATTCTGTCCAATTCAACATTGCTTCAGTCAGGTAAATGACCATTATAACTATTTTACTTGCATAGGGGAAAAAAATCTCAGAGACCCAATACTGCAAATTGTACCAGGAAGACTCCAGCCTGGATAATTAAAAATATAAATCATCACATTAAGAACGGACCCAAAATCAGCCACAATAATGCATTCTTTATCCAACTTACAGGGGTTAAAGCAAAAAAAAAAAAAACCCTGAGCCTGAACTTTTTTCTGGGGGCAGGATCACAGGGGTGGAGACACGTGTGCATGCCACACACACAGGGTCCCACACACACAGGGTTTCCTCTGGTAACATGTCTCTGTGGCGGCCCACCTCGCCAGAAAATTTACCGCCGTGCCAAGAAGGAGAAATGAATTTAAGAAAAATATACGAAGCAATGACTTTCCGCAAACACACACACGAACAACGCGTGTGGTCGTCATCTGCGTGGAGTTTAGAAGCGTCCCGCCCACGCAAGCGTTCCAGTCAGTCAGCAGGCAGTGTCTCACTAGCGGCAGCAGTATCTTCGTGGAAAAAGAGTGAAAACCAGGAAGTCAAACAGCAGAAATGGACTCTATTTGAAGAGAAACTTTGTGAAGAAGTCCGCCATTTCTTCACTGGTGAAAATCCTGGCATGTTAGCGTCTTGGCGCTACCTATCAGGCGGGAGTGAAACTACAAATGATGGTTGTGTGCATGCGTCAACCACTTGGCCTGAGTAGATGAAAGAAGTGAGCATGTACAGTGCCGCGTGTGTGCCGGGCTCGTCCAAAACGTACGCGGACCAAGGCGGACTAGAGGGGAAATGCAGCATGAATAAAGCTTAACTGTCCGACACAAACATGAGTTTACTAAAGTACTTTAAATGTGGAAAAAAAAAAAAAAAAAAAAAATCAGAAGAGGTATGTAAGCACTGGAGGCATTTGTTATGGTTTTAACCTGCTGGAAACGGGAGCAATAATAGAAGAGTCACTTAACTAAGAGATGTGGTTAGAATTCAAATGCAGCCGGCTTCATATGAAGGGAAAGGCAAGGGGGACTACTGAATTGCTGTGGATATATTTCACCAGCCACTACAATATTAAGCTATGTTCCCAATTATATAACTGGCAAGTTAAGATGACCGAAATTCACAAAGTCAATGACTATTTTTTTTTTTTTTTCATAAAAACTGAGAACATGCAGAGAGTATTTTAATTATTATATTCTAAGGAAACATTAATGAGCCGCCCAGTCAATGGTACATTTTAGGGTCAGATCAATGAGCCGCTTTTTAAAGAGAAATAAGAAGTATTAATACATACAAGGAAGTACTATATTTACAAGAACCTCAATTTTAATCAACAAGTGAGTAATATAGGAATAATAATAATAATGGGAATTTAAGGGACACAACACAAGAACCTTAAGTAACAATGACTAGTGAGTGAATATTTCACCATAGAAAATATAAGGAACGTACAACACAAATACAAGAAACTTAAGTATCAACAAATAGTGAGTAATTGTGTCAGCCAGTTTGTTAAAATTAGTTGGACTAATCTCTATAATACGCTATCACTGGTTTTGGTACTGGACGCAGGCCAAGGTAAATAGCTTCTATATAGAGTTAAGATGGTTAAAAAGATAAATGGTATTGAGCGGCAGGGAAAGACACACAAATACAGAACAAACTCTGTAGATATTGTGCATGTTGACACTGTTGATTCTGTAAATCTTGTGGGGATAAATGTGTGGGTGATTAACCTCTTATAATGGTTAGGGCAAGAGGATTATGTTGGTTTAAATGAATCAACTCCCTCTGGTTATTTAAACTGTCAAAATCCCAGAAGTTCTGGTCGTGGAGGAGGAGTAGCAACAATTTACCATTCCAAATTACTAGTTAATGTAAAGCAAAAAACATGTTATAATTCCTTTGAGGGCCTGGTCTTCAGTATTGGGCACTTTAGCAATTTTAGGTTAAACCCAATTTTATTTGCCATAGTTTATCGTCCCCCATCAACCTACTCAGAATTTTTATCTGAATTTGCTGATTTCTTAGCTGATTTAGTGCTGAAATCTGATAGAATAATTATAGTAGGGGACTTTAATATACATGTGGATGTAGATAGTGACTGCCTTAATGTGGCATTTAATTCAATATTAGACTCGATTGGGTTTTCTCAGAAAGTAGGAAATTCTACTCATTACCTCCACCATACATTGGACCTTGTTCTGACATATGGCATAGAAATAGAAAATCTTGTAATGTCTCCTCATAACCCTGTACTGTCAGACCATTGTCTGTTAACCTTTGACCATTTCTTACTATTTGGCTCCTAAAGAAAAATATTATTACAGTAGATGCCTCTCAGATGATGTTACCAAATTTATGCAGATTGTTAACTCTATGCCATGTGTCAACACAACGGAAATAAGCTATAGACAGCTTGCTCCTTCTGTAATTGATAACATGGTGGATAGTGTTACAGCTTCTCTGCATCAGACTCTAGACTTGGTGGCCCCCTTAAAAAAGAAAAAGTCTAATCAGAGAATTCTAACTCCTTGGTTCAACACAGAAACTCATAGCTTAAAGCAGAAGACTCGTCAATTAGAAAGAAAATGGCGCTCCACTAATTTAGATGAAATCTATTTAGCTTGGAGAAATCATCTTTTAATTTATAAAAAATCTCTTAGAAAAGCTAGAACGAGTTATTACTCTGCATTAATAGAAGAGAACAAGAATAATCCCAGGTTTCTTTTCAGCACTGTAGCCAGGTTGACAAAGAGTCAGGACTCTGTCAATCCTAGCATTCCCTTAGAGCTTACTAGTCAGGACTTTATGAACTTTTTCAATAATAAAATTTCATCCATCAGAGATAAAATCAATCAGATTCTTCCCACAGTTAACTTAAATACTGTAACTACTACAACTCCTTCTATTGATGTCTGTCTTGATGAGTTTACTCCAATCGACCTTTGTGAGTTAGACAAAATAGTTTCCTCATCCAAACCTTCAACTTGTCTTTTAGACCCTATTCCTACCAGGTTATTTAAAGAAGTCTTCCCACTTATTGGTAGCTTTATTCTTCATATAATCAATTCTTCATTAACTTTAGGCCATGTACCGCAGGCTTTTAAAACGGCTGTATTTAAACCCTTACTCAAAAAGCCAACGCTAGATGCAGGAGCTTTAGCTAACTATAGACCAATCTCTAATCTCCCTTTCATTTCAAAAATCTTAGAAAGAGTTGTTGCTACGCAATTATTTGACCACCTGCAGGGAAATGGTTTACTTGAAGAGTTTCAATCTGGGTTTAGAATCCATCATAGTACTGAAACAGCCTTAGCGAAGGTCACTAACGACCTCCTCATCGCATCTGATAATGGACTGGTTTCTGTACTTGTCCTTTTAGACCTTAGTGCAGCTTTTGATACTATCGATCATAATATTCTACTTGATAGATTAGAACACTATGTTGGACTTAATGGAACTCCGTTGCAGTGGTTTAGATCTTATTTATCTGATAGGTTCCAGTTTGTTCATGTAAATAATGAGTTTTCTTTCAACTCAAAGCTTAGTCATGGAGTTCCACAGGGATCTGTGCTAGGCCCTACTCTTTTTAGTTTATATATGCTTCCGTTAGGCAACATTATTAGAAAGCACTGTATACATTTTCAATGTTATGCAGATGACACACAATTATACCTGTCAATGAAGCCAGATGATAGTAATCAATTAGCCAAGTTAGAAGCCTGTCCTAAGGAAATCAAAGCTTGGATGACTTGTAATTTCCTGCTATTAAATTCAGATAAGACTGAAGTCATTCTTGTTGGTCCAAAAAACCTTAGAAATTCCTTTCCAAATCAAACTTTCAGTTTGGATGCGGTTACTCTTTCTCTTAATAGCTCTGTGAGGAACCTTGGAATTAGTTTGGATCAAGATCTGTCCTTCAATTCACATACTAAATTTGTTTCTAAGACTGCCTTCTATCATTTGCGTAATATTGCCAAGATTAGGAGCATCTTGTCTCAGAGTGATGCTGAGAAACTGATCCACGCTTTTGTTAGCTCGAGATTAGATTATTGTAATTCTTTATTATCAGGCTGTCCTAAAACATCTTTAAAAAGTCTTCAGCTGATCCAAAATGCTGCAGCAAGAGTTTTAACAGGTACTAGAAAGAGAGATCATATCTCTCCGGTTCTGGCCTCCCTTCATTGGCTTCTCAGAGTTTAGAATTAAGTTTAAAATCCTTCTTCTTACTTACAAAGCTCTAAACAATCAGGCTCCTTTTTATTTAAAAGATCTGATACTACCGTATTATCCTAACAGAGCACTACGCTCCCAAAATGCAGGATTACTTGTAATACCTAGAATCTCCAAAAGTACAATGGGAGGCAGAGCCTTCAGTTATCAAGCTCCTCTCCTGTGGAACCAGCTGCCAATCTGGATTCGGGAGTCAGACTCGATCTCTGTTTTTAAGAATAGGGCTAAAACCTACCTTTTTGATTTAGCCTACAATTAGGGAGGGATCATGTGTTTCTGAACCCTCCCTTAGTTATGACGCTAATAGGTTTAGTCAGCCGGGGGACCTCCAGTAATGCACTGGGCCTCACTCCTTTCCTCACTCTCAATGAAATATTTTTTTTGCTGGTCATTAACTTTTGTTTGTTCTCTCCCATAGATTGAGTCCCCATTGTGCTGTTTGCTCTCTACATGTCTGTTCTTTTCATCTTCTCTATCCCCTCACCCCCTAGCCAGTCGCAGCAGATGACTGCCCCTCCCTGAGCCTGGTTCTGCTGGAGGTTTCTTCCTATTAAAAGGGAGTTTTTCCTCTCCACCGTCACCAAGTGCTTGCTCACAGGGGATCGCCTGATTGCTGGGGTCTTTCTGCAACTGTGGGGGTTCCCCCTACAGTTGATAGTGCTATGAGATGACTGTTGTTGTGAAATGGCGCTATATAAATAAAGTTGAATTGAATTGAATTATATCCCAATTTAAGACATGAAGAGTGGCGTAGGGTGAAAGGGGCTAGCCCTGATCCCGAATTCCCACTTCCGGTTGTCTGGAATAAGAGAAAATGTATTTTGAGGGTTGGAAATAAAGGCAAAAGCTCCAGGGAATGTGAATATTTTTTGGTCCACCAGAAACAATAGATCCTGTTTTCCACTAGAATTCTGAGTTGAGCCACACCCACTTGTGTCACCAAGATTAAAGTAGAAGCTTGATGTGGCCAGAATTCTAGAAAGGGTTTGGGATCTATAGTTTGGACCTTATGGCTGTAAATATCTGTTAACTTTTTCTTTCCATAGTTTGTATAGATTATCTGACTAACATGGCAGCATCAAAACCATTTTTTATTGTGAAGAAAATATGTGAAAGGACAGAAAAGGCAATTGAGAGGCAGACAGATGAGGGAGACAGAAAAAAGGAAGTCAAAGTTTCAGCAGTGGGTGTAGGAAATGCAGGATCAGGGAGAAAAACGCACATCTGACGGAGGAGCGAAGTTGTGTACACAGAAATCTGCTATAAAGAACAGTGTCAGATTAATAGCATGCTTTAGAAGAATTTACTAGCCAAAGATAAGAAAAAGGAAGGTAGAAGAAGTGTGTGCAGGAACGCACGCGCGCACACACACACACACGTGCGCGAGTGAAGAAAAAACTGTAGGAGAGAAAGAGGCTGAGGAGTGAGGGTGTTGTTTAAATCCTCAGGCACACAGCAGAGGTAAGAGGAAAAAGTGATAAGTTAAAAGACACATACCAATTAAAAGACCAAGTGAACAAATACAGATTGGGAAAAATTGAAAATTTACAACAAATAACAGATTAGATAACAAAAGAATGCATAATTCAAGACTGATAATTGAACTAAAAGTCTCCTATTTCTCAGTCAAGTAACAGGGAAAGCTGATGAGGAATTTTGATGTACAAATAACAAGTAAACAAATAAATAATTGAGAGAAAAACAATATAATTAATGGATAAACAGATTAAATAGAATATAGCAAACTAGCAAAAATGAAAGTTTTTGTTGGCTGTCAAATAGCTGACTGAGCCACATCATTTCATTAAGTAATACTCAAGGATTTTTAGATAACAGCTAACCGAATTAAAAAGAAACAAAATTAAAAACTTTATACCAATAATAATGGCTGACAGGAGCTGGCAAATTATATACAGATAAATTAATGAATAAGTTGACATAAAATGCAAAAACTATTGCAAACAATAATGAGTTGTCAGTAGCTCGGGTCATAAACGTAATAATGATAAATAATAATAATATACAAGTAAGAACATTAATACTGGTAATGATAAGCAGGGGCAATAGGCATTTTTTGCTAGGGCTGTCGCAGTAGAGGAATTTCCCCTGCGGTGACGGTGAACAGCTCAATACTGCGGTATGCGGTATTATTGCAAATGTTTTTAGCACCCTGTGGATTCATAATTTAAACAGGGTTTATAACTTATGTGGCAAATGAGGGAAGCTGTGAGTCTTGCTGCAGCTCGCTCTCAACTTTATGCGCGTGTATTACAACTGTGCGAAGCGCCGCTCTTTATACAGGCATGAACTGCTGATTCTGTTAAAAAAAACATAAAAAACAATCATTTTCATAAAGCAGTGGTGCTAACTAAGGGATGTGTGGACTGGAGACTGCAGCGACATTCAGCTTATAAGCAGGACAGTCTCCGTACAGGACCCTGCGTGGCTCATGTCGCCGTGATTTTTGCCGCTGTCCAAAAAATCTCATTCAAACAAGCTGCTCTTGGAGCTCATACACAGAGCATACACAGTCAGGATCATACACACTCCGCTCAGAAGGAAATAACACACTTTGTGCCCTTTCAGTGCTCACTGTTATGGCTGTATTTAACAATGAGCCCAAACGCTTTCACCACTAACTGCCTGCTGGAGTCCGTCTGAGTGCCCCACACACGGCAGCACCGTGTGCTGTGGAAGCTTCTAGAGCACCGGGTGCAAACATGCTGTTGGTGATAAAAATACACTTCATTTAGCAATTTATTTAATAATCAATAGGGGCACATAAGTGAACAACAAGATACAGCCACACACACAAATAAACAAAAAAAAAAAAACGTGAACACCGCGGTTGTTGTGGTTGGTCATTTTCCTCCGCGGTAGGCGTGTTTATAGCGCGGTATTACATAATTGTGGTTATCGCGACAGCCCTATCATGTGCTTTTCTTGTGGTGTTACATAAAATATCATTATAGGAAACTGTGAAAGAGAAAAATCTTACGCTTTAAAACTTATGATTCTTCCGACAATTCATAGTGTGAAAAAGAAAAGAAAGCTGAAGGAGACAGAAAAAATATGACGAGGGCTATGTGTGTCCAAAGCTTGTGGCCACGTTAAAAGGAAGACAGTGAGAAACCAACCCAGTATAATGACGTTGTCTCACCTCCTCCAACAGCTCCTCCAGCACAATGTATGCTGCAGTCAAGTCTATATACAGTGTGTAAACATGCTCTCTAAACAAATGCCCCTTACTACATTTGTTGAAGGAAACTATGATATGGTAAATCCAGTGACACGAATATTACACAAGGCCAATGTTGACCAACGACGATAGTAAAACAGTAGTAGGAAATTTGAACGAAATTATTCATTAATGCACACCTGCTGAATCTAGGGGTCAACATGATTGCAATTTCGAGGAACAGGAGGAAGAGGAGAAGGGTCCTGATAAATCAGGATTGCTCCTTACCTCAACCCCCTCATCAAAACTGGAAACAGGAGATGAGGGGGATGATTTAGAGGCTGCACTGGTAAAATTAGGAAAATCTTTAGCAGGAGCTAGTCTGCAGAATTGATCCGTTACTGGGGGAGCCACCCCTAAGAAAATAACTGATTACACAGACAAAAAAGCACCTACAGGCACACAAAAACAATGGAAAATTAGTGATTATGGGTCCACAATAGAAAATCTGACCGAAGGGGCACCTCAGCGCACACGTTTACAAGTAGGAGACATACTTAAAGTAAATTATAAACACATGCCCATGATAGCTACTGAAACTGGGGCAGCACAATATGTAGAATGGTCTTTCAAGGACCTTAAAGGGATTTGTGATACACTGCCTCCACTAACTTTGGGGGTCTCTCCATGGATTAGAGCTATGCAGAAGGCCACAGTTGGTTGCCGTTTGTGCTTGGTAGATGTTAGAAGGATAGTGGCTACTCATACTTCAGCCTCTATGCCGGGGTGCCCACACTTTTTTGGCTTGTGAGCTACTTTTAAAATGACCAGGTGAAAATGACCTACCTACATTTAAAAAATGCCAAATATTGCAATATATGTTGGCATACAATGTACGCCGTACATTTTATAACTGTGTGAACCCTTATGGCACAATACAATTCAATACATTTATAATCATTACCTTACTCTGATGACTTGCATTGGATGGAGTCAGCCAGTGTTGCATAGTCCAGACAGTAGCTGCTGGTAGCTAGTCTTAAGCAGCCTTCCAAATGATTATCAGTCATGGTGGAATGGTATTTGGACTTAATAATCTTCATGTGGAAAAAGGCTGATTCACACAAATAAGTATAGCCAAATAATGCAGTCAAGGAGGTAGCACATTTCCTCATGTTTGGATACTTTTCCTCTGTGAGTAAGTTCCAAAACTGTCCATGAGTCCAATGTCAGCCTGAAGTGTCAAAATCTCCTCCTCCACTGCAGACAAGTTCAGATGAATTGCAGTGAGAAACACTCACATTCTGTGATGTCCTTCCAAAGCTGCTGTATCAAATCATAGGCCATTACTTCACAGCGCTGTGTAACTGTACTTGATAGCTGAAGAGCTTTGATTGAAGATAATATTTCTGGTTTTCTTAAAATAACGAAACAACGACTCCACTGCCCCAACAAAGGCACTCTTATCATCTCTCCATCTTGAAAGGACTTCTTATGCTTAATAATGCAATGACTTACCCAGAACAATGCTTCAGTGGCTGCCTTTGCCTTTGAATTCAGCTGTGTGAAAAATGACTGCTGTCTGATTAACTGAGATTTCAGTTCCTTCACCTTTATTTTTCTCAGCTCACTTTTCGGAGGGAAGTCAGTGTCGTAGTTTTTAATGAACGGTTTGAAAGTGCCTCTCCACACTTCTTTGGAAACGCAATGATAGATTGAAAGATCAGACAAATACACTTCGAAAATGACATTGTGAAAAAAAGTCTTCCACCCATTCCGCATGGAAGTGGTAAGTTTTTGTCTTCTTACTGGGTTCAGCTCCACCACTCATTTTTAATATCCGTTCTTTAGTTGACAGAAATTGGAAGCGCTAACATAGTCACAGCTCGCTGGAGTTTAGCAGTAGCAAGCCAGCGTGTTTGACTGCGCATGCTGGGTGACCTATGACACAGAGGACAGGACCTCTCCTGATTGGCTGCCCTGTACATCAATCAAATGGTAAATGTCAATAAGAGGACAGATGGGAGGATAGGCGATAGAAGTTAAAAAAAAAAGGTTTTTTTTTTAATGTCACGCGATCTACCCGCAGTGCCTTTGCAATCTACCAGTCGATCACCATCGACGTGTTGAGCACCCCTGCTCTATGCTTAAGAACATAGAGGAAGAGACTGGCACCACTAATGAGCATGATGAGGCTCCATTCTGAGAACACAGTGATAACATTTTTGCAATAATGAGGTAGATGCTTCCAGTAGATCTCACCAGTGCTGAACTAACAGATATTCCCGTGAAAAAAGGAGAGGAGGCAGGAGCCTATGTGCATAGGTGTTTGGCACTTTGGACTGACATGACTGGAGAAAACCCACGTAATAATGTCACCACACAGGCGGTATTCCGCAATGTTGTACAGACATTGGTCCCACCACCTGTTAGAGCCGCACTGGAAAGGGTTGCTGGTTTGAAAACCCGCCCCTGGGCAGAATGGTTCTCACATGTGCATCATTATGTGAAACAATACAATAAAAACAAGATGAAAAAGAGACAAACAGCAGATTTATCAAATCATCTGATAAAAAGGCCAGCTGAAAGCAGCTACGGATGCAGTGAACAAAGACTAAAAACAAATACCTACTGTACAGGGCTCCAGCCATTACAGTGGCAACCCCTCAGGCTATTACTGGCCCAGTCCCTGCTGAACCCTTTGTGTTGGCACCCCAACAACAATGGTATTCCCACCCACCACAAAGAAGGCGTGGAAGAGGTGCATACAGAGGAGGCATGAGACCATCAGGCCCACCCAGTGACATGTGCCTGCGGTGTGGCAGAAGAGGCCATTGGGCTTGTGATTGTAGAGCTCCACCTTCTGGCAGAGGAAGTGCCTGGACAAGTTACACACCCACCTGGGGTGTGGCCAGATCAGCCACAGCAGCCTCAGCAATCACACATGGCTCCCAACCAGAGCATGATGCCCAGTCGGCAATGATGGGGCCCAGGGAGCCACACTGAAGAGGGAGCACTTTCGGATCCAATGCTGTCCCTCAAGGTGGGAGACAAAACTTATAAAGTTATGGTGGACACAGGGGCTCGCTTCTCATCAATATCAACTTCTCAACCCCTGTCTACTAACTATACATCAGTTGTTGGCATCTCTGGGACCCCAAAACATCTCCCTTTCTCAGTACCATTGAACTGCTCATTGGCTGGACTTGACTTTGTTCATTCTTTCCTGTATTCTCTGGACTGTCCAGTAAATCTCCTGGGAAGAAATGTGTTGCTGAAAGTGAGGGCACACATCTATTTTGCTTCTACTGGAACCGTTGTGTGTCTGCCAGATGGGACCATGCTCTGGTGCACATCAGATTTGTCTACTTCCTTAAATGCTCCACAGTTGTAAGCACAGGAAACAGACACACAGGAAGATCAAACCTCTTCCGCAACTGTGTGGTGGCTACAGTTGAATGATGTGAGCCCTGGCAAAAATCAACTGGTAGACAAATACATTTCCTGGGCCCCATGGATAAACTCCGTTCGACCATATGACCCCCCACATGATCCACTCCACTGCACAATGAACTATTCACATGATGATTAAGAATTGTACGATGATCAGTGGGAGACTTTGGTGGGGTACAGGACTTGGTGTGCAAGGACATTTATGTGGGTCCGCAAGGAGTTACTGCTGCAGTTTATTTGGACAAGGACTTGTTGCCTCTGCATGCCCTCTCAGACACTGCTGCACCTCATGTGACACTGGGGGTATCCACAGGGGAGGAGGCAAGGGCGCTGGGACCAATGGTGAAAAACTGTCTTAAGTTGACTGACTGGGTTGTCACAGAGTGTAGGGATCTATATTACTCACTATTTGCTGATTGCTATCGCATTTCATGCAATGTAACAATACAGACCACTCCACAAGCACTGCACCTTGACAGAACACATGGCAGAGAAAAACACTGACCATCTAGATTCTGATGCACTGTTACAGTCTTTGCCCTCTTCTCTATGGTCAGACGGCTCTGCAGATGTTGGTCTGATTACCTGTACACCAGTAAAAATCTCACTAAAATCAAATACTCAGCCAATATGGCGAAAACAGTATCCTCTCACAAAGGAGAAGGAAACAGGCATAGCAGGAATAATACAGGGTCTTCTCCAGGCAGGGGTTCTAGTGCCAACACAGTCCCCATGGAACACACCTATTCTTCCTGTAGAGAAGCATGGAAAAAAGGACTACAGGATGGTTCATGATCTGAGACCAGTCAATGCTGTAGTGGTGCCTACAAATTACACTGTTCCAAATCCTTACTTGCTCTTGAACAGTATTACACCACAACACAATTTTTTTTTTTACGGTTGTGGACATCTCAAACACTTTTTTCAGCATTCCATTACATGCAGACAGTAGGGCTCTTTTTGCAATTACCTATCAGAGTCAGCAATACACTTCCAGCAGACTACCACAAGGTTTTGTTGACTCACCAGCCATTTTCAATCACATACTGCGTCAACATCTGCAGAATTTATTCCTTCCCCCGGCACACTGCTGATGCAGTATGTTGATGATCTGCTATTAGCAGGCTCCACTGCTGCCTCTGTGCTCTCAGCCACGGAGCTCCTCCTGAAACATCTTTACCAAAAAGGCTACAAATTGAGCCATAAAAAGTACAATGTTGTCACCCCAGGGTTCATTATTTGGGCAGACTAATCACATTCGGCGACTCCACGGTGTCTCCATCACAAAGGTCATCAATTCTCTCACACCCTAAACCGCGCACTGTGAGGGAAATTATGTCATTTTGGAGTCTTACCGGATACAACAGAAATTTTGTCCCAAATTATACTGCCCTTATTCAACCACTGCACAACCTTTTAAAGGAAGCAGGACACAAAAATCTTACACCACCCCTGCAATGGACGAATTCAGCTGAAGGTGCTTTCACTGAACTAAAACAACTGATGTCACATGCATGCACACTCAAACCACCTAATTGCGCTTCCCCATTTCATCTGGATGTTTCTGAACAGCACGGAGTTATGAACAGCGTACTGTATCAGAAGGGGGAAGGTACAGGGTCAAGGTCAGTTCTAATGGATTACAGTTCAACATTAGACAACACAAAGAGGACACTCACCATGCACACGTCATGTTGCTGTGATAGCCAAAGCACTGGAGAAAACTTCTCACATTACTATGCAACACACTGTGATTGTGCACACAATGCACGGGGTAGCATCATATCTACAAAGTGTGTTGTTCACACTTTCAGCCAAAAGAACACAAAGGTTGAAAAGAATACTACAAGCACCAAATGTCATTTACACAAGTGAAGGGACAAACATGACAGAAGACATGTTCACAGGTGAACCTCATGACTGCTGTGCTATTGTGGAGATAGATATGAAAGCTGTTCCAAATCTTCAAACTGACGAAATTGAATATCCAAATTTGAATCTTTTTTGCGATGAACGTTGCTACGGGAAAACGGATGGATCTTTCAGTGCTTCATATGCAGTTGTGAAACATGATGAGGACACAGGTGTATTTCAAACTGTAGAGGCAAGAATGGTAGACGAGCCTGCCTCTGCCCAAAAAGCTGAAATTGTAGTTCTCACTAAAGCATGTCAATATGCTAAACAAGAGGCAAACATATACACTGATTCAGCTTATGCTCACCAGGCTGCACATACACACGTGGACAAAATTGTTGGTACCTCTCTGTTAATGAAAGAAAAACCCACAATGGTCACAGAAATAACTTGAATCTGACAAAAGTGGTAATAAATAAAAATTATATGAATATTAACCAATGAAAATCAGACAATGCTTTTGAATTGTGGTTCAACAGAATTATTTTAAAAAACAAACTCATGAAACAGGCCTGGACAAAAATGACGGTACCCTTAACTTAATATTTTGTTGCACAACCTTTTAAGGCAATCACTGGAATCAAACGATTTCTGTAACTGTCAATGACACTTCTGCACCTCTCAGCAGGTATTTTGGCCCACTCCTCATGAGCAAACTGCTCCAGTTGTCTCAGGTTTGAAGGGTGCCTTCTCCAGATGGCATGTTTCAGCTCCTTCCACAGATATTCAATAGGGTTTAGATCAGGGCTCATAGAAGGCCACTTTAGAATAGTCCAATGTTTCACTCTTAGCCATTCTTGGGTGTTTTTAGCTGTGTGTTTTGGGTCATTATCCTGTTGCAAGACCCATGACCTGCCACTGAGACCAAGCTGTCTGACACTAGGCAGCACATTTCTCTCTAGAATACGTTGATAGTCTTGAGTCTTTGTGGCGCCACGAGACGGCTTTTGTTGTGATGTGGCGCATTATAAATAAAGCTGAATTGAATTGAATTGAGATTTCATTGTACCCTGCACAGATTCAAGACACCCTGTGCCAGATGCAGCAAAGCAGCCCCAGAACATAACACAACCTCCTCCATGTTTCACAGTAAGGACAGTGTTCTTTTCTTGGCATGCTTCATTTTTGCATCTGTGAACATAGAGCTGATGTGCCTTGCCAGAAAGTTCCAGTTGTCCTGTCCATAGGACATTCTCCCAGAAGCTTTGCGGCTTGTCAACATACAGTTTGGCAAATTCCAGTCTGGCTTTTTTATGATTTGTTTTCAACAGTGGTGTCCTCCTTGGTCGTCTCCCATGAAGTCCACTTTGGCTCAAACAATGACGGATGGTGCGATCTGACACTGATGTACCTTGACCTTGGAGTTCACCATGAATGTGTTTAGAGGTTGTTCTGAGCTCTTTTGTTACCATTCGTATTATCAGTCTCCTCCTGCGGCCACGTCCAGGGAAAAAGGCTACAGTCCCGTGGATCTTAAATTTCTGAATAATATGTGCAACTGTAGTCACAGGAACATCAAGCTGCTTGGAGAGAGTCTTATAGCCTTTACCTTTAACATGCTTGTCTATAATTTTCTTTCTAATCTCCTGAGACAACTCTCTCCTTTGCTTCCACACCATGTCAACAAACAGCACAGTGACTACTTATCACCCTTTAAATAGGCCGACTGACTGATTACAAGTTTGTAGACACCTGTGATGTTAATTAGAGGACACATCTTGGTTGAACATGTCCCTATGGTCACATTATTTTCAATCTTTTCTAGGGGTACCATCATTTTTGTCCAGGCCTGTTTCATGAGTTTACTTTTTAAAGTAATTCTGTTGAACCACAATTCAAAAGCACTGTCTGATTTTCACTGGTTAATTTTCATAATTTTTTTTATTTTTGACCACTTTTGTCAGATTCAAGTTATTTCTGTGACCATTGTGGGTTTTTCTTTCATTAACAGAGGGGTACCAACAATTTTGTCCATGGCTGTATTGATTTACCACATTGGAAAAGAAAGGATTTCCTCAACTCAACCAACACACCGATTAGACACCTAACAGAAAAGGTTGAGCTGCTGGAAGCCATGGGTCAACCAAAGAGGGTGGCAATTTTGAAGTGTAAAGGACATCATAAAGGAAATGCACTTGTAGCCAAAGGAAATGAAACTGCTGATTTGGCTGCTAAGCAGGCAGGTGGTTATGTTGTGCAAGCAAACATGATGGTACAGAAAGAAGATCAGGAGTACATGGAATTAGGTGAAGAGGAAATTAAGCAGTTGCAAGAGAAAGCAAGTCCTGAAAAAAAGAGTAGGTGGATAGAGAAAGGAACAAAGAAGGATGAAGAAGGTTTGTGGAGATCACCTGATGGTAGGCTTGTAGCCCCGGCTAAGGTGTTGATGTTGTTGTACACTTAAAAGGCCATGTCTCAAAAACAAAAATCTCTGCATTGACTGAAGCACATTGGTGGCATCCACATTTGATTGAAGTTGCAGAACTAGTTGTCTCTGAATGTGAAGCATGCCAGAAGTTCAATCTTAAATGCACATTAAAGGTCTCTATGGGAGCTTTTCCAGCCCCTGAAGGGCCATGGAAAGACAATGTGATTAACTTTACAGACATGGGCCCAGAACACAGATGCAGAGGCTACAGATACCCATTGGTATGTGTGGACGCATTTTCAAGATGGGTTGAAGCAAAAGCATGTAAAACAGAAAGTGTAAAGGAAGTGATTAAATGGCTGACAGAAGAAGTGAGTCCTAGGCATGGGTTTCCAAGAGTGATCAGGTCAGACAATGGCAGTCATTTTGCAAATAAACATTTGAAGGAAGTTAAATGTGCCTTAGGCTTAAAAGGAACTCCGATTATATTGGCATGTTAGCTCTATATGCTTTATTTTTATGTTAGTAACATAACTATAATATAATTTTTTTGAAAATAATTCCCAGTTTTATATATTTTTAAAAAACTTTATTACGATGTAAATCGCCATTATTGTTTACGTCGCAATGCATTCTGGGTAGTGACGTAGAATGGTTGTAGCCGTTTTTTCTGTCTTATACAAGCCAAGAAGCAAAGCTCCTAACTACTGCCATTTGTCAGTGAAAATGCCACATTGCGCGGCTTTTGGATGTAATTTCCAATCAAAGGGAAATAAAGGGAGCGGGGTAAGCCTCCATAGCTTTCCTAAAGAGGGAAAGTGGAGGAAAAAGTGGGGCGGCAGCGGCTCAGCAGGTAGAGCAGGTCGTCTAATAACCCGATGGTTGGCGGTTCGCATCACGCACTCCCCAGATATCCTGCCGTTGTGTCCCTGGGCAAGACACTTCACCCGCATTGCCTCCAGTGCCCATAACACTGGGTATGAATGTGTAAAAATGTTTAAATGCTCGGTGGTGGCCGGAGAGGTTGTTGGCGTGGATTGGCAGCCACATTTCCCTCACTCTGAGTCTGTGATCACGCGCTGTAGCGCATGCCTGATAAAGCTGATATATATATATTAATCACGCTATAATAAAGTACAATATCGCTCAAAGCGCACGCGCACCAGTGTGGCAGATGAAATAAGGGAACCCAGTGTGGAGGCACGGAATAATTGCAGGCAGGACACGGCAAACTGAAGTTTAAAAGGGTGTTTATTTCATCCTCCAGCACGAAGCTCACTCCAGCGCTGTGGAGCGAGCCCCCCCCCCCCTTTTTTTATTTCTTATTTTGTACTAACCACAGTGCACAGTGGTTAGCACTGTGGCAGCACAGTTTACCCTCGGCCGGGGGATCGCGGATATCGTGGGTTCGATCCCTGCCCCCCGGCCAACAGTGATCTGTGTGGAGTTTGCATGTTCTTCCCGTGTTTGCGTGGGTTTACTCCGGGATTTCTCCGGTTTCCTCCCACATGTCAAAAACATGCAGGTTAGGGAGTTAAGGGGCGCTTGCGCACGCAGCGACTGGCAGCTGGTGGCTTGTCACCAGACTGCAAAACAAATCTACCTATGGGTACAAAATAAGTAATAAAAAAAAAAAGGGGGCTCGCTCCACAGCGCTGGAGTGAGCTTCGTGCTGGAGGATGAAATAAACACCCTTTTAAACTTCAGTTCGCAGTGTCCTGCCTGCACTTATTCCATGCCTCAACACTGGGTTCCCTTATTTCATCCGCCACACTGGTGCGCAAATTGCGCGATATTGTGCTTTATCATAGCGTGATTAATACATATGTCAGCTCTATCAAGTGTTGTGGGATGTGTCTGGTGCGTGTGTTTGGATGGGGCAGCTCGGTGCGTGGACATGAGTGAGTGATAGCGTTTGCGCAGCCGAGGCACGCCCCTCCCCCTCCCCGGTGTGTGTGGCGAACGGTGTGTGATTTGGTGCGGATAAATAGAAAGAGCGAGGCGACCGGAGCAGGTAGAATTTGTTGCTGACAACAGTGCGGTATATAAAGAAAGCCCCAACGCTTCAGCAAAACGGCCTGTGCTTCTGTGTACCACTCGGGAGTAAGATAGTGGAGGAAGATAGATCTCCCCTGAGTCCCAAAACCACGGTTAGGAGACGAAAGGCAGGAACGGTCAACACAAGCGTGCGATCACAGGCATGTCTCATGCGCGCGCTTTGCGCGATATTGTGCTTTATCATAGCATGATTAATATATATATCAGCTTTATCAGGCATGCGCTACAGCGCGTGATCACAGACTCAGAGTGAGCGAAATGTGGCTGCCAATCCGCGCCAACAGCCTCTCCGGCCACTACCGAACATTTAAACATTTTTACACATTCATACCCAGTGTTATGGGCACTGGAGGCAATACGGGTGAAGTGTCTTGCCCAGGGACACAACGGCAGGATATCTGGGGAGAGCGTGATGCGAACCGCCAACCATCGGGTTATTAGACGACCTGCTGAGCCGCTGCCGCCCCACTTTTTCCTCCACTTTCCCTCTTTAGGAAAGCTATGGAGGCTTACCCCGCTCTCTTTATTTCCCTTTGATTGGAAATTACATCCAAAAGCCGCGCAATGTGGCATTTTCACTGACAAATGGCAGTAGTTAGGAGCTTCGCTTCTTGGCTTGTATAAGACAGAAAAAACGGCTGCAACCATTCTACGTCACTACCCAGAATGCATTGCGACGTAAACAAAAATCGTAATAAAGTTTTTTAAAAATATATAAAACTGGGAATTATTTTCAAAAAAATTATATTATAGTTATGTTACTAACATAAAAATAAAGCATATAGAGCTAACATGCCAATATAATCGGAGTTCCTTTTAAGGCATAAGTTTGGTTCAGTACTGCAGCCATCCCCCCCAAGGGCTAGTGGAGAGAGCAAACTGAACACTGAAAAGAATGCTAGCCAAATAATGCATGGGGACAGGCATGACATGGGTTGATGCACTGCCATTAGTGCTGATGGCACTGCGATCTACCCCCAACATAATGCTCTGCCTGACTCCCCATGAGCTGCAAACAGGGAGAAAGATGCCAGGATCATTTGTTGATTCACCTTTGACTCCTAGAAATAGTCAAGCTGTAGAACTGTTACAGTACATCAAGAGTCTAAAGAAAATATCTGAAGCTCTCTCAACAGGTTCCAGCCATTCTCAAAAAGGACACACAAGGAGACGCCGCCCCACTGGAACCTGGTGACAAAATACTAGGTATGAGCCTGATGCTTTTACTTCATGGTTGCAGTCAATATTTAGACGTTGGGCAGGTGTGGTATGCTCAGTAATTCTGATCATAGTCATCTCACTAGCAGTGACACTCATAGTGGGCTGCTGCTGTATCCCATGTTTGAGAATACTACTGGAAAGATGTATAGTTACGACCCTGTCCAAAGAGTCAACCCAAAGGATGATGGCCCAAGTCCACTGCAAAGAGGAGTCTAGGTCTCTCCTCCATGACAATGACCACTGTGTATCTGGGAATGACATTGATGAAGGAGAGGCCATTGTCTGAAATATATATACAGTGGGGCAAAAAAGTATTTAGTCAGCCACCAATTGTGCAAGTTCGCCCACTTAAAAGATGAGAGAGGTCTCCAATTTTCATCATAGGTATACCTCAACTATGAGAGACAAAATGAGGGAAAAAAAAATCCAGAAAATCACATTGAAGGATTTTTAATGAATTAATTGGTAAATTCCTCGGTAAAATAAGTATTTGGTCAATAACAAAAGTTCTTCTCAATACTTTGTTATATACCCTTTGTTGGCAATGACAGAGGTCAAACGTTTTCTGTAAGTCTTCACAAGGTTTTCACACACTGTTGCTGGTATTTTGGCCCATTCCTCCATGCAGATCTCCTCTAGAACAGTGATGTTTTGGGGCTGTCGCTGGGCAACACGGACTTTCAACTCCCTTCAAAGACTTTCTATGGGGTTGAGATCTGGAGACTGGCTAGGCCACTCCAGGACCTTGAAATGCTTCTTACGAAGCCACTCCTTCATTGCCCCGGCGGTGTGTTTGGGATCATTGTCATGCTGAAAGACCCAGCCACGTTTCATCTTCAATGCCCTTGCTGATGGAAGGAGGTTTTCACTCAAAATCTCACAATACATGGCCCCATTCATTCTTTCCTTTACACGGATCAGTCATCCTGATTCCTTTGCAGAAAAACAGCCCCAAAGCATGATGTTCCCACCCCCATGCTTCACAGTAGGTATGGTGTTCTTTCTCTTCCAAACACGACAAGTTGAGTTTTTACCAAAAAGTTCTATTTTGGTTTCATCTGACCATATGGCATTCTCCCAATCCTCTTCTGGATCATCCAAATGCTCTCTAGCAAACTTCAGATGGTCCTGGACATGTACTGGCTTAAGCAGGGGGACACGGCTGGCACTGCAGGATTTGAGTCCCTGGCGGCATAGTGTGTTACTGATGGTAGCCTTTGTTACTTTGGTCCCAGCTCTCTGCAGGTCATTCACTAGGTCCCCCCATGTGGTTCTGGAATTTTTGCTCACCGTTCTCGTGATAATTTTGACCCCACGGGGTGAGATCTTGCGTGGAGCCCCAGATCGAGGGAGATTATCAGTGGTCTTGTATGTCTTCCATTTTCTAATAGTTGCTCCCACAGTTGATTTCTTCACACCAAGCTGCTTACCTATTGCAGATTCAGTCTTCCCAGCCTGGTGCAGGTCTACAATTTTGTTTCTGGTGTCCTTTGACAGCTCTTTGGTCTTGGCCATAGTGGAGTTTGGAGTCTGACTGTTTGAGGTTGTGGACAGGTGTCTTTTATACTGATAACGAGTTCAAACAGGTGCCATTAATACAGGTAACAAGTGGACAGAGAAGCCTCTTAAAGAAGAAGTTACATGTCTGAGAGAGCCAGAAATCTTGCTTGTTTGTAGGTGACCAAATACTTATTTTACTGAGGAATTTACCAATTAATTCATTAAAAATCCTTCAATGTGATTTTCTGGATTTTTTTTTCTCATTTTGTCTCTCATAGTATACCTATGATGAAAATTGGAGACCTCTCTCATCTTTTAAGTGGGAGAACTTGTACAATTGGTGGCTGACTAAATACTTTTTTGCCCCACTGTATTGTGGCTTTCTGCTATCCACTATTCTGTCCAATGTTCACACATCCAACATCACATTCACTCATATAAGTCACATGCCAGGGTATGTCTATAACCCACCCCTAGCCCTTTCTTTTTTCTCTGCTCTTTTACAGGTATCTTCAAAATAATGTGCTATTTGCAGTCATGTGGTCAGAATAGATAAGAAGGTTAAAAGCTCTATTGTATGGCAGGTATTGAGGCCCTGATACAGCATACATGGACAGGAATATCTTCTGACTAAAATGTGCTGCTTTTCTTACTTATATCATTTGTTCATTTTATTGTGTGTTTATTTCATGAATAAAAATCCATGATAAAGGTCACCAGGCAGTGGAGCTGGCATGAGAGGTTTTGCCTGTAAATATGCATCAATGAGTAAAGAAAATGCATAAACTTGATTGTTCAAAATACACTGCCGACAGATTTTTCGCTCATGTCATAGTTGGATTTAATGTAAGCTTAGGGCCTGTGTGGTAACTACCTGCTTTAGGTGCTGGCTCCATAGAATGGAGCCAAAAGAGGGATTTGTGATAGAAATGTTTAGACAAGTTAGAGTGTTATATTGCCACACAATGTGCTTATTGCTGCATGAAGTCTTTGCACTGCACATCTGCATACATAACAAGAAGTGGCTTTAGCCACACACACACACACACACACACACACACACACACACACACACACACTCAATTGCTCTGCAACGAAGTAACTGCTTTTTTGCTTACATATAGAGAAATGTCTCTGGGTCATGGGGTTGCGAAGGAACTGAAAGTAGACAGAGAGGACATCAACAGGAAACATCTGCCCAGGTCCGCTCCAGGGCATAGGAGCATCTGATGAAGAAGCCAGTTTGGACCAGCTCAACAAGGTGGCGACCATTGTGAGAGGTTGCTGGGACCGCCCAGAACCAGAAGACTATATGTACCCTTTTTTACTCTTTTTTGGGGGTCTTTCCTGCCAGGTTGTGCTGAGGACAAGACCTGCAGCTGTATTACTCTCTGCATGCTCCAATAAAAAGATAAGTTGAGGAACAGTCCATCTCTTGTTATTATTAATCTTTAATTAATGATTTTGTGATAACTGTCAAATTTTGAACACACTTTCAGCGAAGAGTTTTACATTATCCACAAATTGCAACAACATGGAACAGTGGTGAACCTTCCCAGGAATGGCCAGCCGACCAAAATTACCCCAAGAGCGCAGTGACGACTCATCTAAGAGGTCACAAAACACCCCACAACAACATCCAAAGAACTGCAGGCCTCACTTGCCTCACTTAAGGTCAGAGTTCATGACTCCAACATAAGAAAGAGACTGGGCAAAAATGGCCTGCATGGCAGAGTTCCAAGACGAAAACCACTGCTGAGCAAAAAGAACAAAGACTCGTCTCAGTTTTGCCAGAAAACATCTTGACGATCCCCACGACGTTTGAAAAATACTCTGTGGACTAACGAGACAAAAGTTGAACTTTTTGGAAGGTGTGTGTCCCATTACATCTGGTGTAAAAGTAACAGTATTTCAGAAAAGGAACATCATACCAGCAGTAAAATATGGTGGTGGTAGTGTGATGGTCTGGGGCTGTTTTGCTGCTTCAGGACCTGGAAGACTCGCTGTGGTAAATGGAACCATGAATTCTGCTGTCTACCAAAAAATCCTGAAGGAGAATGTCCGGCCATCTGTTCGTGACCTCAAGCTGAAGCGCACTTGGGTTCTGCAACAGGACAATGATCCAGAACACACCTGCAAGTCCACCTCTGAATGGCTTAAGAAAAACAAAATGAAGACTTTGGAGTGGCCTAATCAAAGTCCTGACCTGAATCTGATTGAAATGCTGTAGCATGAGCTTAAAAAGGCGGTTCATGCTCAAAAACCCTCCAATGTGGCTGAATTACAACAATTCTGCAAAGACGAGTGGGCCAAAATTCCTCCACAGTGCTGCAAAAGACTCATTGCCAGTTATCGCAAACACTTGATTGCAGTTGTTGCTGCTAAGGGTGGCCCAACCAGTTATTAGGTTTAGGGGGTAATCGCTTTTCACAAAGGGCCATATAGGTTTGGATTTTTTTTCCCCCTTAATCACAAACACCTTCATTTAAAAACTGCATTTTGTGTTTACTTGTGTTATTTTTGTCTAATATTTAAATTTGTTTGATGATCTGAAACATTTAAGTGTGACAAACATACAAAAAATGAGAAATCAGGAAGGGGGGAATCACTTTTTCACACCACTGTATACACACACACACACACACAATACACACACATATATATGAAAATGATTTTTCCCTGAAACTAGCTAGTAACATATCTGCCTAGGGCTGTCATGGTAGAGAAATTTCCCCCGCGGTGACGGTAGACAGCTCAACACTGCAGTATTATTGCAAATGTTTTAAGAACTCTGTAGACTCACAATTTAAACAGGGTTTATAAATTATGTGGCAAATGAGGGAAGCTGTCACGAGTCTCGCTGCAGCTCTGCTCTCAACTATGTGCATGTGTCACAACTGTGGAGCTCCGCTATTTCTACAGGCATGAACTGCTGATTCTGTTAAAAAAAAAAAAACGATCATTTTCATAAAGCAGTGGTGTGAACTACGGGGTGTGTGGACTGGTAATTGCAGCGACATTCAGTTTATTTAAGCAGGACAGCCTCCGTACAGGACCCTGCGTGGCTCTTGTCCCCGTGATTTTTGCCGCTGTCTGAAAAATCACGTTCAAACAAGCTGCTCTCGGAGCTCATACACAGAGGATACACAGTCAGGGTCATACACACTCCGCTCAGAAGACAATAACACACTTTGTGCCTTTTCAGTGCTCAATGTTACGGCTGTATTTAACAAGGCATCCAAACGCTTTCACCACTAACTGCCTGCTGGAGTCCGTCTGGAGAGAGACCCACATGGTGCAGCTGCCGTCAGCACTCGGCGGCAGCAGCACCATGTGCTGTGGAAGCTTCTAGAGTACCGGGCGCAAACATGCTGTTGGCAATAAAAATACACTTCATTTAGCAATTTATTTAATAATCAATAGGGGCACATAAGTAAACAATGAGATTTAGCCACACACACAAAAAAAGTGAACACCGCGGTTATTGCGGTTGGTCGTTTTCCTCCGCGGTAGGCATGTCCATATTACATGATTGTGGTTATTGCGATAGCCCTATAGCTGCCATACCTATTGATAAATTCAGACTAGATTATGGTGGACTGTTTCAAACAGGAATACCAAGGAAGGTCAGTAGGTGGCAATAGTACTCCATCTCACTAATATGGTGCAAACGTCTAACATTAAGGATGCTGTTGCTATCAAGCAGATAAATTATATACAGATTGACCTACAATATATAACAGGAAATTTATGAATTAGGGTATGTGAAACTCAGTCAAGTGAACTAATTCACTGGTGGAATAAGATTTGATTAGCGACCATTCAGTAAAGAGTATATGAAAAAGAAGCAGCAGCCATCTCTATTGTCTTTCAGTCCATACAGCCAATCATGTACAGTAGAAGGAAATTACTTTTCTCCTATCTACAATGTTAATCACAGGTAGAATCAGAGGGGTCGCTGCCATGCAAGGTGCCGCCACAAACAACATGGCCAAACAAGGCCATTGATTTACTATTTTTTAATGGAATGTGCAACATTTACACCATGTATTTTTAATAAATTGTTAACAGCAACAGTGAACTGTATATAATACTCTAAATTGCATTATTTTGAGCACAACATGCAGAAACAAGCTCCTGGTTCTCTATTTTTTTTTTTTTTTACACCAGCTACCAAAATGCTTACGGTCTCTGCCCATTTCTTCGATGCACACCCAGCACCATTTGTTTTTAATTTCTTTGTCAATTAGGACATCGTCCCCAGGCTTCAAAAACTTACTCCCCATCCTACAGAATGTATGAAAGGTTTTGTGTGTATGTTGAAGGATGAAACACTCACGTTTCCAGTGACAGTCACTCACTCTCGCTGTTCGATTAGGAGCGCGCCACTTATCTCTACAGAAAAACTGGATGGATCATTGGCAGCCAGAAGTGAAGCCACCTGGCCGCCATATTAGTACACCCAAAACATTCACTGAGTCAATGGAGAATAAATGGATTTAGTAGTAAACGGTCAGTGACGTGTGTTGAGGTTTGTGGGTGGTGAGGCACTGTCTTTCAAAGTCAGATTTACAAATATATGAACCCAATAGCATAAGCTTGAATTTAATTTCAACTGAAAGTTTACATGTTTTATGCTCTGCTAACTGTACATCATAAAATCAGATTATATATAACTTACTAACAAAACAACTAAGGCATTTTACTGAATTTCCTCTTGACAGAATGGGCAGTGATGAAATCTATTTAGCTTGGAGAAATCATCTTTTAATTTATAAAAAATCTCTTAGAAAAGCTAGAACAAGTTATTACTCTGCATTAATAGAAGAGAACAAGAATAATCCCAGGTTTCTTTTCAGTACTGTAGCCAGGTTGACAAAGAGTCAGGACTCTATCAATCCTAGCATTCCCTTAGAGCTTACTAGTCAGGACTTTATGAACTTTTTCAATAATAAAATTTCATCCATCAGAGATAAAATCAATCAGATTCTTCCCACAGTTAACTTAAATACTGTAACTACTACAACTCCTTCTATTGATGTCTGTCTTGATGAGTTTACTCCAATCGACCTTTGTGAGTTAGACAAAATAGTTTCCTCATCCAAACCTTCAACTTGTCTTTTAGACCCTATTCCTACTAGGTTATTTAAAGAAGTCTTCCCACTTATTGGTAGCTTTATTCTTCATATAATCAATTCTTCATTAACTTTTGGCCATGTACCGCAGGCTTTTAAAACAGCTGTAATTAAACCCTTACTCAAAAAGCCAACGCTAGATCCAGGAGCTTTAGCTAACTATAGACCAATCTCTAATCTCCCTTTCATTTCAAGAATCTTAGAAAGAGTTGTTGCTACGCAATTATTCGACCACCTGCAGGGAAATGGTTTACTTGAAGAGTTTCAATCTGGGTTTAGAATCCATCATAGTACTGAAACAGCCTTAGCGAAGGTCACTAATGACCTCCTCATTGCATCTGATAATGGACTAGTTTCTGTACTTGTCCTTTTAGACCTTAGTGCAGCTTTTGATACTATCGATCATAATATTCTACTTGATAGATTAGAACACTATGTTGGACTTAATGGAACTTCGTTGCAGTGGTTTAGATCTTATTTATCTGATAGGTTCCAGTTTGTTCATGTAAATGATGAGTTTTCTTTCAGCTCAAAGCTTAGTCATGGAGTTCCACAGGGATCTGTGCTAGGCCCTACTCTTTTTAGTTTATATATGCTTCCGTTAGGCAACATTATTAGAAAGCACTGTATACATTTTCATTGTTATGCAGATGACACACAATTATACCTGTCAATGAAGCCAGATGATAGTAATCAATTAGCCAAGTTAGAAGCCTGTCTTAAGGAAATCAAAGCTTGGATGACTTGTAATTTCCTGCTATTAAATTCAGATAAGACTGAAGTCATTCTTATTGGTCCAAAAAAACCTTAGAAATTCCTTTCCAAATCAAACTTTCAGTTTGGATGCAGTTACTCTTTCTCTTAATAGCTCTGTGAGGAACCTTGGAGTTATTTTTGATCAGGATTTGTCCTTCAATTCACATATTAAATTTGTTTCTAAGACTGCCTTCTATCATTTGCGTAATATTGCCAAGATTAGGAGCATCTTGTCTCAGAGTGATGCTGAGAAACTGATCCACGCTTTTGTTAGCTCGAGATTAGATTATTGTAATTCTTTATTATCAGGTTGTCCTAAAACATCTTTAAAAAGTCTTCAGCTGATCCAAAATGCTGCAGCAAGAGTTTTAACAGGTACTAGAAAGAGAGATCATATCTCTCCGGTTCTGGCCTCCCTTCATTGGCTTCCCATAGAGTTTAGAATTAAGTTTAAAATCCTTCTTCTTACTTACAAAGCTCTAAACAATCAGGCTCCTTTTTATTTAAAAGATCTGATACTACCGTATTATCCTAACAGAGCACTACGCTCCCAAAATGCAGGACTACTTGTAATACCTAGAATCTCCAAAAGTACAATGGGAGGCAGAGCCTTCAGTTATCAAGCTCCTCTCCCGTGGAATCAGCTGCCAATCTGGATTCGGGAGTCAGACTCGATCTCTGTTTTTAAGATTAGGGTTACAACCTACCTTTTTGATATAGCCTACAATTAGGGAGGGATCATGTGTTTCTGAACCCTCCCTTAGTTATGCTGCTAATAGGTTTAGTCAGCCGGGGGACCTCCAGTAATGCACTGGGCCTCACTCCTTTCCTCACTCTCTATGAAATATTTTTTTTTGCTGGTCATTAACATTTGTTTGTTCTCTCCCATAGATTGAGTCCCCATCGTGCTGTTTGCTCTCTACATGTCTGTTCTTTTCATCTTCTCTGTCCCCTCACCCCCCAGCCAGTCGCAGCAGATGACTGCCCCTCCCTGAGCCTGGTTCTGCTGGAGGTTTCTTCCTGTTAAAAGGGAGTTTTTCCTCTCCACCGTCGCCAAGTGCTTGCTCACAGGGGATCACCTGATTGCTGGGGTCTTTCTGCAACTGTGGGGGTTCCCCCCTACAGTTGATAGTGCTATGAGATGACTGTTGTTGTGAAATGGCGCTATATAAATAAAGTTGAATTGAATTGAATTGAAAAGGAGGACATGCAATAAAAGCTCCTACAAACATGACATTTTTGACATACACACAGCTGTCACCAGGAACGTGCATTTTGCACGAGCTCTTTAACTGGGCTGTGAAAGATTGTGCAATCCTTCTGTGGCAGCGTTTGCTCCTGCTTCACCTGCCTCTCTCCCTTGTATTTGAACAGGAAATGCACAGATTTGGCGATTTTAAATATATAAATATTGTTGAAATGATTGGAATCATTCAGAAATTACATTTAGACATACAAGACAGATTAGTGGACAAATAATAATATATTCATAATTTTTTTTAAATTTGTTCACAACAGGTCACCTGCCTCCCCTGACCGCACATCACTGTAAACGGTACCACTTTTACCTCAGTAACTTACCAAGAAAATTAACTGATTTTGAACTTCTTGGTATGGAGACACAGCTCACAATCTTGCGCAACCAGTGAACTATAGAAATCGACGGTCGCTAAACATAATGTCAACTCGATTCCCTCCCTAATATGGCAGCCAAGTGGCTTCACTCGGCTCTGTACTCGCTAATGGGGCATGAGCTACCCAGGTTTTCTATAGCGATCAGAGAAGCGCGCAAACTCAATACGTTCTGCCATTCCAAATACTATATTCACTGCTCTAAATATCTTAAAAGAACCGCAAACTACGCAGAACTGACTGTTTATTTTGAGCATTATTCATCCACCATTGCAGACAGCTTGGACAAAAAATGTTTCTACGTACAGAAATAGGAAGTAAATTTCCCCACAGCCAAAAAAAAAAAAAAAAAAAAAAAAGAAACACGCCAGAAATCCAGCACAGTGTCAGAAAACTTTTAAGCCCTGAACTTATGATCTGACAACAAAGGGTCAATAAATGTCTTCCTTAATGCATACAGTGTGTAGTGTTAATTGCCCCTCCACATGTCCAGCTCTCTCTCCACCAACTGCAAAGCTGTGACACAGTGCTATACCTCATACAAGCACGGGATGACCATTTCACTGAAACTTTTGCATGGTGGCAAAACGCAGTGTGGCTCTAGCATATTTATGAGACTTTGGAAACCATCATCACCAACATCAATGTACAGGCATACATCCCTACATAAGTCAAATCAAATCAAACTTTACTGTCATATTGCTGTACATACAACTGTAGTGCAGGCAAGATGAAATTGCGTTTCTCTCGGCATCCATATAAATAGAAGCAGCATGATTTAAGACACACTCACACATAGCTTCACCCCCCCACCCCACCCCCATCCATTCACACATCTCTGAGACATACTTGGAAAAAAAACTAACTAACTATAATATACAAATAACATACAAAATGTCCGTAGGTGCAGTAGTGTGTATGAGGGATTCCGGGTCAACTGTTCAGCATCCTGACAGCTTGTGGAAGGAAGCTGTTGATCAGTCTGGTGGTTCTGCCTCTGATGCTCCGGAATCGTTTACCAGATGGAAGAAGTTCAAAGTGTTTATGCAGAGGGTGAGAACAGTCCTTGACAATGTTCAGTGCCCTGCTCCTACAACGGTTCTGAAAAAGTTCTTGGACAGAGGGGAGGGAGACTCCAATTACCCTCTCAGCCCCCTTGACTATCCTCTGCAGGGCTTTTTTGTCTGACATACTGCAGCTGGAGTACCATGTAGCAATGCAGTACGTCAGAACACACTCCACCACACCTCTGTAGAAGGTCCTGAGGATGCAGATGGGGAGAGAGGCCTGTTCGAGTTTCCTCAAGAAGTGCAGTCTCTGCTGAGCCCGCTTCCTGATCCCCAAGGAATTCTTGCTTCAGGTCAGGTCCTGCGAGATCTGCACTCCGAGGAACTTGATGTTCTCCACTCTCTCCACTAAACGGCCGCTGATGCTGAGGGGGACGTGCTCAGGCTGTGACTGCCGGAAGTCGATAACCATCTCCTTCGTTTTGTCCACGTTGAGCACCAGATTGTTCTCCCTGCACCAGCCCTCCAGGTTTCTCACTTCTTCCCTGTACATTGATTCCTCATCCCTCTGAATAAGTCCCACCACCGTGGTGTCGTCTGCAACCTTAATCTGGTTCCCCTCGTGTCTGGATACACAGTCATGTGTTAGAAGTGTAAACAACAGTGGACTGAGTACACAGCCTTGAGGGGATCCGGTGCTCAGCGTGACAGAGTTGGAGATGTTGTTTCCAACCCGGACAGACTGAGGTCTCTCAGTCAGGAAATCTGGGATCCAGAGACATGTGGCGGTGTTCAGACCGAGAAGGAGTAATTTCTCCATCAGTCTCTGGGGATTAATGGTGTTGAATGCTGAGCTGAAATCAATGTACAGGAGTCTGGCGTAGGTGTCTTTCTGGTCCAGGTGGGTGATGACAGAGTGTAGGGTGGTGACTATAGCATCCTCCGTGGAGCGGTTTGAACAATATGCAAACTGACAAGCCGTTCAAAACACTTCATCACAATTGGTGTCAGTGCAACAGGACAACAGTCATTCAAACAGGGCACAACTGGTTTCTTTGCCACCGGTACAATGATAGAGGTCTTGAAGCATCTGGGAACGATGGCCTGACTCAGGGAGATGTTATAAATGTCAGTCAGGACACCCGCCAACTCGCTCGCGCAGTCTCGGAGCACACGTCCCGGAATGTTGTCCGGACCTGCAGCTTTGCTTGGGTTGACTCTGGTTAGGGTCCTCCGTGTGTCCACTGTGTTGATGGTAAAAGCTGGTCCGACCGATGGTGGGGGTGGACCAGCCCTCCCTCTGATTGTCGAGTTTGATGCTTCAAAACGTGCAAAGAAGTCGTTAAGCCTGTCTGGAAGCGAAGCGTCGTCATCATCGACCCCCTGCCTAGACTCATAGCCCGTCAGTGTCCGAACTCCCTGCCACATCTGCTTGGTGTTCCTAGTGTCACAGAGGTGTCCCTGGATTTTCTCCGCATAGGCGCGCTTTGCCGCCTTAATTCCCTTTGAGAGCGCAGACCTGGCTGAGTGGAGGGCGATCCTGTCCTTCACTCTAGAAGGCTGCATCTCTGGCTGTAAGCAGCGAGCGCACCTCTGCAGTCATCCAGGGCTTATGGTTACCCCGCATAGTGATGGTCTTCACTGTAGTGACATCCTCTGTGCACTTCGCAATGTAGCTGGTGACCGTATCAGCATACTCCTCCACATCTGTCTTGTCTTCCTGGGAGGCTGCTATTTTGAAGACCTCCCAGTCTGTGTGCAGAAAACAGTCTTTCAGTGCAGAGGTTGCACTCTCTGGCCAAATTCTAATTTGTTTCACTGCTGGCCTGCTGCGCTTCGATAAAGGTTTGTAGGCAGGCAGCAGCATCACGGATATGTGATCAGAAAGGCCGAGATGGGGGCGGGGTATCGCCTTATATGCATCTGTGTTTGTGTACACTAAGTCCAACATATTCTCTCCTCTGGTCTTAAAGTCTACACATTGTTTAAACTTGGGGAGCACAGTCTTTAGGCTGGTGTGGTTAAAATCCCCCGCAACCACCACAAAACTGTCCGGGTGTGAAGTTTGGATTTCACTAATCGCATTGTGCAGTTCCCCGAGTGCCTTCTAAGCATTAGCTTTAGCATTAGCGCTCGGCGCTATGTAAACACCAGCTACAAACACGTTGCTGAATTCCCTCGGCAAATAATATGGCCGACAATTTACAATAAGGAACTCCGCCAACGGAGAACAGTGTTTAGACACTAACGTGGCATTGACGCACCAGTTCTTGTTAACATAGATGCATAGCCCACCCCCCCGGCTCTTACCGGAGCTTGCCGTTTCCCTGTCGGCACGGAACATCGCCATATCTTCCAGTTGAATGGTCTTGTCAGGGATGTTGTGGTGGAGCCATGTCTCAGTGAACGCAAGCACACAGCAGTCTCTCCACTCTCTCCGGGTTTCTCTCAGCAGACGCAGCTCGTCCAGCTTGTTTTCGAGGGAGCGGACGTTAGAGAGAATGAGCGACGGTACCGCTGGTCTGGAGGGGTTAGCCTTTAGCCTAGCATGGATCCCGGCCCTTTTTCCACGCTTTTGCTTGCGTTCGCTCCGCTTACGCCTCCTCCTCTCTCGGGTAGCTTCCAGCAGGGACTCCGCCAGAATTCCATGCTGGCGTAGAATGTCCAAGTCACAACCGATCGCCGCGATTCTTGCAGCGTGCAGTACCTTGATGCTTAATAAGGTCTCACGGTTGTAAGTTTTACAGAATGTACGTCTGGGAAGATCAAAACACTCAAAACTCTCACACTCGCTGATGCCAAGAGGGGCCGCTGCGTCCGTGCGCGCTGCCGCCATCTTAATTAAAAAAGTTGTCACAGCCTCCACTGCCCTCCAGCCTCAGTAAGAGGTGGCCACTGGCTCTGCCACAGGCCCCCTCCACTGCAGCCCACCTCCGGTTGAGCACTTCCACTGGCGCCATACTGGTCTCCAAGACCTGCAATATTTCACCTCTGCTCCGTGGGTCCCTGCAGAGCTCCTCACTGTCCTCGCAGCTCTTGAACCTGAGGCAGCATCTGCCAGTAGCACACAGCCATGATGATCCACATTCAGTGATGGCTAAATTCAGGGATGAGAATGGGGTTTGGGAAAAAAAGAGGAAACTAAGCCGGGGGTCTTAGTTAGGCCTGCGTCCCCCAAGCCGGATCCAAGGCAGAGCCTTGGTGGGGGGTCTGGGGGCGTTAGAATGCTCAAATGTGGTCTTATATTTAAAGTTAGAAGTAAGTACAAATGCATTTATAGTTTACCTTTTTAATCTGCTGCTGCATCACATGTGTAAATTTATGATATCTGAATGGTATGTTGATGTAATAATACTAAATTATATTTTACTACTATTTAATATGTTTAGAATGGTAAATGGCATTCACTTACAGTATATAGCACTTTTTCTCATCTCTGGATGACCAAAGCGCTTTACAGATCCTTCTATCTACCCATTCACGCACACACTGATGGCGGCAGAGCAGCCATACACACACAGGTGCTAGCCTGGCCACCAGGAGCAACTGGGGGTTCAGTGTCTTGCTCAAGGACACTTTGACATGCAGACTTCAGACAGAGTGGGAATCGAACCCATGACCCTCCGATCAGTAGTCGGTCACACTACACCTGCGCCACAGCCACCCCTAGAACTGACAGAGAATTATATTTACCTAGTACTAGAACAGACAAAATAATTTAACCAAGTAAAATAAATTATAAATATTAACAAAATTCCATCACCAAGTCCATCACCCATTTATTAAAATATACTGACATTCTGCAAGCATTCTGATTTATTAATGTGTGCATTTGTTAGTGTTACTAGAAATATAA
Organism: Pholidichthys leucotaenia; assembly: GCA_020510985.1. NCBI lineage: Eukaryota > Metazoa > Chordata > Actinopteri > Cichliformes > Pholidichthyidae > Pholidichthys > Pholidichthys leucotaenia. The sequence continues at coordinate 446,389,305 of CM035836.1, read as the reverse complement.
AAAAGTTGCATATTAGTATATTTTAATATTTGAAAGATAATCTAAGAAAGTAAGTAAAACCTAAAAGATGTTTAATAAGTGTTTCAAATTATCAATAGTGTTTCAAAACAGGCATGACGTCACAACTTACACATGCTATTTCATAACAAATTCATTACGCGAAAATTCTCAAGTACATTACTTATAACGAGAAAAATTTTTTACCTCGGAATGTATCTAACGATCACTAATTGCTGTAATCGGGGCCGACTGTGATGAACTTTGACTGGCATCTGAATTTAACCGTGTCCATCGATCATTTTGAACGCAGCACAAGAGAGAAATTCGATCTCCTTGTAGCCACAATTTTGAGATGTTTCTGTTTTTTTCGAGCCATTCCCAACGAAACTTGTTCCTTATCCCTTTGTCTTCTTGCTTTGTTGTCTTTCGTGAGTTTTAGGGTCACCATTTTCACGAAATCGGGAAAACTCGGTTTCTTGAATTGTCCGCCATTTGCATTTCGCTCCGCGTGTGGGATATGACAAAGGAATAACAAAATCGTCGATTGGTTGCTTCAATAAGTATCAGCCAATCAGTGGCCTTGTTACATTACATTACTGATCTCGCTGGGTAGCGCGTTCTGCACGGTGGATTTGAGCAGCCGATCGAAAATACGACTCACCGCTATAACAGACCCCCCCCCCCCCCCAAAAAAAAAATTCTCCTGGAATTTAGACAATTCACGAGAATGACCCTAGACATGATCAAATCCGAGGAATTCCTCGGATCCGCGGAGGATTCTCATCCCTGTAAATTGCCACACAAATGCCAAACCGCGCGAGAGCTCAACTGATCCTGAAACCTCCATTAAGTTTCACAAGTATTAAAAAGCACTATATTTAAAGATCAATCCAGGGATTTTATGAATCAATATTGGCTCATTCCCACATGAATCAATTCAAATCAGCAAACTGATCTTTTGGACCCACCCCTACCTCCCACAGCTCTGTTCTTGGTAGGAACACAAAAAGCTACAACTATAGGCGCTTTTCCACTAGGAACCCAAAGGCCCTGTTTGGCCCCGATCGGCCTCCGTGTCCGGTTTCCCACTCGGAACCCAAAGGCCTCACAGTTCCCTTTTTCTGAACAGTTCCAGTTTAACAGTTCACTTTTTCGGCACCATAAAAAGCAGGTCCGAAGGGTCCCGGCCCCGTTTCGTCACGCCCCTGCTGGCCATGCATTGGTCTGTGCGTAGTGTCATGAGAGTGGGCGTTACGTGGGCGTTACACTGACTTTCCAGAATCGCTTGCTGGTCGCCATTTGCAATTTTTCGTCAGTGAGCCCGCGAACAAGTGATATTATAAACCACAACGATAGAATGGCTTCACAGAAATCAGCAGAAATCCAACACCGCAGTCCAGCAGTTTCCTGTGCGTTTCGGCTGATGAGAGAATGCAGAGGGAAGCAGACTGAGCCTGCAGTGGGGCGCACAAACAGACGCACCAGAAATTAATTGACTGTGCAGCCGCGACGCACCCAACTTCAGCAGTTGAAGCCGTGATATTGTGATAGAATGGCTTAACAGAAATCAGCAGAAATCTAACACCGCAGTCCAGCAGAGTTTCCTGTGCGTTTCGGCTGATGAGAGAATGCAGAGGGAAGCAGACTGAACTTGCAGTGGTGCGCACAAACAGACGCACCAGAAATTACACGGAGACGCACCAGGAATTAGACCTAGCCACCCGAATTGAATTGAATGGGCAGCCGGGACGCACCCAACTTCAGCAGTTGAAGCCGTGATATTGTGATATACAGGACGGTAAGTGATCTGATATTCATGCTTTGTTATTTTTCCAACAATGGAAAGTTCACTTAGGACAGACGAAAACTTAATCGTGTTTAAACGATGACCTAGCTTAATGCTATGTCCGTCCTTGTATGTTGTTTTTTGTGTTGACAATATCTGATGAAATAGATAGTTGTAATCCTGGTTAAAAGTTTTTTATTTATTTATTTTTTTTTAGATTATGCTTCCACACCGACGGAGCCCACCTCCTGCGATACGAGCAACCCGGCTTCTGCTACGGATCTAGATCATCCGGCACCAGAACCAAGTCCAGCTCGCTCACAGTTTGGCACATCTCCGTCAACACTTTCACGCACAGGTAAAGCCCAATAGTCAAATAATATAATTATATTATATTGTAATAATGTAATACTCACGGTACAGTTTATTGTTTCATGTAAAGCACATCAAAAAAGTCCAGCAATGCAATTGCATATTTAATCACAGGCATGGAAAAGCTAATGAGCTGTTGTAGCACAAAACTCATTATTTGAAAGTCAGCGTGCTTCATTTTCATGATTCAGTTGAGCCTACTGTATAAATGCATTCAGAATTTTTTTCCATCCATCCATCTTCTACCGCTTCTCCGCGTCACGGAGGCAGCAGTTCAAGCAGAGAAGCCCAGACTTCCCTCTCCCCAGCCACCTGCTCCAGCTCTTCAGAGATGATAGACCAGCTGGGTCTCTCCACCATAGAATTTGGGTCACCTCTAGAATTTTTTGACCACCATAAAAAGCTAGGCATTTGAAACATAAACCCAGCTTTTACTAAATGTATTGTACAAATACACAGTTGTGATACTCATAAAAAAAAGTAATTTTTTCAAACCCAGCACTTGACTTTCACCAGTGTGTGTCCCTTGTACAGGTACATCTCAAAATAACTCCAATGTCATGGTACAGTGTGTTTTTTGTGACTCACAAAAGACAGTGAAAGTCATATAAGATGGTATCGGTCATAATCTTGACAATCCATATGGGTTTTATGTCAGGAGAGTTTCCTGGCCAAATCAAACACAGTGATGCCTTGTCCATTACACCAGGTTTTGATTGTTTAGGCACTGTGGGGCGATGGTCACTCCAGCTGGAAAATGAAATCCGTTTCTCCATAAATCCTCATACTTTTGAGAACACTCCTCTTTTTTTAATATCTATTTTTAACATAACCATCGATTTTTCGAGAAAAGTAATTTTGAATATTCATGCGCTGTGAGCCAATAAATGATTAAAATGTAACAATACTTCACTGTCTGATTAATGATTCTGTATAATATATGGGTCTCACTTTCTGACGTGTCCAAAAATATTTAACTTTTGTATTAATTTTTGGGGATGTACTGCTACATGTTTTGAGGTTGATTTTACTGACACCAGCTCACATTTCTGTCTTGTAGGTAAGAGGAAGCGGAGCAACACAAAATAAGACCTTTCAACTATTTTTGCATCGATGCAAGAAGCAGAAAGGGAACAGCACCGTGAACAGATGGAGCTTCAGCGGGAGCATCGTGAGCAGAGGGAGCTCCAGCGGCAACAGTTGGAACTCAATTCCCTGCTTGTGGATGAGGTCCGTCAGTCCAGGGAAGCCGAAGTTGCTGTACGAAGGGAGGAAATTGCGCAGAACGCTGCCCTCAATAACACTCTCATGGCAGTCTTTGAAACCCTCGCACGGCGTGTGTGACCCGTTTTCCCAACCATTATTATGTATATACTGTACATTAATCAATGACCAGTGTTGATAACGTTGAATAAACCCGTGACTGTTGACATCATGTGTTGTCTGTTACTACTAAGTTTTACACTGTCTTAAAACCCTTAAAAAGGTTGGGAAAAATTTGTCATTGCAGTGTGTTATGGAGTCCAATAACTGCCGACACATACATTAAAAGCCAGCCACTACTGACCAAGCTTTATATCCATGTGCAGCAACAGGGACACCTAATATTTTAAGTTCTGTATTTGGAAATGTTCATATTGCCAACCCAGGTAATGGTTTTATCTGCACAAAATATTCAACTTAGCCATTGTAAGGACGGGTGAGTGTGGGGTGTACAGCAACAACTGTTTTGGTGCGCCTCACCCAATTCTGTACTCAGCATTAACAAGTACACTTTAAAGACAATGTGGACTTGCAATTTTGTAAGATATTTTTTATTAGATGGCTGTCCCAGTACTTGTAACTGTGATATTAAAGATCCACACGTCCACATTAAATATACGAAAAAAATGCGTCATTGCAATGGCACAAGGTTACATGAGATGAGTAATGCATAATAATACACAGCAGCCTCACCACCAAAATGATATTAAATAGCTCTTGGACTACTAATTGGTCCAGGGAAAATGGCGCAGCCTCAAGGGGAGTGTAGCACCGCCTCCAACTCCCTCAAAACCCCGCCTCCAACTCCCTCCTTCTCCCACCCATACTACAGTGAGCCTTGTGCTGTGGAAAACCACCAGTGCCGGAACAGGACTGTTCGGTCCAAGGCCAAACGAGGCCTTTGGGTTCCAAGTGGAAAAGTGCCTTTAGGTGACTATGACCTCAGTCCCAACGACTAATCACAGGGTACAACTGTAGCCAAGAAACAACAAAGCACCCTGTTAGGATTGAGGCCATAGTTGTAGTCTTTTGAACATTCCCACCTGGAACAAGAACGTTACATAGTGCTGCTTTAAGGGTCATATGGACTTCATTTTATTAAACGAAATAATTAAAACAAATACATCCACAAAAAGTTTGAGAAAGGTGCCAAAAAAATCTATATTTTCTTAAAAAAATATAGTCTTGAAATAATTATTTTTAAAACATTTTACATGTCCATGACAATAATAGTACTGTATTCACATTTGGCTAATAAGAACTATGGTGGCCTGAAAGGATCTCAAAGCATATGAAAACTCTGAGCACTTTGCAGTCGTTATAGTTGATGTAAAAATACAGTCAGTCTTACCCAAGTGCTTCCACCAGCTGCAGAATGGTAAACTCTCCGTCTTTGACACCTGCGTAAAAGCACAAATTTAATACAGGAAGTCTTGGTTAAATAACTGTGTTGAACTGGGGGTTCACTGACAGAACTCCACATGGGCTCCAACACCGCAGCTAGCAAGCAGTATGAGACTAAACCACAACGCTCTGATACTATGTTCACACTTATGGTCGGTGACAGCACATTAAAACAGTAGGTACATGTTAATTCTTTGTTGTTACGGTGATTTTACGAGCAAACGGCTGAACTCCCCGATACCGAGGTCGTTAACATCGCACAGGATGTAGAGAAGCTAACTTAGCTAGTTAACTATCAGAAGAGGCTTAGTGGCTTAATCTGCGTTTGTTTCTAATCAACACCTCTCTAAACCCGTCCAGCAAAACGCGGTGAACACTCGCTTACCTTTGGCTACATCTTTTGCTTTGCTGTCCTGCAGTCCGGAGACAAATTCCTCCACCAGAGACAGCGCTGAAGCACTGTCCGCGGCCATGGTGGCTGCGACAACAACACGCATGCGCGAAAAGTTAAGCGAAATGGGAAAAAAAGTCATTCATTCATCTGACATTAAAAATGAGTTTAATGGCATTATATATATATCTGTGGAAAATCCTGCTGGCTTTTTTGGGGGGGGGGGCTGACTGCGCAAGATTCTGTTTGTGGACCCCTATTTTTGTAATGGAGACAAGTTTAAACCCTTTAAACTGGAAAAAAAAGATATCTCCCCTGCAAATAAAAATGTGAAAAATAAACTTGTGAAATTGTCTAGCCACCTTATTCCTGGGGGTGCCGCTGTAGGAATGATTATGGGCTGAGCTTCCGGTTTCGGTTGACCTAGTGTTAACCCTTTGCACTCTGGTCAATTTCCCTAAAAACGCCAAAAAATAACGTACCCAAAGTAAATCAAAAGCTGTTCTTCAACCCTTTGCAGCATCTTCATGGGGTTGGTCTCATTTAAGAGAAAACACTTTGAATTTTTTGGCAAAACAGTCATAATCTCTCTAAGTGCTCCGGCCACTGAGTAACAGTCATCTAAACATACTGAACTTGAAGAAAATAAATTTCGCCTGGGTGGGGGGTTTTTTTGGATACAAATGCTTGCAAATAACACACAGCTGTCAGATCCGGGCTGGAAAATGCAACAGAAATGTAGAACCAAGTGTTATCCAGCTGAGGTCAAAATTTTGTAACAATACCACAAAAAATGAATATATTACACAGCTTTTTTTCTTAGGTTGTTCCCAGGCGTTTTTGAACTGTGCCAAATTGTGCCAAATGGCACAGTTTGGAAAAACGTCTGTAACTTTTGAATGATTCAATATAGAAGCTTAATGTTGGGCTCTAATGAAAGGTGACACTCAGGGCTGTGTGTGTGTGTGGGGGGGGTGGTTGTTTATTCATTCATGAATGAATGAATGAACAAACAAGCCCCCACACACAAAGAAGCATGCCACGTAAAAAATGTGTGGCTTTTTTTACAAGAAAAAATAACCTACAGTGCACTAAAAATTATTCTAAAATATCTGTAATGTAGAAGATAACAACTCCCCCCCCCCCCCGCTACAGAGGACGGATATCGCCCGGTGCACCGCAGTCACGGTGCGCCGCGGTCTACTACACACAGTTGTAATTTACCGATCGGTCAAAAGTCATTTTTGATTACAATTTTCAGGGATAAAGAATAATTTAGCTTATAACACTTACCTGTCCACAACAGCAGTGTCGCTGGCGAACTTCTCTTCCTCATTGTCAGACGTACATGACGCTGGTCCGCTTGTTACAGACTTGTGGTTCTTTTCACGCGACCCGGTCAAACCATAATTCCATTATTGCGGTTTTGCGCTTCCATGATTGCGGTTTTAGCGAACGATTTTTCAAAACAAATAAGAACAGTAGTAAGAAAAAAAGACTGGCGAACGCCTGTGTGTCACCCAGCCTTACACAAAACAGATTTTAGGCAAGGGAGGCACGCTTTCTAACTTCTGTGCTTCAATTGGCTGGCTGTATTCGCAGCTGTTGGTAGGCGGGTCCTTCTTGCTAGGTTTTCAGTCATTGGTTCTTCAAGGTTTCAGAAACCCAATTCAAGGCTCTTATTAGTCAAATGAGAGGTCAATCACATCTAAACCAATCAAAGCACTCCTTTGGCTTTCTGTTCGCGGCTGTGTCTGTAGTGGAAGAACGGAAATGCAGCTTTTTTTTCCAGTGCGCACTAGGACGCACAGTGAGGGCGCCCTCGTGCGCTCTAGGACGCAGAGACGTGTCCGCCCGCGGTACACCGAAGTGCAAGAGATTAAATCAGTCAGTAAGAGTGGAGTAGCAGGGGCATTTAAAATAGTGTTTTTAAAAGTTTTTGAAATTCATTTTAATGTATGGTCCACATACATGTTTTGCACTCAAGTGGCAGCTAATTTCAGCTCTTGTAATTTTTGTATTTTTGAATGTTTTTGCGTAGTTCTGGTACTTGCTGGTGTTCGTGGTTGTGCCAGACTGGATAAATGGAGGCTTCTCACCACATGGTGACAGACAACATCCAAGCACGATATTGTGGCGTACGTCTGCTCAAAGGTAAATGTGATTATGTCCAACATATTTTAACAAAATGCAGCTGATGTGGTCTATATTAATCATATATCCCATAACCTACATATGTATAAGCATGTGAGAATGTTTGGTGATTACATATGTAAAGCGACTTCACACCTCAGAACAGGACAAAGAGGTCTCAACCGCCAGTGGGGATCAAAGAGCATCCGAGGCACTGCGGTGGAGACCAGATCGATCGCCCTGACCTCCCAAGGCCAGGTGGAGGGATACGGAGACAAAGGAGGGGGATTAAGATAATGTGGGATGTCAGCTTTGATATGCATGTCTTTTGTTATGTGTAGGTATAAGTATGTAGAGCTGAATATGTTCTGCCTCTTTCTACTTCTGCTTCTGCACTGAGATGAGACTTGTTAGAGGAGCGAAGCTGATAATAAACTTTGGTTTATAAGTCGCATCGCCTCGTTATTCCAAGCTCTTCTACACTGGTGACCCTGACGCGAGGATGGACCAGAGGCGTTCCCCCGCGATTGACTCATCTGAGGCGACCCAGGCAGACGCCGGCGCCCATGCAGACAGGGGAACGGATGGAAGACGTTCCCCCACGGCAGAAGAGAGGGCTCAACCGAGCACCAGCCCCGCCGTGAGAGCAGAAGAAAGGCGCTCTCACCCGGCGGACACATCAAGGACGGCCCACACAAGCGCCGTCACCATCAAGCTGCCAGAATTCTGGCAAGAAGACCCGAGCTCGTGGTTCCAGCAAGCTGAGGCTCAGTTTGCACTGGCGGGCATAACGGCGGATGAGACGAAGTTTTATCACATCGTCGCCAAACTCGACGCTGCCACGTCAAGATGCGCGCGGAGCATAATCCGACAGCCGCCTGCCTATGACAAATACAGAGAGCTGAAGGCGACCATCATCGAGAACTTCGTCCCCTCAGCCGAGGAGAGAGCAGAGAAGATCCTGGCGATCTACGGCCACAGAGGATGCAGACCCAAGGCCCTCATGGAGGACAAGCTGCAGCTCAAGGAGGAGGACAACGACAACTTCCTCTTCCAACACATCTTCCTCAGTACTCTGCCGCCACACATGAGAGGCACGCTGATCAACATGCGGTGCAGCACCCAGCAGGACTTCCGCGCGCTGGCCCGAGAAGCGCAGCGACTCACCAATGCCTGCGGGGAACAGGTGGCCACAGCAGCATCTGCAGATGCCCAGAGCAGCGGAAAACCACAGACAACCGAGCAGAGCCCGCCCACCATGGCGGCAACACGACCAAGACGCAGCAGGCCGAACAACATCTGCTATTACCACCACCGTTTCGCCAAGGGGGCGTACAAATGCGTTCCCCCCTGCAAGTTCAAAAGTTCGGGAAAACGTCCAAACCGAGAACCGTTAACGGCTGCGGTTCTCGGCGAAAAAAATAAACTTCTTTATGTGACTGACGGACACACCGGCAAACAGTTTCCAATTGACACTGGAGCTCAACTGAGTTTTATCATGCCCTCCCACGCAGACCGGGCCATGGGCCCCCGGGGCAATGGAGCGATGGCAGCCAATGGCTCCATCATCGACACTTATGGTGAAAGGAACCTGCCCCTCTGCATTCATGGCCGCAACTACAGATGGACATTTGTTGTAGCGGCGGTGAGTTTTAACTTGTTGGGCGTGGATTTTTTGTGTGCACATGGGTTATTAGTCGATCTAGCAAACAGACACTTGGTTAATGCACTGTCATTTGCTTCTATTCCCTGCTCAGCTCGAGTTTCTCCACCACCCGTGCAGGCCAGCGTCACTACAGCAGGAGGTAAGTTTGATCAACTCCTCACCCAATTTCCAGCACTCACAATTCCCAAATTCTCAGCTACAGTGGCTAAGCACGGGGTCGAACACTTTATTCCCACAACGGGCCCACCCGTATTCGCCAAAGCTCGGCGCTTAGACGCGACCAAGCTCGCCATAGCTCGGGACGAGTTTACCACCCTTGAAAAACTAGGCATTATCAGACGCTCAAAAAGCCCCTGGGCATCGCCACTACACATGGTCCCGAAATCTGACGGTTCTTGGAGACCGTGCGGCGATTACCGCAGATTAAACAATGCGACAGCGCATGACCGCTACCCAATTCCTCACATCCAAGATTTTTCACTACATCTGGCGGGTGTGTGCATTTTTTCTAAAATAGACCTGGTCCGTGGCTATCACCAAGTCCCCGTTCGAGCAGAAGATATTCCTAAAACAGCTGTAATAACCCCCTTCGGTCTTTTTGAATTTTTGCGGATGCCTTTTGGCCTCAAAGGCGCTGCTCAAACCTTTCAGCGGATGATGGACATGGTATTACGCGACCTCCCTTTCGTGTTCGTCTACCTCGACGATATGCTGGTAGCCAGCTCGTCGGAGGAAGAACACGAACAGCATCTCACTATGGTTTTTCAGAGACTAGAAGAGCACGGGTTAATAATCAATCCAGCCAAATGCAAATTCGGCGTGTCACAAATTGATTTTTTGGGACACAGAGTTTCACCGAAGGGGGCAGTTCCGCTGCCAGACAAAGTTCGCGCAGTAAAAAATTTTCCACGGCCACAAACGGTCAAATCGCTGCAAGAATTTTTGGGAATGGTTAATTTTTACAACCGTTTCCTCCCCCGCGCAGCTCAGCTCATGCAGCCCCTATATGACGCGCTCAGAAAACAAAAACCTTCCAACGCGGTCGAATGGACCCTGGAGTGCGAACGCGCCTTCACGGAAGTAAAAAGTGCCCTAGTTAACGCAACATTGTTGGTTCACCCTGATCCCTCGGCCCGCATTGCGCTAACCACAGACGCTTCAGACCTGGCCATAGGGGCGGTTGTAGAACAACACGTTGGCGGAACCTGGCAACCTTTGGCATTTTTCAGCAAATCGTTAAACCAAACTGAGCGTAAATACAGCACTTTTGATAGGGAACTGCTAGCGCTTCATTTATCCATCCACCACTTCCAGTTCTGGTTGGAGGGGCGGCGTTTCACGGCTTTTGTAGACCACAAACCGCTCACCTTTGCGATGGCTAAAATTTCCGAACCGTGGTCAGGCAGGCAACAAAGACAGCTAGCTGTGATTTCAGAGTTCACCACAGACATTCGACATGTGGCAGGCAAACTTAACGTGGTAGAAGACTGCCTCTCTCGCGCTGTGACATTGCCAGAGCGCGAGGAGACAGATTATACTACCTCAGCCGCAGAACTCTTTGCCAACGCGGACACATACGCGGCCCCAATCCACGTAGGGATAGATTACGCAGCCATGGCGGAGGAGCAAAGTAGTGACGCAGACGTGCGCGCACTCCTGTCTGGACCAACAGGGTTAAGGCTGGAGGAAAGGGGTTTACGCGACGGTGTGCCCCCCCACTAATATGCGACATCTCAACCGGCCGACCTCGCCCGGTAGTCCCAGCTGCATGGCGCCGCCGTATTTTCGACTCAATTCACTCCCTCGCGCACCCGGGTGTGCGCGCTTCGGTTAAAATGGTCGCCGAAAAGTTTGTGTGGCCCGGCCTGCGCAAAAATGTAAAAGAATGGGCAAAGACTTGCATGTCTTGTCAGCGCGCCAAAATACACAAACACACAAAAGCCCCTCTAGAGCCTTTTCGAATCCCAGCTAGAAGGTTCAACCACGTTCATGTCGACCTCGTGGGACCACTACCTTCCTCCCAAGGTTTCACTCACCTGTTAACAATGATAGACCGTACTACGCGCTGGCCTGAGGCAGTCCCTCTGGCGTCAACCACAGCGGAGGAAGTTGCTCGCGTTTTTTTTAACAAACTGGGTGGCACGTTTCGGCGTCCCATCGGACATCACGTCCGATAGAGGGCCTCAATTTGTCTCGGAGCTTTGGTCAGCCATGTCCAGCAGCTTAGGAGCGACAATTCACCGCACCACCGCTTATCACCCTCAGGCTAATGGGTTATGCGAGCGTTTTCACAGATCTTTAAAGGCCGCCCTCAGAGCCTCACTAACAGACACAAATTGGGTAAATAAACTTCCCTGGGTTTTATTGGGGTTGCGTGCTGCGCCTAAAGAGGATCTAGACGCCTCCCCAGCAGAATTAGTTTTTGCACAACCTCTCAGGCTCCCAGGTGAATTTTTACCAGAGAACCCAGAGCCAGGGCATCTCCCAGCCCCGAGGCTTTTAGGCAGCAACGGACCGGACACTCTCCCCGGACCGGCACATCACTCTTTTCCACGGGTTTTTGTTCCCCAAGCTTTGAAAAACGCTGAATTCGTTTTTGTTAGGCATGAAGCTTTAAAACCAACCCTCCGTCCACCATACGATGGACCATTCAGAGTGCTGGAACCTGGTGATAAGCATTTTGTGCTTGATTTAGGGGACAGAAAAGAAACAGTCAGCATTGACAGACTTAAACCTGCTTTCTTGTTGAGAGACGAACCTGCACGGTTGGCGAGAGCACCTCGGCGGGGTAGACCCCCCAAGAGAAAAGACTCAGCCCCCCTGCAGGGAACAAATAATCACTCTCCTCCCCAAGCTGCAGATTCCTTACAGGAAGGTCCCACCAGGACGCCCAAGCGGACCCACAGCAGATTCGGGAGAAGATTAAAACCCAGACGGCACAAGGACTGATGCAAACTACTCAAAAGTTGTTCACTAATTGTGCTGTAACAGTTTAAGACTGACTTGTGATATTACTATGCTGTTATGATTACCACTGAATTCTCTACAGGAGCATAGCTGCTGGAAAGTTTCTTCCTTGTCAAGAGGTGTAGCAGTTAGTATGTCATAATAATTATCTTAAACTGTGAATTTTTCTATTGTCCTTTTCTTAGTCGTTTGGGGGGGCTGTGGTCTATATTAATCATATATCCCATAACCTACATATGTATAAGCATGTGAGAATGTTTGGTGATTACATATGTAAAGCGACTTCACACCTCAGAACAGGACAAAGAGGTCTCAACCGCCAGCGGGGATCAAAGAGCATCCAAGGCACTGCGGTGGAGACCAGATCGATCGCCCTGACCTCCCAAGGCCAGGTGGAGGGATACAGAGACAAAGGAGGGGGATTAAGATAATGTGGGATGTCAGCTTTGATATGCATGTCTTTTGTTATGTGTAGGTATAAGTATGTAGAGCTGAATATGTTCTGCCTCTTTCTACTTCTGCTTCTGCACTGAGATGAGACTTGTTAGAGGAGCGAAGCTGATAATAAACTTTGGTTTATAAGTCGCATCGCCTCGTTATTCCAAGCTCTTCTACAGCTGACTTTATTGCGGTGGAGAGACATGCTGGTTGGAATGCTCACCGCGTCATTATGAGTACAGGCAATGAGAAGTCATAAATCATGACTCTCTGTTTGGTAGCGGCAAAGTCCCAGAAAAAACCCAATGAGTGCCTGGTATCATTGCAAAGCTTAGAATTCGTACTTTCTAAAAATACCTATGTTTTTGCAGAAGACGTAACTCCCGACCGATCGAACGTGAGTTTTTAACCTAGCTAAAACATAAACAAATCATCTTTTTCTGGGTCCGTTTTTGCACACTACCTACAAATTAAATATCATTTTGAAGGTCTTTCAACACAGAATATGGAAATAACGTTACATCAGTTTTGAAAATGTCCTCAAAGTGACTCATTTTGCCAGCACTGGTCATTTGTTTACACCATTAGCATCTTAGCAGCAGCACTAACTAACGGAGCTACTGTGTACGAGGCCACTTTTTAAGTTCATCTTTCCATCCCTCGATAGTAGTGGGAAGTGGTATGATTATGTTACTGCTTTGAGGTGCAAGAGGCCGTGTTCCCGCATTTCTGATGTTGAAGTCATTGTTTTTTTAACAAGGAAAAGTGTCCCATTTCAGTGACAACCATATGTTCTAAACTAGTACCGGAAGTTGCGTCCATAATTCACGCAAGGCATCCTGGGGCCTAGGAATAAGGTGGAGATGAACAGTAAAAAAAAAAAAAAAAAATTACATAGAATAAAAACCTAACCAGCGTCCATATCATTGTTGCAAATTTACAAGAAAAATCACAATTTTATGAGAAAATGTTGCAAATTGGGCATCTTGGTGGAACAGTGGTTAGTACTGTGGCAGCACAGCCTCCAGTTTCCTCCCACAAGCCAAAGACACTCACGCTAAGTTAACTGGCATCAACTGGAGGTAAACTGTCCTTAGGTATATATGCTGTAAATGCGAGAGTGAGAGTGAATGGTTGTCTGTCTCTGTGTTGGCCCTGCAATGGACTGACCATTTGTCCAGGGTGTACCCTGCCTGTCACCCAAAAGATGCTGGGATAGGCTCCAGCCCCCCTTGCAATTGGAAAAGAATTAAGCTTATTTATCCATCCATCCATCCATCTTCTACCGCTTTTCCGGAGGTCCGGGTTTACGACTAATGCGGTGAGCTGGAAGTTTGTTCCAAGAGGCCCCATCTGCGGGGGTTGTGGGTCCCCGATGCACCAGAGCAAAGCGTGAATGTGCCCGGCAAGAGGAAAGCAGTGGTCGCATGAACCATGTGGGCAGGGTATGCCGGTCTTCAATGTCATGGGGCCCGCCAGGAGAGCCCGCCCGCCAACAATGACCATTCATTCGGTAAGCCCCGGCATCAGTAGTTATTCGTATAGCATGGTTGAATTAGACGGAGTAGCTGTACCACTCCTGCTCGACACAGTGGGGGTGCAGTTGATGTTAAACTGGGCTACAGTGAAAAAGTTTTTCCCCAACCACAAAATCAAGAAGAACCCAACACCGCTGTATGGATATGGCGGTCACAGACTGTGCAATGTCGGAACAGTGGAAATGACTGTTTGCTGTAAACCCAAAATTGTGTATGACTTCACGTTTCAGGTGACAGCGCGCTGTGACAACATTATGGGATGTGACCTTTTCTACAGACTGGGTTTTGTTATCAGAGACAGCGCTGGGTTCGAATGGTCCAGGTGAGGCAGTTGGGGCACAGCAGACCTGGATGACGATGTCATGGTGTGGGATGAGGTAATACGGAACAGCACTGACAACACTCCATCCACCCCGTGCGCTCAGGAGAAGAGGGAGCCCGGGCCCATTAGGAACGACACCGACGAGGTAATTAAGAATGGTACCGACACCAAAGCGTCCACTCCGTGCTCTCAGGAGGAGAGCCACTCAGAAGGGGAGCCCGAGCATGTGGAGAGCCCTGAAACACAGCAGCAGCAGCTGGTCACAAACTCAAGACACGACGCAGCACAGCAGAGCACTTTTGACGGCAAAGAGGAGGAATCGGACTGCTCCCATTCCCTCGCTCAACAGGCTACGGAGGTTACGACCAAGCGGACAGATGAAGAGGCCGCTTCAGTGACCAACACCGAAGCGCACACTTCATGCTCTCAGAAGTTGAGCAGCTCAGTGGAGGAACCGGATGGCTTCAGTGCCCTCGCTCGGCCGGCTGTAGTAGGAGCGACCGAGTTAGCGGATGGAGGGTCCGTTCTGAGGAGTGACACAAGGGAGGCAACAGACACTTTCAGTGCTCAGGCTGAGTTTCGGTCGATGACAGAGACAATGGGTGAAGGGTCTGCAGTGAACACGGTAACAGCAGAACCGGCGCAATGCAAAGGAGGTCCCAGGCAGAGCAAGCATGCAGAGCCATCGGGAGCACAACGACGACGCATGAAAACAAGTAAGGCACCGCTCCAAGTACTGGACTGGGTTCGGGTTTGCGCCGGCGGGAGGTCAGGACGGCGACTGACCGGGCCACAGCCGGCAAAACAACAGGCGCCGCTAAGGACAACGTGCTCTTGGCTGACAGACAATTCGGTTCAGCACGCGAACAGACTACGGCGTGTCTGGGTGGCAGCTCCAGACGGCGAGGCTCCACGGGAGTTGACTGCTGCAGTGTGGGACCCAGGCCTCAGCATCATGAAGATCAACCCCGGGGGTCTGACAGCTTCAGGAAGGCGGCCGCCACAGGCCTGCTTCAAAGCTCCAGGGAGGAGGCCACCACGGGGCCGCTTCAGATCCCCTCAGGCAGAATTGTTCCTCCCGTGGAAGACTGTAAAAAAAAGTTAGGACAGTGCGGTGGCGGAGTGGTTAGCACTGCGGCAGCACAGCAACTAGCAACTCACCCTTGGCCGGGGGATCCTGGGTTCAATCCCAGCCCCCGGCCAACAGTGATCTATGTGGAGTTTGCATGTTCTCCCCGTGTCTGCATGGGTTTACTCCAGGATTTCTCCAGTTTCCTCCCACATGCCAAAAACATGTAAGTTAGGTTAATTGGCATCAAACTGGGGATTCTAAATTGTCCTTAGGTATGACTGTGAGAGTGAATGGTTGTCTGTCTGTGTTGGCCCTGCGATGGACCAGCAATCTGTCCAGGGTGTACCCTGCCTCTCGCCCAAAGATGCTGGGCTCCAGCCCCCCTGCGACCCAAAAAGGATTAAGTGGAAGAAGATGGATGGATGGGTGTTTAGTTAGAAGCACGGCTGGACACCACTACGTGGCAGAATACTCCACTTAGCCGTGCCGGGCTTTGTGGTAGTCCACCCACGGGCCCTAGTTTAGGTTGTTTTGTGTGTTTGATGTTCCTATTATTATTGCTTGCTAGTGTTTCTTGGGGTTCTGTTTTGCCAAATTTGGGTGGGTTTTAATTAGATGTGTTTTGTATTTTGTAAAGGGGAGAGAATGTTATGATGGGGTTTTATAGTGAAGTGCAGTGTGATGATGCCGCCTTCCAGTTGTGTCATCACACTGCCATATAATAGGGGCGTCCGCCACGTGGAGCTCTCTTGCCCAGATGTCTTCGTGTGGTGTAACATGTGGTGCACTGTTGGCCGTTTGGCAATAAAACCCAGTTCCACTGCAACCTCTTCGTCCGTCTCATTTCATGCCAGGTTTGTGGACATAACAGCGCCTCCTCTACTTCTGCATATAGAACCTTAAATCAAAAAAATGCTCCAATAAAATGAATGGCAGGAGCAAAATTATCTTTTGATCCAAATCAAATTTTGCCATGAGTTACACATCTAATGTTTGTCAATTTAGACATAATTTTCCACGTAATTAAGTTGTCGGCTGTCGTATAATAACCGAGTAATATTTAGTTTTTGTTTCAACGATTAGTGGACAACATCGCCCATCATCCCACATCACTAAACACGAGCATGGCGGAAGATTACTAAAACCTCACCTCCTCTTTCCTGGCCCATGAAAGAAAGATTCAAAGAGGAGAAAAACAACACAAAGGTATTGTTCTGTATTGTGAGAGCTGTAGCTGACTAGGAGGATTGTTAGTTACTTCACCCTGGGCGTGTTTTGAGCACATGACGTAAGCTCTGTCCATCTGTGTTTGTAGTTTTTTAATTTACGTATTTTCATAATCTTACAGCGGGGAAAATAAGTATTTAACACATCAACATGTTTCTCATTAAACATATTTCTGATGGAGCCATTGACCTGAGATTTTCACCAGATATCGGTAACGAGTGTTGGGCAAGTTACTAAAAATAGTAACTAGAGTAACTAGTTACTTGGAAAAGTAACTTTCATGTTACTTTTAAAAGCATACTTAAATCATCTTGCACACATAGCAAGATCAAGGGCCCCTTGTTCTCATCAGAAAAAAGAAGAAAAAGAAAATTGATGAGAAAAAAAGTCTCATCTTACACAAAAAAAATGTGTCAGATTTACATAAACTATTGTTATCAGTAGAAAGTCAGAAATTTACTAGAAATGAAGCTGTAAATTCACAGAGAAAATTTTGGACTCCCTGGTGGCTGTTTTTGGCCTACGAGCTATATGTTTGAGACCCCTGGACCAGCCCATTAAAAGCACATATTTAGAGGATTTACTTCCATGAAATAGTTACATACTGTATCACAACAGGATGTAAATGAATAAGATAAAATAAAACAGAAAGCACAGATATGAGCTTGATATGAGAAGTCACCACTGGGTTGCGGTGTGAACTGGAGCAGGACAGGAAACCGACCCGTGGAGGAGACTGACAGCTGTACCAGCTATGGTAGGGTCAGTTTATTTGCACTAAAAATATCTATCCATATTAATAAAACGAGTAACACAAGTAACACATCTGATCAAATTTCAGTAACTGTAACGCATTACTGAATTTTTGAACAGTGATTTTGTTACACAGCACGTTACTGCACAAGTAGTGGCATTACAGTAACACTGTGGAGAGTTGTGAAGGACGAGACTGAGTGTATTCCTCAGGTTCAGCTTTATTCACAATGACATTCTCCAACATTCCAAAGCAGAAAAAGAGGATGAATCTTCTCACATCTGTCCTTTTATACCAGGACATCAAACATACAATCACTTGGTGCTTAATCAAACATACAGTCACATGGTACTTAATCCCAGTCACAATGTAACTTCCCTGATCTTAACACCATCCACCTCCTAGTCTCCGGTGGTCAGGAAATCTCTCAAGGCCATCTCCTTGAAACAAAAGGCCAGATCTCACACCCTCCCGTTACCTCTGGAAGGCTCAGTCCCTTTGTTCCCCTGAGACGTGAAGTATACAATAA
This sequence comes from Pholidichthys leucotaenia, assembly GCA_020510985.1. NCBI lineage: Eukaryota > Metazoa > Chordata > Actinopteri > Cichliformes > Pholidichthyidae > Pholidichthys > Pholidichthys leucotaenia. The sequence continues at coordinate 446,371,443 of CM035836.1, read as the reverse complement.
GCGTACAGTGGTATATCTGTGGAGCATCTGAAACCAACATATGTGCATATATGTGTGCCACATGACCCCCCCCAAACAGTATGTGTGCCACATGACCCCCCCCCCAAACGTCTAAGATGGAACAAATGTAATACAGTTTGCAAGTCATGGTCACATTATTACACATCAGTCCAAATGTTGCTTGGGCCTCAGTCGCCTTCCATATCTGCTGTAAGCGGGCTTTACCACCCCCGCGGCGTCTTCCCGCTGTGGAGCTGCTGTTTGAGGATTAGAAATGTTAGTCAATCTCTGTGGGTGTTCTGGGGAATTATCTCTAGGGGGTCTGCCGCGCCGAGGAGCCCTCGCCAACTGCACCACTTCGTCAGCCAGCACAAAAGCAGGTTTGAGCCTGTTTATACAAATCATTTCTTTCCTGCCCCCCAAATCTAGCAGCTTGTCCCCTGTTTCCAGCACTCTGTATGGTCCGTCATAAGGTGGGCGTAAGGGTGGGCGGTGTGCATCATGTCTGACAAAAACAAACTCCGCATTTTTTAAAGCTTTAGGCACAAAAACGCGCGGGAAGCTGTGATGAACTAGGCCAGGAAGCGTTCTCGCTCCCGTGTCGCTCTGCAACTGCTGAGCGGGGGGGCACTCTGCCGCAGGATTATCCGGGAGAAACTCCCCGGGCAGCCGGAGTGGCTGCGCAAAAACCAACTCAACTGGGGAGGCTTTTAAATCCTCTTTAGGTGCAGAACGCAACCCCAATAAAACCCATGGTAGCCTGTCCACCCAATTTGCATCCGTAAGCGACGCTCTGAGGGCTGCTTTCAATGACCTATGGAAACGTTCGCATAAACCATTAGCCTGCGGGTTGTATGCGGTAGTGCGGTGGATCGTTATCCCCAGGCTGCGGGCCATCGCTGACCAGAGCTCGGAAACAAATTGAGGACCTCTGTCAGACGTAATGTCCGACGGAACTCCGAAACGCGCTACCCATGCTGTTAGAAACGCGCGCGCCACCTCCTCGGCTGTGGTTGATGCCAGTGGGACCACTTCCAGCCAACGCGTGGTGCGGTCCACCATTGTCAAAAGGTGTGTGCACCCCTGTGATGGCGGGAGGGGACCTACGAGGTCAACATGCACATGATCGAATCGCTTAGCCGGGATGTGAAAAGGCTCCAAGGGAGCTCTAGTGTGTTTGTGTATTTTGGCTTGCTGACAAGCCACGCAGGTTGTTGCCCACTCCTTGACTTGCTTGCGCAGGCACGGCCATACAAATTTCTCTCCTACCATTTTGACCGAGGTGCGCACCCCCGGGTGCGCCAGAGAATGAATCGAGTCAAAAACGCGGCAGCGCCACGTGGTCGACACCACCGGGCGTTGTCGTCCCGTGGAGACATCGCAGATTGGGGGGGGCATACCATCTTGTAGCACCCTGTTCTCCAGCCTTAACCCTGTTGGTCCAGACTGGAGCGCGCACACGTCCGCGGTGGCAACTTGATCCGCGGCCATGGCTGCATAATCTATCCCTATGCGGACTGGGGCCGCGCGCACTTCCGCGTCGCTAACCTGGTCCGCGGCCATGGCTGTAAAATCTACCTCTGCGCGGGCTGGAGCCGCCACGGCGCGCGAGAGGCAGTCCGCCACTACATTAAGTTTACCCGCTACATGCTGGATATCGGTAGTAAACTCCGAGATGGCGGCCAGCTGTCTCTGCTGCCGGCCCGACCATGGTTCTGTAATCTTGGCCATCGTGAAAGTCAGCAGCTTGTGATCCACGAACGCGGTGAAACTGCGTCCCTCCAGCCAAAACTGGAAATGGCGACTGGCCAAGTGGAGAGCTAACAACTCCCTGTCGAATGCGCTGTATTTTCGTTCACTATCGCGCAAGGTCTTGCTGAAAAAGGCGAGCGGTTGCCAAGCTCCTGCTACATACTGTTCCATAATGTTCCATTTCCGGTTCCGCCGGACCGGCGGCGCCACACGAGTCGGCTGCCTGTTGCAACAGCCTTTTTTTTTTATCTTCCTTCTTCTTTCTACACCTTTCACTCTGTATATATATCACGGACGCACGGATCGCCCCGGGGGTCTCCCGGGTCGGCGGACGGAGCCACGGTTTGCAGCGGGAGACGTTACAGCGGGGAGGAGCTAGTGCTAGCTAGCACTTGGCCGCCGGTGCTAATGGGAAACTCGACATACCGGGAGCTGTAGCGAAAACGAAGCGGGTGCCGGGCTGGAGTTTAGGCGGCGTGAAAGAAATATAAGACAGAATAATAAAGAGCGATGGCAAGAACCAAGCAGACCGCCCGTAAAATCTACTGGAGGAAGAAGCCCCCCAGGAGACAGCTAGCCACAGGGCTGCTCGGAGAGGCGCTCTGGCCACCGGCAGAGTGAAGAGGCCTCGCCGTCACAGGCCCGTGGCTCTGAGAGAGATCCGTCGCTACCAGAAATCCACGGAGCTGCTCATCCGTAAGCTGCCCGTCCAGCGCCTGGTGAGGGAGATCGCTCAGGACTTCAAGACCGTCCTTCGCTTCCTGAGCTTCGCCGTCATGGCTCTGCAGGAGACCAGCGAGACCCACCTGGTGGTCTCTTCTTCGCTAAGGGGGTCACCATCATGCCCAAAGACTTCCAGCTGGCCCGCTGCATCCGCGGAGAGAGAGCTTAGACTTTCTGCTGCACATCCACCAGCCATAATGCTCTGCACTGTGTGTCTATATATATACATTTATAGTAATATGGACATATGTTTACTAGATGTTGTTTTTTCTTGCCTTCTGATTGTTGCTCTGAGTGTTGCTGTCCCTATGCTGTTGCAATCCTGGAATTTCCCCATTGTGGGACTAATAAAGGCTTATCTTATCTTATCTTATGACCGCTCCTATGGCCACGTCTGACGCGTCAGTAGTGAGTGCTATGCGGGCCATTGGATCTGGATGTGCCAACAACGCAGCGTTTGCCAGGGCTATTTTGACTTCAGCGAATGTGCGCTCCCGCTCCGGAGACCATTCGATTTTGTTTGTGGGTTTTTGTTTTTTTAGTGCAGCATACAATGGCTGCATGAGCTGCGCTGCGTGAGGGAGGAAACGGTTATAAAAATTCACCATTCCCAAAAACTCCTGTAACGCTTTGACCGTTTGTGGTTGGAGAAAATTTGTTATTGCGCGCACTTTGTCGGGCAGAGGAACCGCTCCTTCTGGAGAGACGCGATGCCCCAAAAAATCAATCTGCGCCACCCCGAACTGACACTTCGCTGGGTTGATTATTAACCCGTGCTCTGCCAACCTCCGGAAAACTGCTGTGAGGTGGTTTTCGTGTTCGTCTTCGGACGCGCTGGCTACCAATATGTCGTCCAAGTAGACGAACACGAAGTGGATGTCGCGCAGAACCGCGTCCATCATGCGTTGGAACGTCTGCGCTGCGCCTTTAAGCCCAAACGGCATGCGCAAAAACTCAAAAAGCCCGAAAGGAGTTATTACCGCTGTTTTGGGTATGTCCTCAGCGCGCACTGGAACCTGGTGGTAACCATGTACCAAATCTATTTTAGAAAAAATGCGCGCCCCCGCCAAATGCACCGAAAAATCTTGGATGTGCGGGATCGGATAGCGGTCGTGCGCTGTAGCGTTATTCAACCTGCGGAAATCACCGCAAGGTCGCCACGAGCCATCAGCCTTTGGGACCATATGGAGCGGCGAAGCCCAGGGGCTCTTCGACCTCCTGATGATGCCCAGTCTTTGCAGGTTGGCGAACTCCTTGCGCGCTATGGTCAGTTTAGCTGAGTCCAAGCGCCGAGCTTTTGCAAAAACGGGTGGGCCGGTGGTAGTAATAAAATGTTCCACCCCATGTTTAGCCACTGTCGCCGAAAACGTTGGGACCGTGAGTGCTGGGAACTGAGTGAGGAGTGTGTGGAACTTACCACCCGCAGCTGTGACGTTGGCTTGTGCAGTTGGCGGGGCCACTCGAGCTGTGCAGGGAATAGAAAAAAAGGAGAGTGCATTAACCAGGCGTCTGTTAGCAAGATCAACCAATAAACCATGTGAGCACAAAAAATCAGCCCCTAACATGTTGAAATTGACTGCCGCTACAACAAAAGTCCACTCGAATATACGGCCCTGCAAAGACAGAAGCAGAGTCCTCTCACCGAAGGTCTTAATCGCCGAGCCGTTCACTGCTGTCACCCGGGGACCACTGGAAGGCGCCAGCCGGTCCGCGTAGGAAGGCGTGATGAAGCTCAGCTGGGAGCCTGTGTCCACGAGGAATTGCCTCCCCGAGCGTGCGTCCTTCAGGTAGAGCAGCTTGTTCTCTTCTCCGAGGGCCGCGGCTGCTACCGACCCCCGGCCTTGGCGTTTCCCGAGCGCTTGAAGTGGCACGGTGGGATGCACTTGCGTGCCCTCTCTGCGAAACGGCGATGGTAGAAGCAAAGGACGTCGTCCGCTCCGTGTTGCCTGGCCCTTGCTGCTGCCGTCGTCGGTGAGTCTGGTGCTGCAGCCTCTGGCCCCATGCCGTCTCCGGACGTCGTGCCTAGCTCTGCTGCTGCGGCCGAAGCTGCGCTCCGTTTGTGGGCGTCGACGAGTCGCTGTGCCTCCTGGCTCAGCTCGTGGTAGTCTCGTCGGGCCAACAGCGGTGAACCGGCCAGGGTCACTCTCACCGCTGACGGTAGGGTCCTGAGGAAAAGGTGGGTGAAGATAAAGCTGTCATCATCGGAGTCTCTCAACCTCAGCATCTTCCCCATCAGGTCTGCGGGTCTGTCGTTCTCAAACTCCGTCAACGCCAGGAGCCCCTCTGCTCGCTGTTGCACCGAGGGGGTAAAGTGGCTGATAAGCGCAGCCTTCAATGTGCCGTGCTTGTCGCTGTCCGGTGGGTGGTTGACCAGGCTCTCCACCCTCTGGACTGTGTGGTTGTCCAGCTTCGCCACCACATGGTAGAATTTTGTGTCGTCTCTCGAAATTCTCCGGAGGTTGAACTGCACCTCAACCGCGCTAAACCAGGAGCGCGGACTGTTCTGCCAGAAGTCCGGCAGCTGGAACGTGGCGGCATTCGTCAGGCTGGCTTCTTACGAGTCCGGCTCAGGAGAATTACTTCTGCTCATGCTTCGTCGTAAGGTCACCAGTGTGGAGAGTTGTGAAGGACGAGACTGAGTGTATTCCTCAGGTTCAGCTTTATTCACAATGACATTCTCCAACATTCAAAAGCAGAAAAAGAGGATGAATCTTCTCACATCTGTCCTTTTATACCAGGACATCAAACATACAATCACATGGTGCTTAATCAAACATACAGTCACATGGTACTTAATCCCAGTCACAATGCAACTTCCCCCGATCTTAACACCATCCACCTCCTAGTCTCCGGTGGTCAGGAAATCTCTCAAGGCCATCTCCTTGAAACAAAAGGCCAGATCTCACACCCTCCCGTTACCTCTGGAAGGCTCAGTCCCTTTGTTCCCCTGAGACGTGAAGTATACAATAAGCGTACAGTGGTATATCTGTGGAGCATCTGAAACCAACATATGTGCATATATGTGTGCCACAACGCGTTACTCCCAACACTGGTAACAACCCAAGTAATACATACATACAAAGAAATCAAGGCAGCTGTGTTCACAGAACAGGTTACTGTATATTTAATAAAGTGGAAAGACACAGGGAATAAATATTGAACACATGAAGAAAAAAGGTACAAAAAGGCAAAGAAAGCCAAGAAACCAGCTGAAATCCATTAGAATTTAGGAAGCCAGCCCATCCCCTATCATTACAAATTAATTTCAGCTGGTTAAGTCCTGACTGATAGCCTTTAAAAAGGTCTGTGAATATCAGATTGTCACACCACAAAGAACTCATGATGGGTAGAAGCAAAGAGCTCTCTCTAGACCTTTGCAACCTTATTGCTGCAAAACATAATGATGGCATTGGTTACAGGCACATTTCTAAACTGCTGAATGTTCCAGTGAGCACTATTCGAGCCATCATTCGGAAGTGGAAAGAACATAATTTTACCACAAACCGGCCACGACCAGGAGCTTCTCGCAAGATTTCTGACAGAGGAGTCAAATGAATTATCAGAAGAGGTATCCAAGAACCAAAGACCACTCGTGGAGAGCTCTAGAAAGACTTGGAGTTAGCAGGTACTGGTGTTTCAAAGAAAACAATAAGTAATACACTCAACCGACATGGGCTCTATGCCCGCTCACCTCACAAGACTCCACTGCTGAAGAAAAAACATGTTGAAGCTTGTTTAAAGTTTGTTGAACATTTGGTAAGCCAGTAAAATACTGGGAGAATATAGTCTGGTAAGATGAGACCAAAATTGAACTTTTTGGATGCCGCAACACATAGCATGTTTGGTGGAGAAATGGCACTGCACATCCCATCATGGTGTGGGAGTGTTTTTTAGCACATGGTACAAGCAGACTTCATATAACTGAAGGAAAGATGAATAGACAAATGTACGGAGACATCCTCGATAAGAACCTGTTGCCATCTGCCAGAATGCTGAAGATGAAAAGACGGTGGACATTTCAGCAAGACAATGATCCCAAACACACAGCCAAGGAAACTCTCAACTAGCTCCAGAGGAGGAAAATAAAGCTGCTAGAATGGCCCAGTCAGTCACTTGACCTATCCAATTGAAAATCTATGGAACGGACTGAAGATCAGAGTTCATAGAGGACACCCAGGGAACCTTCAGGATTTTAAGACAGTTTGTGTGGAAGAATGGGCTAAAATCACTCCTAATCAATGCCTGTACCTACTTTCTCCATACAGGAGGCATCTGGAAGTGGTTATTACCAACAAAGGCTTTTCTACTAAATATTAAAATGAATTTTACCAAGCGTGTTCAATATTTATTATTCCCTGTGTCATTCCATCTCATTAAATATAACTTGTTTTAAGAACACAGTTGCCTTGATTTCTTTGTATGTATGGATCACTTGTTACTGTTATCTGAAAATCTCAGGTCAGTGGCTCCATCAGAAATATGTTTAATGAGAAAAATGTTGACGTGTTTGTGGTGTATAGAAAACCACAGGTTTGGTCAGTGTCGGCGTGATGACACAGCCGCTCAGTGATGTCATCATGCCCAACATATAAATGCAAGGGACAGCCATTTTGCAGCCTCTCTTTTCTCTTTGGCGCGCGATCTCCCAACCAATAACACCTGTGTACCACCATAATAAGCTCTTTTGTAATAAAGTTTGTGTTCCCAGCAAGACGCTCTCTGTTGGTTCCTTACATCATTCCCAGACATAACAGTGTTCAGTTGTGGAGAGTGTAAATAACGGAGGCAGATTTATGCAGCAGACGACTTTATTCACTCTCACATCAGTCATACACAGAAAAAGCATGTCTCAATACACCAGGGGCTCTCCTTTTATATCAACCGCCCATCTCACATCTGCATGACATCTCGCATCACAATACATTCATCCCTTCTCCCCCAACTCCTTCTTCCTGCTACCTCACCATAATCTCTCTCATCTCCATACCTATTGTCCTTCTGTTTACCCTCTGCATCCAGTCTGAGATGATTAACCCAGCCTCTACACTGCCCCCCCCCCCCATAATCTCAGACCGAGTTTCAGTCCTCACGTCCTTTTGTCTTCAGTCTCCTCCCATATCTGCTGTAACAGGGTTTTCCGCCTCCGCGGCACTGCTGTGCTGGCGGGGGGCTCCTGGGGGTGTGTCTGTCTACGGGTGGGCCATGGCGAGGGGGGGGGGGACCTTCGACTTGTCCGTGTGGCTGCTCTGATGAATCGTTTACCTGGGGAGTTCTCAGTGGGGGTCTTCTACACCGAGGGGCCCGAGCCAACAGCACTTGCTCATCCGCCACCACAAAGGCGGGCTTAAGTCTGTCTATGTATATTTTTTCCCGACGACCCCCCAAGTCTAACAAAAAATGTTTGTCCCCTGTTTCCAGCACTCTGAACGGGCCATCATAGGGTGGGCGCAATGGAGGGCGGTGGGCATCGTGCCTGACAAACACAAACGCCGCGTTCTTCAAAGTTTTTGGCACAAAAGCGCGTGGAAAACAGTGGTGGGCCGGGCAGCGTGCCTGTGTCTGTGCTATGCTGCAAACGCTGAGACGGGCAGTTGTCCGGCGCAGGATTATCTGGCAAAAATTCCCCGGGCAGCCGCAGTGGCTGAGAAAAAACAAGCGCCGCCGGGGAAGCCTCCAAATCCTCTTTTGGTGCGGAACGCAACCCCAATAAAACCCACAGCAACCGGTCTACCCAATTTGCATCCGTCAGCGAAGCCCTGAGCGCTGCTTTCAGTGACCTATGAAAACGCTCGCATAACCCATTGGCCTGTGGGTTGTACGCGGTTGTGCAATGAATTGCAACACCCAGGCTACGGGTCATCGCGGAACAGAGGTCGGAAATAAACTGAGGGCCCCTAACGGACGTGATGTCTGAAGGGATTCCAAAACGTGCCACCCATGTCGTCAAAAAAGCGCGCGCCACGTCTGCGGACGTGGTTGCCGCCTGCGGGACTGCTTCTGGCCAGCGTGTGGTGTGGTCCACCACTGTCAGAAGGTGCGTGCACCCCTGCGATGGCGGGAGGGGGCCCACGAGGTCCACGTGAACATGGTCGAACCTCTTAGCCGGGATACGAAACAGCTCCAAAGGAGCCTTCGTGTGTCTGTGTACTTTGGCTCGTTGGCACGCTACACAGGCTGCAGCCCACTCTTTCACTTGTTTGCGCATGCCTGGCCAAACGAACTTCACTCCCACCATTTTGACTGACGCGCGCACCCCTGGGTGCGCCAGAGCGTGAACTGACTCAAACACTCGGCAGCGCCACGCGACCGGGACCACCGGACGCGGGCGTCCCGTGGAGACATCGCAGATTAGGGGGGGCATGCCGTCTTGCAGCACCCTGCTCTCCAGCCTTAACTCTGTTGGTCCAGACTGGAGCGCGTGCACGTCTGCATCGCTAATCTGCTCCGCGGCCATGGCTGCGTAATCTATCCCCACGTAGACCAGGGCCACTACTGCGCGAGAGGCAGTCCGCCACCACATTCAGTTTACCCGACACATGCTGAATATCGGTCGTAAACTCCGAGATCGCGGCCAGCTGTCTCTGCTGCCGGCCCGACCATGGTTCCGAAACCTTGGCCATCGCGAACGTTAGCGGCTTGTGGTCCACGAACACGGTGAAGCTGCGCCCTTCCAGCCAGAACTGGAAGTGGCGTATGGCCAGGTGGAGAGCCAGCAACTCTCTGTCAATCGCGCTGTATTTACGCTCACTGTCGCGCAAAGCCCTGCTGAAAAAAGCGAGCGGCTGCCAAGAACCAGCGACACGTTGCTCCACGACGGCCCCTATGGCCACGTCCGAGGCGTCGGTAGTGAGCGTTATCCGGGCCACCGGGTCCGGGTGCGCCAACAGTGCGCCGTTTGCCAGGGCTGTTTTAACCTCAGAGAATGCCTGCTCCTGCTCCGGAGTCCATTCGACTCTGTCTGTGGGTTTCCGTTTCTTGAGCGCGGCGTACAATGACTGCATGAGTTGAGCTGCGCGGGGGAGGAACTGGTTATAAAAGTTAACCATCGCCTGATGATGCCCAACCTTTCCAAGTTGGCAAACGGGCGGCCCAGTGGTGGTGATAAAGTGTTCCACCCCGTGTTTAGTGCTGGCCGCCGAAAACGTCGGGACCATGAGTGCTGGGAACTGAGTGAGCAGTGTGTGGAACTTACCGCCTGGAGCTGTGATGTTGGCTTGTGTTATTGGCCCGGCCCCTTGAGCTGTACAGGGGAGAGAATCAAAAGACATTGCATTAACCAAGCGTCTGTTAGCAACATCGACCAGCAACCCGTGTGCACACAGAAAATCAGCTCCCAGGATTGGGAAACTCAATGCTGCTATGACAAAAGACCACTTGTACATACGGCCGTGTAGGGATAAAGTCAGTGTTCTCTCACCAAAAGTCTTAATGTCCGAGCCGTTTACTGCTACCAACTGGGGGCCGCTAGCTCCCGCTAGCCGGTCGGCGTAGGACGGCAGGATGAGGCTCTTTTGGGAGCCGGTGTCTACAAGGAACCATCTCCCCGAGCACGAGTCCGTCACGTAGAGCAGCTTGTTTTCTTCACCGGTGGTCGCAGCTGCTACTGACTGCTGGCCTTGGCGTTTCCCGAACGCTTGAATTGGCAGGGTGGCACACATCTGCGTGCATTCTCTCCAAAGCGGCGGTGGTAGAAGCAGAGTGTGTCTCTCTGGTGCTTTCTGGCCCCCACTGCCGCTACCGTCGCCGGCTCCTCGCCTCCGCTGGTCGTCTTGCTGGGTTCCGACGCCGCCGCGTTCACTGTGAGGGCTCTGGTGGTGAGGATGATCTGATCTGCCTCCTGGGCTAGCGCCCGGAAGTCACGTGCGGCCAGCAACGGTGAATTGGCAAGAACCGCTCTCGCCTCTGTTGGGAGGTTCTGGAGGAAAAGGTGAGCAAACAGAAAATGCCTGTCGTCCGTACCCATCAACACCAACATCTTCTCCATCAGTTTGACCGCCGACCCATCTCCTAACTCGGAGCGCCTCACCATAATCTCTCTCATCTCCATACCTATTGTCCTTCTAGGTTTACCCTCTGCATCCAGTCTGAGATGATTAACCCAGCCTCTACACAATACTTATTTTCCCTGCTGTATACCTTAAGAGTTAGACAACAACCTATACCATTATTAATGTGGAAAATTATCTTTTAAATTGACAAACATCATAGATGTAACTCGTGGCAAAATTTGATCAGGATCAAAAGATAATTTCGGTCTTGCCAGTCATTTCAGTGGAGAATTTTTCTGATTTAAGGTCCCATATGTGGAAGTAGAGGAAGCGTGGCTCTCTACGCAACTTGTTTATTTTAAGGCTGCAGTTTCATGCTTTGGCCACTGGAGGACAGTCAAGAAGTAGCTAATATTTAAATGAAACATTGTCATAGTAGCTTACCACAGGAGAGAAGCAAATGATCATAATTGTTATGATCAGATGAAATTACAGTGCAACTGGTAGTTTTATCCACATGGTTGGAGTTCATTAGATTATGTGGAGCACCTAAAGTCCTCAGTTTTGTCTTTTGACCACAACTACTGTCTTGTGCACACGAGATAATTAGCCATCTCTAACTGGTGGAAGTTGTGGACTTATTTATGTTTGCTATAGCAAAGTTATAGATTGTAGTAGCTTACACTATTTTACTGCAGTGTAGAGAAGATGTGAAACATTCTTAGATCTCCATCAAACTGATCCAACTTATTTTCCCTTCCACCAGTGGGGAGAACAAAGCCCGTGTGTGGTGAGTGAAGCCCTCTGTTGTTCTCTCACTAAACCCACTCCCCCCGCCCCGTCCCCGCTGCCTCCTTTTCATTTGCCGCTATTTCCCGTGTGTGTGTGTGCGCGCCGCATCCACGCCAAGATCCGCTCACTTATCCACTACACAGCCCCCTCTAATGCTGCTTCCGCCGGATTTAATTACATAATTGTCTCTCCTCACCTTTGATGCCCGACACATGACGCGGCTCTGACCGGCGCCTTCACGGTGAGTAACGGCTTTATGGATCGGGCTTATTTTGAGGGATCCGCAGCCGGGTTACCCTTTTATTACCTGAGCCGCGCTGGGCTGCAGGCGTGCGCGGCTGTGTTGGTGAATAAACCCCGCTGTGGTGGCGGTGATGGTGGATTGGCTACGGGAGCTCAAATTTAGCTACTACCATCTTTGTGGTTGCGTGGCAGGATTTGGTGTCATTTTGGAAGCCACCAGTGGAGCATCCCTCCTTCACCGAGAAGCTTCTAGAAACAGTCCGCCTGCGGGGCGCTGATTTACCGCTGAATTATTAAGGCGCGCCGGCCTCCTCCAAACTAATGGCACAATAAAAAAACCCCCCCAAAACTGGCGGTTCGTTTGCTCTGCAGAGGCTGGTGCAAAGTTTAAAGGCTGACCCAGTGCGTGTTGGTGTGCAGGGGCGCTGACGCGTGTCCCATGCTGATGCGCAGCGGACGGCGGGCGGCCTCAGCGCCCCGGTTTCACACGGGGAGGTGCAGTTTGGCCTTTTGTCTGTTTCCTCGGAGCGCCTCACCCTCCGGTCCAGATCTGCGCCTCACTGACACCCTCCCGGTTAAAAATGTTCGCACAGCTCGCGCCACTCTGCAGTTTGGCCTTATGCGGGTTAGTGACAGAGGAGCTGCGCCCGTCAGGTTGCTGAATAATTTAGGTTTCATTTTTTTTTGTTGTTGTTGTTGCTTTGTCGTCATCAGTCACTCCATCACGTGTGTTCACCGTCTAGTACTCTGGAGTACCGGGAGTAGCCTACTTTTTATGGTTCAGGCTTTAAAAAATATATATGCTCGATGAAGAATAGACGACAGGAAGACTGGTGAAATAAGTCTGTATTTTTAAATTAAACTTTATTTTTTTTAATCAAACTTACCTTTATTACTGCATGGGGAAATTTATTGATTTAGACAAAAAATTCAATAACTGATGAAAAAAAATCACATGACTAAATTTAATTCTGATATGTCAGTGTCTGTGTACTTTACATTTTGGAGCATAATTCTGATATAAATTTTGTTAGGCTTTTAATGTTAGTTTTACATTATGAGGAAAAAAGGGCAAGAAATCTTTTTAGTCATTAGTCTGTTCTGCTGATACTTAACTAATTTTAGGGAGTAAAAAATTCAGTATTGAAATGCAGTATGTCGGCCTTCATTTTGGCTGCTCCCTTTTTGGTAGGATTGCCACAGTGTATCATCAGCCTCCATCCCAGCCCATGCTTGAGACCGACACTGGGCTAAACAGGTTTGTGTGCCCCCCCCGCCGTAGCTGAGTAACATTTTCCTTTTCCCATTCTGTTATGCTAAGCACCAAGCTAGAAGGCAGAAAGTATCATTTTTATCTAGTCCTCTATGACCCAGCTGGGGCAAGAACCCACAACCTCCTGGCTCTGGGGCGGATGCTCTATAGCCCACCACTCTGGTATGAAATGCAGTATGTCAGTGCAATCTTTATATAAATGCATACAGACGAGGTGTTTTAAAAACTCTACTGTTACATGCAGAGCCAATGGAAGATGCAAACACACATGCATTTGTTCCAGGCGATGCAAATTGATGTATATCCATGTCGCCTGTGAGTTGGGTTTTGCTCATCTCAGGCCAAAAATTTACTTGACACTTGGTTACGACATCCGATCAGCTCTGATATTCCACCATTACCAGGAGAATAAATTAGTTTGAAAATTAGGACGCCAGTTACCGGAGACAGATGGACCGGCGGAGCTCTGTGACATTTTGTATCCGCTGCTTGTTTAGTGCTGAAAACAGCCAACATCAAGATGCAGTTTCTGGAAGAGGCAGTGCCATTTTCCCCAGCTTGTGTGCCCAGCCAGATAGTGTTGTGAACTCAAACATGATGGCTTTTTTTTTTTTTTTTTTTTTTTTCTTGGTGGTGGTCGTGGGGGATTTCCATGGCAAAATGGCTGCAGAAGTTAAGGTAACCCTGGCTGTGTCTCAATTCAGGTGTTGCAGACTCTTAGACCGCAGGCCAGGAGGCCAGAGCACTCAAAGTTCAGGTAGGCTGCATCTAAAGGCTGATTTATGGCTGTTAAAATGAGACGGTCTAGTCCTTGGAGGACGTATGTTTGTGTGACCACACATTACCTCGTTGCCTAGCAACCATGACAGCATCAGTTGAGGGTTTTTTTGGCTGACATTTTTGACAGAAGTATAACTTTATTGTCTATCTTTTTTTATTATTGTATTTTCTTTACCTTTTACTTGACAAATCTTCACCAGACAGAAAGAGGACCATGACCAGATAAAAAAGACTTTAACTCATGTTAAAGTCAGCAGGTAAAATTAAGGTAAATTAAAACCACAAAATAGATAAATTATTATTTTAAATATGTATATCAGTTCTAAAATATAGTCTTAATTACATGAGCAGTGGAAAATATGAAAGTTTACTGTTATCATTTATTTATTAACATTATGTAGCTAAATAGTTGGATGTTCTGCCTTGTGGCAACTCTTGACATTTAGTTTTTAATGTTGTAAAGCAGACCACAGTCCTGTACTGTTTAAATATCAGAAAAATCTGATTATCACTTCAGATGCGATGGACATTTTTAAGATCAGCATAATGAAGTTATTTCAGATGTCCTGTCCCTCCTCAGCTTCATTAATGGCTCTGTTTTCTCTAAAAATAACCTTAGGTGGGCAAATAAATAACATCAACTTCCCAATGTTTCTATGGGACTTTAAAAGTTATCTTATGGCCAGTTATTTCAACCACGACATCCTGTATTTTTATATTACTGACATTAGTTAATAAACTAACATTAATGGGGAAAAAAGGTTTGACTTCAGAAAAAATAACAGTTAAACATGTTTAACTGTTATTTTGTTAACTGTTGAAGCATACAGCACATCACAAAAAAAATAATGTCCCATAACATGAGCTAAAATAATCAGACGTTGCTGTTTTTTTGGATTATTGGTGTTTTTACGTTCAAACCGCTGCATAATTCAAGCAAAAAATTTACTTTGAACTGTTTCTGACTTCATTCTGCTTCTGCCTGAGCCGAGGAAAAAACAAACGGGTTGAGCCAGGCACTGAATGCTGGGATATATTAAGGCCACAAGGATACGCTTCATGTATCCTTCGTTTTCGGGGTTTTGAAGGCTGCATTTGTCGGCCGCATTTGAAGGAGCCCACGGAATGGGACAGCCTTGGACGCAGCACAGTGACATATCTGGCCTAGAAATGTGTGCTTGGAGGACGCAGAAACTGAATTGAGACACAGCACCTGCTTCTTCGCAGTGCAAATTTTTCAGAAGAAAGACTGAGTTCCTACTGCCACCCTCTGACATGGAAGAGCCACTACAGGCACCAATGCACAACAACTGCAAATTATTTGCAATTTTTTAGACCATTTAAGTGAAATTAGACAATTTCAGCACCCTCGAGCAATCTCTCATGACAGCCTAGAGTGCTGTGGCATCCCAGTTAGAAATCACTATAAAAATCACTACAAAGTTGCCTGCCAGTGTTGCTGAAAGACTTTTTCCTTATATGCAACTGTCCTCCCATACAGTTGCAACTTATTTCTCAAGTTAAAATTTGTTACCGTTTCCTGTTGAAGCTTTTTTTTCCCTCATAAATGTGCAACTTTTGTCATGTTTTTTAACTTTTATTTATGCAGGGGAGGTCCATTGGGAGGCAGCCTCTCTTTTTCAAGGATGCCCTGTTCACATTCACACCTGGAAGCTGCCCAGTACAACCACAGACTCACCTGTGGCCACTGGGCAGCTCCACTGGAGCAGTTGGGGTTGAGGGCCTTGCTCATGGGCACCACAGTGGGGTTAATGAGGGTGGGGGGAACACTGCTGTGTTATCTGTCCCACCCAGATCTGATCCTGTCAGTCCGGGGATTGAGCCAGTGACCCTCCAGTCACCAGTTTAGACCTCTAACCTTTAGGCCACCATTGCTATTAGTTTCAAGTTTTCATACAATTTTACTGTTCAGCAGCTTTTCTTAAAGAGAATAATCTGACACTGCAGTATACACCATCTAACATAGATACCGTGTTGCAGGCATCGCTAGGAGCCTTGCACACAACAAAGTTGGAGATGGTGCCTACCTAGTAAATAATTAAGATAAAAAATATATCAAATAAATATAATGGCAGAGAGATTTACTGCATAGATAGCTGTGTCAGTACTGGTGTGAACGATCTTAAACCTGATCTTTGGCCAGTTAAACGCAAACTATTTACAATCTTCCTGTTTTCCCCTCTTTTATGTGATAAGTCCATAGGCCTGCTCAGGTAGCCTGCAGCCTGGGATTCTGTGGTCCAGTTCAAAGATTACTGTCATCCCACCACACCTGGCTGGCTATATTTAGACTGACAGTAAAGAGAGTGATGCTGGATGGACCCTAGGGGAGATTCACTCTGACACATTCACCTCATCAGTCTTTGTCAAACATTCAACCTGCAATCCTTAACACTACCAGTCCATTAACACACACATACATCTGTGTAATAATGGAGGTGTTTAACCCGTACAACAACACCCATAAGTCTTTTGTTTGCCGAGTTAGCCAATGCTGTATGCATCTGACCTGTCAGTTTATCAGATGATAATTAGGTTTGTGTCAAGGCCTGTTGATGAAGATCAAAGGAGCTCTGAAATGACTCTTGTGAAATGGTTCACAGAGCAGCCTGCTGTTGGAGCACAGAGCAATCCTGCAATTGACTGACCATAAAGACTTTAATCTAATCATGTGTGAGCAGCAAGTGTTCCAGGAGAGGACTGATGTTTTCTCTGGATCATAATGGAACCTTTTCACAGCCAGGAGCAGCACATTCCTGCACGCGAAGTCCTAATTTTTTTTTTCTCTTTTTTTCCACAATATTTTTATTGAACCTTTTTTACAAACATAACACAAACAATCAAACACTAACACTAAAGTAATAAAAAAAATGTACTAAAACACACCAACAACCACTAACAGGAACAGGTCTTCAACAATGCTCCTCTGTTTAGTCTAGGCAATCCATTACATAAGTATACATATTATACATTCACCAGTTTGGAATTTATAAGGTCCACACACATCATTCACCTTCAACTTCAAAAGTTATGTTTAAATTCTTTACATAATCAATAAAAGGTCTCCATATATTCTCAAACACAGTTTCCTTTGATTTCAGTATGTATGTTATTCTTTCTAGTGGAAGGTTTGTTAACATCTGTCTTAACCACTGAGTCACATCTGGTCTATGAGTCTTTTTCCACAATAGTGCAATACATTTTTTGGCCTTAAGCAAACTGAGGTCTATGAATGCTCTTTCACTTTTATTAAAGTTGTGCTTTTCTGGATGCAGACCCAACAAAAACAATTTAGGATTCAATATGATTTGTTTTGAAATTATTTTTTCAATTGTTCCCCTCACCTCTTCCCAAAACATTCTAATTTTCCTACATTCCCATAAACAATGAAATAAGGTTCCTTTACTTTCCATACATTTTGTGCATGTATCTGGTATGTTTTTGTTATATGTATTTAATTCCACCGGTGTAACATACATCCGCATTAACCATTTAAAATGTATCAATTTTAGACGTACATTTATTGATTTGGTTTGAGCTTCTGTACAAGCCAATTCCCATTGTTCCTCTGAGATTTCAGTTTGCAGGTCTTCTTTCCAATAATTCAGTCTTTTCTGTGAGTTTTCACTTGAAGATAATGTCAATGAGTTATAAAACTCTGAAATAATACCCTTTCTCTTACTATCTTTTGTCAAGATTTTTTCCAAGGATGAATAAATAGGTCGAGTGAGAGCATTGTTTTGATTTGATCGAATAAAGTTCCTAATCTGAAGATATTTAAAAAAAATGTGTTCTATTAAGATTAAATTTGATCCTCAGCTCTTCAAAAGACATTATGTTATCTGAACATGACAAATATAAATCTTGAATTTTTTGGATCCCTTTTAAATTCCATACTTTAAATACAACATCCGCTCTCCCTGGTTTAAAATATTGATTACCCCATATTGGACTAAATTGTGACAATAAGTGTGGTTCTTTTAAATATTTTTTAGTTTCACACCATATTTTGATCATATGTTTTACAAATGGATTTTTAACTTGTTTCTGTAATTTTTTTGCCGAGTCTGAGTATATGAATATGGGAAGAGGTAAAGGTAAATTGTATGATTCCATTTCAGTCCAGTGAGGGAGATCATTTGATGAAAAATAATATGTCATAGACCTCAGTTGTGCTGACCAGTAATACAACATAAAGTTTGGACATTTCAGACCTCCACGATCAAATGGTAAATATAGTAAGGACAGACGTAATCTAGCCTACCTATTATTCCATATAAACTCCACTAACTTTTTTTTAATTCTTGAGAATAGATCTGAAGGTGGTGGTAAAGGAATGTATTGAAATAAATAAAGTATTTTGGGTAAGATATTACTTTTAAGTATATTAATTCTCCCAATCATCGACATTGGTAGTGACATCCATCTCTGAATTAACTCATTAATGTCTGTCATTAAGGCTTCGTAGTTGGCACTGACGACTGATTCCAGCTTGGGCACAATTTGAATTCCTAAATATTTAAACTGATTTACAACATTGAATTGATTTACCTCAGAAGCTGGGTGCTTTCTCTGGGACTCATTTAGCATTAATAGTGAAGATTTTTTTTTTTCCACAATATCTTTATTGAACCTTTTTTTTTAACAAACATGATACAAACAATCAAACACTAACACTAAAGTACTACAAAAAAAATGCACTAAAAAACACCAACAACCACCAACAAAATCAAATCTTCAACAATGCTCCTCTGTTTAGTCTAGACAATCCAATACATAAGTATACATAATATGTTCACCAGTTTGGAATTTACAAGGTCCACACACATCATTCACCTTCTTCTTCAAGAGTTATGTTTAAATTTTTTACATAATCAATAAAAGGTCTCCATATATTCTCAAACACAATTTCCTTTGATTTCAGTATATATGTTATTCTTTCTAATGGAAGGTTTGTTAACATCTGTCTTAACCACTGAGTCACATCTGGTCTATGAGTCTTTTTCCATAATAGTGCAATACATTTTTTGGCATTAAGCAAACTGAGGTCTATGAATGTTCTTTCACTTTTATTAAAATTATGCTTTTCTGGGTACAGACCCAACAAAAACAGTTTAGGATTCAATATGATTTGTTTTGAGATTATTTTTTCAATTGTTACCCTCACCTCTTCCCAAAACATTCTTATTAATCTACATTCCCATACACAATGAAATAGAGTTCCTTTACTTTCCATGCACTTTGTGCATGTATCTGGTATATTTTTGTTATATCTATTTAACTCCTCCGGTGTAACATACATCCGCATTAACCATTTGAAATGTATCAATTTAAGGCGTACATTTATTGATTTGGTTTGAGCTTATGTACAAGCCAATTCCCATTGTTCCCCTGAAATTTCAGTTTGCAGATCTTCTTTCCAGTAGTTTAATCTTTTCAGTGAATTTTCACTTGAAAATAGTGTCAATGAGTTATAAAACTCTGAAATAATACCCTTTCTTTTACTATCTTTCATCAACATTTTTTCCAAGGATGAATAGATAGGTCGAGTGAGAGCTTTATTTTGATTTGATCGAATAAAGTTTCTAAGTTGAAGATTTTTTAAAAAATGTGTTCTATTGAGATTAAATTTGATCCTCAGCTCTTCAAAAGACATTATGTTTTCTGCACATGGCAAATATAAATCCTGAATCTTTTGTATCCCTTTTAAATTCCATACTTTAAATACAGCGTCCGCTCTCCCTGGTTTAAAATATTGATTACCCCATATTGGACTAAATTGTGACAATAACTGTGGTTCTTTTAAATAGTTTTTAGCTTCACACCATATTTTGATCATATGCTTTACAAATGGATTTTTAACTTGTTTTTGTAATTTTTTTGCCGAATCTGAGTATATGAATATGGGAAGAGGTAAAGGTAAATTGTATGATTCCATTTCAGTCCAGTGAGGAAGATCATTTGATGAGAAATAATATGTCATAGACCTCAGTTGTGCCGACCAATAATACAACATAAAATTTGGACATTTCAGACCTCCACGATCAAATGGTAAATATAATAAAGACAGACGTAATCTAGCCCTCCTGTTGTTCCATATAAATTCCACTAACTTTTTTTTAATTCTTGAGAATAAATCTAAAGGTGGTGGTAAGGGAATGTATTGAAATAAATAAAGTATTTTAGGTAAGATATTACTTTTAAGTATATTAATTCTCCCGATCATCGACATTGGTAGTGACATCCATCTCTGAAGTAACTCATCAATATCTGTCATTAAGGCTTCATAATTGACACTGGCGATTGATTATAGCTTAGGCACAATTTGGATTCCTAAATATTTAAACTGATTTACAACATTGAATTGATTTACCTCAGGGGCTGGGTAATTTCTCTGGGTCTCATTTAGCATTAATATTGAAGATTTAGTTTTATTTATTTTATATCCTGATATTTTCCCAAAATTCTTTATTAAATTCAACAAGGTCGGAATTGATTTTTTAAGATTCGACATAAACAAAATTATGTCATCGGCATACAGGGAGATTTTATGTTCTGTTGGTCCAACTTTAATTCCATATATTTGTGACTGTAGACGTATCGCCATCGCTAAAGGTTCAATTGCCATAGTAAACAGTAAAGGTGAAAGTGGACAGCCTTGTCGACATCCTCTATTGATTTTTATTGATTTTGAAATATTGTTATTTGTTAGGATTTCTGCAGTAGCATTATTATATATTATCTGAACCCATTTTATGAAATTATTTCCAAGTCCAAACCTTTGTAAGACTTCAAAAAGAAAGGGCCATTCAACTCTATCAAAGGCTTTTTCGGCATCCAGTGATAAGAGAGCTGTATCCTGTGCTTCTTTTTTTTTTTTCCACAATATCTTTATTGAACCTTTTTTTTTTTTTAACAAACATGATACAAACAATCAAACACTAACGCTAAAGTACTACAAAAAAAAAAAAAATGCACTAAAAACACCAACAACCACCAACAAAATCAAGTCTTCAACAATGCTCCTCTGTTTAGTCTAGACAATCCAATACATAAGTATACATATTATGTTCACCAGTTTGGAATTTACAAGGTCCACACACATCATTCACCTTCTTCTTCAAGAGTTATGTTTAAATTTTTTACATAATCAATAAAAGGTCTCCATATATTCTCAAACACAATTTCCTTTGATTTCAGTATATATGTTATTCTTTCTAATGGAAGGTTTGTTAACATCTGTCTTAACCACTGAGTCACATCTGGTCTATGAGTCTTTTTCCATAATAGTGCAATACATTTTTTGGCATTAAGCAAACTGAGGTCTATGAATGTTCTTTCACTTTTATTAAAATTATGCTTTTCTGGGTACAGACCCAACAAAAACAGTTTAGGATTCAGTATGATTTGTTTTGAGATTATTTTTTCAATTGTTACCCTCACCTCTTCCCAAAACATTCTTATTAATCTACATTCCCATAAACAATGAAATAGGGTTCCTTTACTTTCCATGCATTTTGTGCATGTATCTGGTATATTTTTGTTATATCTATTTAACTCCTCCGGTGTAACATACATCCGCATTAACCATTTGAAATGTATCAATTTAAGGCGTGCATTTATTGATTTGGTTTGAGCTTCTGTACAAGCCAATTCCCATTGTTCCTCCGAAATTTCAATTTGCAGATCTTCTTTCCAGTAGTTTAATCTTTTCAGTGAATTTTCACTTGAAGATAGTGTCAATGAGTTATAAAACTCTGAAATAATACCCTTTCTTTTACTATCTTTCATCATCATTTTTTCCAAGGATGAATAAATAGGTCGAGTGAGAGCTTTATTTTGATTTGATCGAATAAAGTTTCTAAGTTGAAGATATTTAAAAAAATGTGTTCTATTGAGATTAAATTTGATCCTCAGCTCTTCAAAAGACATTATGTTGTCTGCACATGGCAAATATAAATCCTGAATCTTTTGTATCCCTTTTAAATTCCATACTTTAAATACAGCGTCCGCTCTCCCTGGTTTAAAATATTGATTACCCCATATTGGACTAAATTGTGACAATAACTGTGGTTCTTTTAAATAGTTTTTAGCTTCACACCATATTTTGATCATATGCTTTACAAATGGATTTTTAACTTGTTTTTGTAATTTTTTTGCCGAATCTGAGTATATGAATATGGGAAGAGGTAAAGGTAAATTGTATGATTCCATTTCAGTCCAGTGAGGGAGATCATTTGATGAAAAATAATATGTCATAGACCTCAGTTGTGCCGACCAATAATACAACATAAAATTTGGACATTTCAGACCTCCACGATCAAATGGTAAATATAATAAAGACAGACGTAATCTAGCCCTCCTGTTGTTCCATATAAATTCCACTAACTTTTTTTTTATTCTTGAGAATAGTTCTAAAGGTGGTGATAAGGGAATGTATTGAAATAAATAAAGTATTTTAGGTAAAATATTACTTTTAAGTATATTGATTCTCCCGATCATCGACATTGGTAGTGACATCCATCTCTGAGTTAACTCATTGATATCTGACATTAAGGCTTCATAGTTGACGCTGGCGACTGATTCTAGCTTAGGCATAATTTGGATTCCTAAATATTTAAACTGATTTACAACATTGAATTGATTTGCCTCAGGGGCTGGGTAATTTCTCTGGGTCTCATTTAGCATTAATATTGAAGATTTAGTTTTATTTATTTTATATCCTGATATTTCCCCAAAATTCTTTATTAAATTCAACAAGGTTGGAATTGATTTTTTTAGATTCGACATAAACAAAATTATATCATCGGCGTACAGGGAGATTTTATGTTCTGTTGGTCCAACTTTAATTCCATATATTTGTGAATGTAAACGTATCGCTATCGCTAAAGGTTCAATTGCCATAGTAAACAGTAAAGGTGAAAGTGGACAGCCTTGTCGACATCCTCTATTGATTTTTATTGGTTTTGAAATATTGTTATTTGTTAGGATTTCTGCTGTAGCATTATTGTATATTATTTGAACCCATTTTATGAAATTATTTCCAAGTCCAAACCTTTGTAGGACTTCAAAAAGAAAGGGCCATTCAACTCTATCAAAGGCCTTTTCGGCGTCCAATGATAGGAGAGCTGTATCCGGTGCTTCTTTATTAAAATAAATAATATTAAATAGTCTTCTTACATTATGGAAGCCTTGTCTACCCTTTATAAAGCCATTCTGATCTCGATTAATAATATTTGGTAAAATTTCTTGTATTCGTCTTGCTAAAATTTTACAGATTATCTTAAGGTCGGCGTTTAATAGGCTTATTGGTCTCATATTTTCACATTTATTAGAGGGCTTACCTGGTTTTGGCAGCAGTATAATTAAGGCATTATTTATGTATGATGGTAAATTATTATTTTGAAATGCTTCTAAAACCATTTCCAAAAAAGGTTTTATTAATTTATTCTTAAATTTTTTATAAAGGTCAACTGGAAGACCATCTGGTCCTGCACTTTTTCCTGATTTCATATTATCAATGGCTAGCCCAACTTCTTCTTGACTAATTTTAGACTCCAATATCTCCCTGTTTTCATTTGGTATACACGGTATAGATAGTTCGTTCAAAAACCCATTTAGTTTTGTTAAATCAGGTTCATTTTTGGTATCATATAATTTTTCATAGTAATCTCTAAAGGCTCTATTAATTTCTAAAGGATCTATAACTACCTGTCCATTACTTATAATACTGGTAATTGGTGTTTTAATTTCCAATTGTTTAATCTGCCATGCTAATAATTTTCCTGATTTTTCACCTTGTTCATAAAAAGATTGTTTCAATCTTAGAAGACTCGAGGCAGCTCTATTCGCTGATTTTTTGTCGTATTCAGCTCTCAAAATCAGTAATTCATTCTCCAACCTTGGGTCACTTCCTGCATACACTTTTTCCTGAAGACTTTTTATTTTATGTTCCAATTTAGCTCTCTCCTCTCGAGTCTTCTTAGATTTTGATCCTGTATAACTAATAATATGTCCCCTAATAAAAGCTTTGAAAGCCTCCCACTTTACACATGCTGATGTTTGTGTAGTATTGATGTCAAAGAACTCGTCTATCTGTTTTTCTATATACTTGACAAATTCCTCATCCTGAAGCCATTTATGCTGAAATTGCCATCTACCTGATTCCTTTGTCAATTTTTTATCTACATATATTAGACAACAGGGTGCATGATCAGAGATCACAATGTTATCATAAAAGCAGTTTTGAATCTTGGACCTTAATTCTGTGGAAATCAAAAAATAATCAATACGTGAGAATGTCTTGTAGGTACTGGAATAACAAGAATAGGCTTTAACTTGTGGTTTCATTTCTCTCCATATATCTAACAATCTCAATTCTTTCATAAAATGATTAATAGTCATCCTACATCCAATGTGCGTACAATCCAGTCCTGTTGATCTATCCACACCTGGATTCAATGTACAATTAAAATCCCCTGCTATTATATGTTGCCCTGTAAGTGATGATAAGATGAGAAATAAATTAGCAAAGAACTTCTGATCATCTATATTGGGACCATATAAGTTCACAAGATTTATATTTTCTAATAGCAAAGAACCTTGAATGATTACATATCTTCCAAATTTGTCTCCAATTACATTTTTCACTTGAAAAGGAACTGATTTATGTATGAGAGTCATAACTCCCCTGGCTCGGGATGAAAATGAAGAGGTGAATACACTTCCCTGCCATCTACTCCTAATTCTTTTAACATCCTCCTCTATCAGATGAGTTTCTTGTAAAAACACAATTCTTGAACCCATGTCCTTTATTTTATTCATAACTTGTTTAAGTTTTTTTAAATTTTGTAGACCTCTGCAATTCCATGAAGTTAAATTAAGATTAACACTTTGGTCCATGATCAATAGAGAGTTTGGGATTACCTTGCAGTGTAAACATGCTCATACAGAGAAGCAAAAACATGAGTGGTTGAACATTCATCCTACAAACTACACACAAACAAATTTCCCCTTCCCACACTTGTGGCAAACCCCCCAAAATCAAAAGAAAAATTCTGTCTCCCGATATAGCCATCGACCGTTCCACACCCACGGGGAACAGCCTAAGCCACTCCTTCTTCATCCTCCCAATCACCCTAACTCTACTGCTTTTAATGACGTAACATTAACTCTCCTCTGTAGTTTTCCAACTTAACTCCAAAATTTTTAACAACTTTGTACATCATAGTTTTTTTTTTTGTTTGTTTTGTTTTTGTTTTGTTTTTTTAATATATAATACAATCTATATTTTGTAAACTTACTATTTACTTCAAGTCAGTCAGATGCCTGTGCAAATGCTTAATTATTCTACCTTATACAGTATTTTGTTCATGCTTAGCTCCCACCAGTCTCTTCTTCTTCTTTGATCTTCCTGATGAACTCCTGCGCCTCCTCTGGGGTCTTGAAGATGTGGGTTCTGCCCTCATACGTGGTCAGCAGTCTCGCAGGATAGATTACACCATGACGAATCCCAAGGTTGCGCAGCTCCTTACGTACGGGATCAAACTGCTTCCTCAATTGCTGGATTCCTGTGGCCAAATCTGGGTAGAACCGCACCTGCTGGTCCTGGTGTTTAATCTCTCCTTTTTTAGCTCGTGCAGCGTTGAAGATCTTCATCCTGTCTCTGTTGCTAAGAAACTTCATAATTAAGGTCCTCGGCGGTCCCTTATCTCTCCGTGGGCCAATACGATGTGCTTTTTCCAGAACCACTGCTGATTGCAACTCCTCGCTGCCCAGCACCTCCGGAATCCACTTTTCCAGAAAGGAACATACGTCCCGACCTTCTGATTCCTCTGGAAGACCCACCAGCCTCAAATTATTCTGTCTCGACCGAGATTCCAAATCCAAAATATTATCTTCCAGAGATTTATTTTTTTTTTCCAAAGTGCGCACCTTTAATTGAAGACGGGTGACGTCATCTTCAGCACTAGCGAGACGGAGCTCCATCTGCGCCGTTCGTTCTACACAGTCACTCAATTCCTTTCTTATTCCTTCCAACGCTGTCATAATCCCATCAAATCTAGAGGAAAAGTCCGCTCTCATTGAACTCATGGCAGCCATCAGCGCATCTGCGCCATTCCCCGCAGATATCGCAGCGTTGCCAGCCTCCTCCGCCATATATGGAGTTTTGTTTACTGCGTCACAGACCTGAAAGTCCGTTAATTTGGACTGTTTCGGCGGCTCGCTTTTTCCATTTCCTGGTTTTCCAGCCTTAGGCTTCGCCGACATATCTTCGCCCAAATGCTGGGATACGTTCTGTCCCAAATGAGAGAGTTATTTGCCGATTTTTTTTTTTTCCAGGAGCAGAGCAGAGCGAGACACGTCCGTCCTACGTGGCAGCCATAACCGGAAGTCCCATCCGGTGCTTCTTTATTAGAATAAATAATATTAAATAGTCTTCTTACATTATGGAAGCCTTGTCTTCCCTTTATAAAGCCATTCTGATCTCGATTAATAATATTTGGTAAAATTTCTTGTATTCGTCTTGCTAAAATTTTACAGATTATCTTAAGGTCGGCATTTAATAGGCTTATTGGTCTCATATTTTCACATTTATTAGAGGGCTTACCTGGTTTTGGCAACAGTATAATTAAGGCATTATTCATATATGATGGTAAATTACTATTTTGAAATGCTTCTAAAACCATTTCCAAAAAAGGTTTTAATTTATTCTTAAATTTTTTATAAAGGTCAACTGGAAGACCATCTGGTCCTGCACTTTTTCCTGATTTCATATTATCAATGGCTAGTCCAACTTCTTCTTGACTAATTTTAGACTCCAGTATCTCCCTATTTTCATTTGGAATACACGGTATAAATAGTTCGTTCAAAAACCCATGTAGTTTTGTTAAGTCAGATTCATTTTTGGTATCATATAATTTTTCATAGTAATCTCTAAAGGCTCTATTAATTTCTAAAGGATCTATAACTACCTGTCCGTCACTTATAATACTGGTAATTGGTGTTTTAGATTCTAATTGTTTAATCTGCCATGCCAATAACTTTCCTGATTTTTCACCTTGTTCATAAAAAGATTGTTTCAATCTTAGAAGACTCGAGGCAGCTCTATTCGCTGATTTTTTTGTCATATTCAGCTCTCAAAATCAGTAATTCGTTCTCCAACCTTGGATCTCTTCCTGCATATACTCTTTCTTGAAGAATTTTTATTTTATGTTCCAATTGGACTCTCTCCTCTCGAGTCTTCTTAGATTTTGAACCTGTATAACTAATAATATGTCCCCTAATAAAAGCTTTGAAAGCCTCCCACTTTACACATGCTGATGTTTGTGTAGTATTGATATCAAAGAACTCATCTATCTGTTTTTCTATATACTTAACAAATTCCTCATCCTGAAGCCATTTATGCTGAAATTGCCATCTACCTGGTTCCTTTGTCAATTTCTTATCTACATATATTAGACAGCAGGGTGCATGATCAGAGATCACGATGTTATCATAAAAACAGTTTTGAATCTTGGACCTTAATTCTGTGGAGATCAAAAAATAATCTATACGTGAGAATGTCTTGTAGGTATTGGAATAACAAGAGTATGCTTTAACTTGTGGTTTCGTTTCTCTCCATATATCTATCAATTTCAATTCTTTCATAAAATGATTAATGGTCATCCTACATCCATTGTGCGTACAGTCCAGTCCTGTTGATCTATCTATACTGGGATTCAATGTACAATTAAAATCCCCTGCTATTATATGTTGCCCTGTAAGTGATGATAAGATAAGAAATAAATTAGCAAAGAACTTTTGATCATCTATATTGGGACCATATAAGTTCACCAAATTTATGTTTTCTAATAGCAAAGATCCTTGAATGATTACATATCTTCCAAATTTGTCTCCAATTACATTTTTCACTTGAAATGGGACTGATTTATGTATGAGAGTCATAACTCCCCTGGCTCGGGATGAAAATGATGAGGTGAAAACATTTCCTTGCCATCTACTCCTAATTCTTTTTACATCTTCCTCTATTAGATGAGTTTCTTGTAAAAACACAATTTTTGAACCCATGTCTTTTATTTTATTCATAACTTGTTTAAGTTTTTTTAAATTTTGTAGACCTCTGCAATTCCATGAAGTTAAATTAAGATTAACGCTTTGATTTATGATCAATAGGGAGTTTGGGATTACCTTGCAGTGTAAACATGCTCAAACAGAAAAGCAAAAAAATGAGTGGTTGAACATTCACCCTACAAACTACACACAAACAAATTCCCCCTTCCCACATTTGTGGCAATCCCCCCAAAAACAAAAGAAAAATTCCGTCTCCCGATATAGCCATCGACCGTTCCACACCCACGAGGATCAGCCAAAGCCACTCCTTCTTCATCCTCCCAATCACCCTAACTCTACTGCTTTTAATAACGTAACATTAACTCTCTTCTGTAATTTTCCAATTTAACTCCAAAATTTTTTAGCAATTTTGTACTTTTTTTTTTTTTTAATATGTAATACAATCTATATTTTGTAATCTTGTTATATGCTTCTTTCTTTCAAAGGTCTTTTTATTATTATTAATTGAAGTATCAATACAATACAAAGTATTAGAAATTTTCATTTTTGTTTCAACCAAACAGTAAAAAACTAGAACTTAAAGCCAACAAATGTAAATGCTTCAAAGCACAAAAACCTTTAAATAAACAATAAAAAAAAAAAAAATACAAAGAAAAATTGTGTGTGTGAAGTGGGGGTGGGGTAAAGGGGATATGAGCTACTCAGAAACTATAATCGTGGGTCTTTCAAAGAAATCAAGAAACGGGCGCCATAATTTATAGAATTTGTTTTCAGAGCCACAGACTGTATATCTGATTTTTTCTAAATCCAAACAGGACATTATATCTTTTATCCACTGTAAATGTGAAGGGGGCGAAGAGTCTTTCCACTTCAGTAATACAGCACGTCTGGCCAATAATAATGAAAATTTGAATACTTTTAATTTGGAACTTGGCAAGACAAGTTCTGGAGCCACACCAAAAATGGCGCATAATGGATCAGGTTTAATTTGATATTGCAGGACTTCAGACATAGTGATAAAAACAGAATGCCAAAAATTCATCAATGCAGGGCAGGACCAATACATGTGAAGCAAAGTGCCAGGAGCGCTACCACACTTTTCACAAGTTGGGTCTATATCCGAGTAAATACGTGCTAACTTAACCTTGGACAGGTGCATCCGGTGTACAATCTTAAATTGAATAAGAGCGTGACGAGCACACATTGATACAGTGTGAACCTGGCCAAGAATAGAGTCCCACAGTTCATCAGTAAAAGTAAAATTAAGATCTTGTTCCCAGTTCAATTTGATAGTGGCCAGAGAAGAAGATTGTAAATTTGAAATTAAATTATATAAAACTGACATTACCCCCTTAGAAGTTGGTTTAACTAATAAAAAATCATCTAGAGGATTATCAGAAGGTTTTTGAGGGAATTGTTTTGTCATGGTTTGCACATAATGTCTGACCTGGAGGAAGCGGAAAAAATGTGTAGAAGTGATGTCGAATTTGGTGGAAAGTTGAGAAAAACTTGCAAATTGACCATCAAAATATAAATCCGCAAAAGATTTTAAACCTTTTCTGTGCCATATATGAAATGCACTATCAATAGTTGATGGGGTAAATAAATGATTTGCGGCAATTGGACTTCTAATGGAAAAAAACTGAAGACCGAAATTTTTCCTGAATTGAGACCAAATTCTAAGAGACTGACGAACTACTTTATTATTACCCAGTGTAGACAAAGCAAGGGGAAGTGGTGAACCTAAAATTGCCGGTAGGGAAGTTTGATTGTCCACATGTGACTCCATAAGGATCCAAATAGGTGATTTGGGTTCCAGATAAAAATGTTTCCAATATAACATGCACCTGATATTTGCTGCCCAGTAGTAATATTGAAAGTTAGGCAGAGCCATGCCACCTACTGATTTGGGTCTTTGAAGAAAAACTTTCCTCAATCTCGGATGTTTACCATTCCAAATAAATGAGGTAATCAGAGAGTCCAAAGACTTAAAAAAGGATTTAGGAATAAAAATGGGGAGACATTGAAACAAATATAAAAACTTTGGAAGTAACATCATTTTTACAGAATTGATTCTGCCAATTAAAGACAAGGATAATGGGGACCATTTGGAAAGTATTAACTTGCACTGGTCAAGTAAGGGGAGAAAATTATTTTTAAACAAGTAATTAAATTGTTTAGTGACACATATCCCAAGATAATTAAAATGATCAATAACAACCTTGAAAGGAAAATTTTCAAAATCCTGAACTTGAATCTTTTCATTAATCAGAAACAGTTCACTCTTATTAAGATTAATTTTATAACCAGAAAACCTACTAAAACTATCCAAAATATTAAGTATAGCGGGTAATGAAGTAAGTGGGTTGGAGAGAAATAATAAAAGATCATCAGCATAGAGTGAAACCCTATGCTCAATGCCACCCCTACGAATGCCTAGAAAGTCCCGGCTCCCACGGATTGCAATAGCTAACGGCTCAACTGCCAAGGCAAAGAGCAACGGGCTCAAAGGACAGCCTTGCCTCGTACCACGGTAAAGTCTAAAATAGTCAGAATAGCGACAATTAGTTAACACTGAAGCTAAAGGACTAGCATAGAGAAGTTTAATCCAGGAACAGAAGGAAGGACCAAAACCGAACCTCTCCAAAGTAAAAAACAAATACTCCCACTCAACCCTATCGAATGCCTTTTCAGCGTCCAAACTAATAAGACATTCAGGTATGTTGTGGTGAGGAGTATAAATAATATTAAACAACCGCCGCAAGTTAAAAAAAGAATGGCGATTTTTAATGAAACCGGTTTGGTCCTGTGAAATTATAAAAGGAAGAATCTTTTCCAACCTTGAAGCTAACAACTTTGAC
Organism: Pholidichthys leucotaenia; assembly: GCA_020510985.1. Taxonomy (NCBI): domain Eukaryota; kingdom Metazoa; phylum Chordata; class Actinopteri; order Cichliformes; family Pholidichthyidae; genus Pholidichthys; species Pholidichthys leucotaenia. Next base: position 446,340,937 of record CM035836.1, on the reverse strand, counting down.
AAAATTTTAACATCGGTATTTAACAAGGAAATAGGCCTGTAAGAAGCACAATCAACAGGATCCTTATCCTTTTTAAGCAACACAGTGATACAGGCCTGATAGCATGAAGGAGGAAGTGTACCAGAGTCAAGCGACTCTGTAAAAACTTGACAAAGGAAAGGGGCGAGGTCATCAGAGAATTTTTTGAAAAAATCAGCGGAAAACCCATCAGGTCCTGGAGATTTTCCTGATTGCATGGATGATATTGCCAGCTGAATTTCTTCTTTTGTGATGGGAGCTTCTAAAATTTGCCGAGATTCTGAAGAAATCGAAGGAATATCAATAGAATCAAAAAAAAATTCCAAATCCTTTAAGTTTGTTGTATATTCTGAGGTATATAATTTGGAATAAAATGACCTGAAAATATCATTAATCGCTTGTTGGTCAGATGTCACCTCTCCTTTATCTGTCCTAACTCCAGTAATAATTTGCTTAGCTCTAATACCACGTAGTTGATTAGCTAGAAGTTTACTGGTTTTTTCGCCATGTTCATAAAATTCACTCTTGTTCCTTATTAAACAACCTTCAATTTGTCGAGTAGAAAGTAAATTAAATTTAGTTTGTAATGTCATACGTTCCTTGTACAGAGCGGGTGATGGAGATTGAGCATATTGTCTGTCAATGTCCAGGATTTGATCTAAAATAGCCTTCTGTTCCTGTATTAAGGATCGTCTTTTAAATGCTGCCAATGAAATAAATTCCCCCCTAAGAAATGCCTTCATGGCCTCCCATATCGTTTTATTTGACATACCAGGAGTTTTATTTTCTTTCAAAAAAAAATTAATTTTAGAAGAAATATTCGCAACCAATTTTTCATCTGTAAGTAATAATGGATCCAATCTCCAATGCTTTCTCATGGAGTCACATCCATGGAGGATCATTTTAAGTACAAGAGGGGCATGATCAGAAACCGAGATGCTATCATAACTGCAAGAGCAAAGGTTATTAATTAATAAATTGTCAACAAAAAAATAATCTATTCTGGTATAAATATGGTGTACGTGAGAGAAAAAAGAATAGTCCCTGCCGTTAGGATGTAAAAAACGCCAAGGATCTGTAAGGCTATATTCCTCAAGAAAAGACTTAACATAAGTTGCAGATTTATTAAGACTAGCAGGTTTTGAAGATGAGCGATCTAAGATCGGATCCATATACAAATTAAAGTCACCCCCAAGAATTAGAGAATGAGTATTTAAATCTAAAAGTTGCGAAAAAAGGTTGCGAAAAAAGTGCACATCATCAAAATTCGGTGCATACAGATTAGCCAAAGTGACATGTTTATCGCCAAGTTTACCTGATACTATTACAAATCGTCCATTTTTATCTGATACAACATTAGAGGGAATAAATGGGATATTTCGATCAATAAGAATAGCAGCGCCCCTGGCCTTAGCTTTAAAATTTGAATGAAAAAATTGTCCTGACCAACATTTTGACAAACGCAAGTGGTCGGAATCCTGCAAATGGGTTTCCTGCAAAAACAGTACCCCAGGCTTAAATTGCTTTAGACGTGACATGACTCTCTTTCGTTTAATTGGATGGTTCAACCCCTTCACATTCCAGCTTACCAAAGTAAGATTACTATTCATTCAAAGAGTAAAATTTATATATTATGTTGTGTAGCCCAAAGAAGAATAAAGTGAGGTACGGGTAAAAAAAAAAAAAAAGGAAGGGGTAAGGGGGGTGTAAATAAAACCATAACAAAAAAACAAAACAAAAAAAAATAAATAAAAAAATTTAAAAAAAAATAAAAAAATCCAACAACCAAACCTATAACAACACTCCAGCCGGTTGCAAAAAAACAGCAACCGCTCCATCTCCAGCTCTATTTTCATCCTAACAGAATGCTCCCATACAACTGGCTTCAATCCTGCATAATATGAACGTTTTACCCTAAAAAAAAAAATAAATAAATAAGATAAAATTAAAAAAAAGAATTAAGTAAACAACAACGTATAGGGAGCCAATTTTACCTTGTTTTTAAACATCTGAAAATGCATCAATGTCCAGTCAGTGCAGCTTCAATGAAGTAACAAGCAGCCCAGCGCGGCAGCTGGTCAACCCAGAAATGTCCAGTTCAAGGCGAAAATTGCTGGTTTCTCTCCATAGTTTGCATGAAGCGGGTGGCCTCTGAGACGGACGCCAGCCACTGGTTTTTGCCGTCTGGAAGAGTTATCCGGAGCCTGGCGGGGAAAAGAAGAGAAGGACGAAAACCTCTCTTGTACAACTCGGACATAACCTCCTTATATTCGGCTCGTTGCTTCTGAACGTCGGCGTTATAATCCTCGTAGAACTGAAGTTTATGCCCACGATATTCCAAAGTCCCACGGCGTCTCCGCGCTTCTCTCATCACCAAGTCTTTGGTCCGAAACCGGTGGAAACAAATAATGACAGCGCGCGGCTTCCCATTCGGACTCGGCTTGGACATGAGGCTGCGGTGGGCTCTATCCAGCTCTGGGGGAGATGGCAAAGTTTGTGCGCCAAAGACGTCCACCAACAGCCGAGAAAAAAATTCAGATGGCCGTGGACCCACATCAAAGGACTCCGGCAGACCCACCAGACGAATATTCAGCCTCCTGCTTCTTCCCTCCAGGTCAGAAAGTTTGTTTTTCAAAAGTTTGTTCTCCTCCTGTATTGACTCGCATGTAACTTCAAGCGCCGCTAGGCGCTGGCTGACGTCCTCCGCGTTGTTTTCAAGGTCGCCAATGCGTTGCTCGTGGTTCGCCACATCTGCTTGAATTTTGTCCAGCTTACCATTAATAAGTTCAAATGAAGCTTTGAAGTCAGCAGCTATGGACATTCTGTGTTGCTCTAGCAAGGCAATAAGTGCAGGGTTAAGGCTGATACTAGCATCCTCAGCTAAGCTGGTGTTAATATTGTTCCCTGCTGCCTCCTTTTCAGTCTGCTTTCTTGTTTTGGACATATTTCAAAACAGATTCTGCACGTATTAAATGTCCAAAACATTAACAGCTTACAGCAAAATAGGGTTTAAAAAGTAAAGAAAAAAATATAGCAGGAGCCAGCAACGCACACACGTACTCCATTGCCAGCACACCTGAAGCCAATCCCGTTATATGCTTCTAATCAGTTAAATGCTCAAATATTCTACCCTATATTCTGTTCATGCTTAGCTCCCACCAGTCTCTTCCTGGATCTTCTTGATGAGCTCCTGCGCCTCCTCGGGGGTCTTGAAGATGTGTGTTCTGCCCTCATATGTGACCAGAAGTCTTGCAGGGTGAATCACTCCATGACGAATCTCAAGGTTGCGCAGTTCTTTGCGGATGGGGTCAAACTGCTTCCTTAATTGTTGGATTCCTGAGGCCAAATCTGGGTAGAACCGCACCTGCTGATCTTGGTATTTAATTTCTCCTTTGGCCCGCACCACGTTGGAGATCGTCATCCTGTCTCTGTAGCTGAGAAACTTCATAATTAACGTCCTCGGTGCTGCCTTGTTACCTCTCGGTGGGCCAATTCGGTGGGAGCTTTCCAAGACGACTGATGATTTTAGCTCCGCGTTGTTCAGCGCCTCCGGGATCCACCCCTCCAAAAAGGATCATGAATCACGACCTTCGGCTCCCTCCGGTAAACCCACCAGCCTCAGGTTGTCCCGTCTGGACCGGGATTCCAAGTCCAGAACGCTATTTTCCAGATCTTTATTTTTTTTTTCCAAAGTGCGCACCTTTATTTGAAGTCCGCTGATTTCATCCTCCGCACTTGAAACACGAAGCTCCGCCTGCGTCACTCGCTCCACGCAGTCACCCAACTCCTTTCTCATTGCATCCAACGCTGCCATAATCCCATCAAGTTTAGCGGAAAAGTCTGCTCTCATTGAGCTAATGGCAGCCAGCACTGCACCTGTGCCGCCATCGTCAGCAGTTACCGCATCACCGCTAGTTTCATCCGCCATATCCGCAGCTTTTTCTACTACGCCACAAACTTTAAAGTCCGTTAATTTGGACTGCTTCGGCGATTCAATTTTTCCCCCTCCTGATTTCCCAGCCTTAGTCTTCACCGGCATATCCTCACCCAAACGCTGGGAAAAGTTCTGTTCCAAATGAGAGAGTTATTTGCCGAATCTTTATTTCCAGGAGCAGAGCAGAGTGATACGTGTCCTTCTAGGCGGCCGCCATAACCGGAAGTCCCTAATATTGAAGATTTAGTTTTATTTATTTTATATCCTGATATTTCCCCAAAATTCATTATTAAATTCAACAAGGTCGGAATTGATTTTTTAAGATTCGACATAATCAAAATTATGTCATCGGCATACAGGGAGATTTTATGTTCTGTTGGTCCAACCTTAATTCCATATATTTGCGGATGTAAACGTACTGCCATCGCTAAAGGTTCAATTGCCATAGTAAACAGTAAAGGTGAAAGTGGACAGCCTTGTCGACATCCTCTATTGATTTTTATTGATTTTGAGATATTGCTGTTTGTTAGGATTTCTGCTGTAGCATTATTATATATTATCTGAACCCATTTTATGAAATTATTTCCAAATCCAAACCTTTGTAAGACTTCAAAAAGAAAGGGCCATTCGACCCTATCAAAGGCCTTTTCGGCCTCCAATGATAGGAGAGCTGTATCCGGTGCTTCTTTATTAGAGTAAATAATATTGAATAATCTTCTTACATTATGGAAGCCTTGTCTTCCCTTTATAAAGCCATTCTGATCTCGGTTAATAATATTTGGTAATATTTCTTGTATTCGTCTGGCTAAAATTTTACAGATTATCTTAAGGTCAGCATTTAATAGGCTTATTGGTCTCATGTTTTCACATTTATTAGAGGGTTTACCTGGTTTTGGCAACAGTATAATTAAGGCATTATTCATGTATGATGGTAAATCACTATTTTGAAATGCTTCTAAAACCATTTCCAAAAAAGGTTTTATTAATTTATTCTTAAATTTTTTTATAGAGGTCAACTGGAAGACCATCTGGTCCTGCACTTTTTCCTGATTTCATATTATCAATGGCTAGCCCAGCTTCTTCTTGACTAATTTTAGACTCCAGTATCTCCCTGTTTTCATTTGGAATACACGGTATAGATAGTCCGTCCAAAAACCCATTTAGTTTTGTTAAGTCAGTTTCATTTTTTGTATCATATAATTTTTCATAGTAATCTCTAAAGGCTCTATTAATTTCTAAAGGATCTACAACTACCTGTCCGTCACTTATAATACTGGTAATTGGTGTTTTAGATTCTAATTGTTTAATCTGCCATGCCAATAATTTTCCTGATTTTTCACCTTGTTCATAAAAAGATTGCTTCAATCTTAGAAGACTCGAGGCAGCTCTATTCGCTGATTTTTTGTCATATTCAGCTCTCAGAATTATTAATTCGTTCTCTAACTTTGGGTCACTTCCTGCATACACTTTTTCTTGAAGAATTTTTAATTTGTGTTCCAATTGGACTCTCTCCTCTCGAGTCTTCTTAGATTTTGAACCTGTATAACTAATAATATGTCCCCTAATAAAAGCTTTGAAAGCCTCCCACTTTATACATGCTGATGTTTGTGTAGTATTAATATCGAAGAACTCATCTATCTGTTTTTCTATGTACTTAACAAATTCCTCATCCTGAAGCCATTTATGCTGAAATTGCCACCTACCTGGCTCCTTTGTCAATTTCTTATCTACATATATTAGACAGCAGGGTGCATGATCAGAGATCACAATATTATCATAAAAGCAGTTTTGAATCTTGGACCTTAATTCTGTGGAGATCAAAAAATAGTCAATACGTGAGAATGACTTGTAGGTATTAGAATAACAAGAGTATGCTTTAACTTGTGGTTTCATTTCTCTCCATATATCCAGCAATCTCAATTCTTTCATAGAATGCTTAATGATCATCCTGCATCCATTGTGTGTACAGTCAAGTCCTGTTGATCTGTCTATACAGGGATTCAATGTACAATTAAAATCCCCTGCTATTATATGTTGCCCTGTAAGTGATGATAAGATAAGAAATAAATTAGCAAAGAACTTTTGATCATCTATATTGGGACCATATAAGTTCACCAAATTTATGTTTTCTAATAGCAAAGATCCTTGAATGATTACATATCTTCCAAATTTGAGAGTCATAACTCCCCTGGCTCGGGATGAAAATGATGAGGTGAACACACTTCCTTGCCATCTTCTCCTAATTTTTTTTACATCCTCCTCTATTAGATGGGTTTCTTGTAAAAACACAATTTTTGAACCTATGTCTTTTATTTTATTCATAACTTGTTTAAGTTTTTTTAAATTTTGTAGACCTCTGCAATTCCATGAAGTTAAATTAAGATTAACGCTTTGGTCTGTGATCAATAGGGGGTTTAGGATTACCTCGCAATATAAACATGCTCATACAGAGAAGCAAAAACATGAGTGGTTGAACATTCATCCTACAAACTACACACAAACAAATTCCCCCTTCCCACCTTCGTGGTAAACCCCCCAAAATCAAAAAAAAAATTCCGTCTCCCGCTATAGCCATCGACCGCTCCACACCAACGAGGATCAGCCAAAGCCACTCCTTCATCCTCCCAATCACCCTAACTCTGCTGCTTTTAATAACGTAACATTAACTCTCTTCTGTAATTTTCCAATTTAACTCCAAAATTTTATAGCAATTTTGTACATCTTAGTTTTTGTTTTTTTGATATGTAATACAATCTATATTTTGTAATCTTGCTATATGCTTCAAATCAGTTAAATGCCTATGTAAATGCTTAAATATTCTACCCTATATTCTGTTCATGCTTAGCTCCCACCAGTCTCTTCCTGGATCTTCTTGATGAGCTCCTGCGCGTCCTCAGGGGTCTTGAAGATGTGTGTTCTGCCCTCATATGTGACCAGAAGTCTTGCAGGGTAAATCACTCCATGACGAATCCCAAGGTTGCGCAGTTCTTTACGGATGGGGTCAAACTGCTTCCTTAATTGTTGGATTCCTGAGGCCAAATCTGGGTAGAACTGCACCTGTTGATCTTGGTATTTAATTTCTCCTTTGGCCCGCACTGCGTTGGAGATCGTCATCCTGTCTCTGTAGCTGAGGAACTTCATAATTAGCGTCCTCGGTGCTGCCTTGTTATCTCTCGGTGGGCCAATTCGGTGGGCGCTTTCCAAAACGACTGATGAATTTAGCTCCGCGTTGTTCAGCGCCTCCGGGATCCACCCCTCCAAAAAGGAGCATGAATCACGACCTTCGGCTCCCTCCGGTAGACCCACCAGCCTCAGGTTGTTCCGTCTCAACCGGGACTCCAAGTCCAGGACATTATCTTCCAAACATTTTTTTTTTTTCCAAAGTGCGCACCTTTAATTGAAGTCTGCCGACGTCATCCTCCGCTCTGGAAACACGAAGCTCCACCTGCGTCACTCACTCCACGCAGTCACCCAATTCCTTTCTCATTGCATCCAACGCTGCCATAATCCCATCAAGTTTAGCGGAAAAGTCTGCTCTCATTGAGCTAATGGCAGCCAGCACTGCACCTGTGCCGCCATCATCAGCAGTTACCGCTCCACCGCTAGTTTCATCCGCCATATCCGCAGCTTTTCCTGCTGCGCCACAGACGTGAAAGTCCGTTAATTTGGACTGCTTCGGCGGTTCAATTTTTCCCCCACCTGATTTCCCAGCCTTAGGCTTCACCGGCATATCCTCGCCCAAACGCTGGGAAAAATTCTGTTCCAAATGAGAGAGTTATTTGCCGAATTTTTATCTCTAGGAGCAGAGCAGAGTGATACGTGTCCTTCTAGGTGGCCGCCATAACCGGAACCGCGAAGTCCTAATTTTGTTCTTTAACAAGAAGATTCTTTTTTAAATCACCTTTTGAGCTTTTCAGTGACATTTTTAGAGTCTGGCCATAGGCTGTAAGTTTGACTCTAATACTCTTGTTTGTTTATGGAACCGAGAAGTAATCACAGAGTATAAATCAACCAGGGTTTGGCAAATTCTGTTATAGAAAGAGCCGTCCTGTGCAACTTTTGCCCCCAAAATGTTTATGAAACCAAAAGACAACGCAAGCCTTAAAATGAAGGTTAAACATTCAGTTATATATTCTTTTTGGGAAAAAAAAAATCAACATCAGAGAATTTGTGGAAGGATGGTAATATGTGTGGAATTAATTATCACGATTAACCAGGGGTGGCTTGTATCAATGGGTCAGAGGGCAAAGGCTTCCCTTGCTTTACATAAGATTCAGGTTCAGGTTACTTTATTTGTACCCGTAGGTAGATTTGTTTTGCAGTCTGGTGGCATCCATATTTACAAACCACAATTACATTCAACATAAACACAAATACAGGCACACATGAAGCTGACTATAAACATGATAAAAAATACTCAAGGCTCCACCAATCAGGGTATAAAGTGAAAGAGATGAGAGGAAAACCAGAGGTAAGAGAGAAGGGTCATATTAAAAAGTTAAAAACTAGTCAAAGAGGTTAAAAACTCAAAGGTCTAAAACCCAATAAAATATTTAGAACCCAAATAAAGTCCTACAAAGATAAGTAAATATAAAATGGAGTTAATAAATAGGTACATAAAACTCCTAGGTTTCCTGGGAGTTTTATGTGCAATATATTGTTACAACTTGTTCAACTCTTTGACAGCAGCAGGAACAAAGCTGTTTTTGTAGCGCTGGGTTTTACTTTTTGGGACAGCAAACCTCCGTCTTGAGGGAAGAAGCTGAAAGTTGCAGTGCAAAGGGTGGGAGTCATCATTTAAAATGGAGGTAGCCATCCTCTGTACTTGTCTGGTGTACAGGGATGTCAGGCTCAGCTGTGACTCTCCAAGCAAACGACTGGACCATCTAACTACCTGATCCAAGGATTTCCTCTGTTTCAGTTTTATCTGACCAAACCATGACACTAAAGAAAAGGATAAAACAGATTCAATAAAAGCCTGATAAAACATTGTCATTATGGTTCGGTCAATTTGGAAGCGTGCAAGTTTCCTCAAGCAATGCAAATGTTGCTGACCCTTTTTGCACACCCTTTCACAGTTCTCTTCAGAGTTTAAATTACTATCAATAATCATCCCAAGGTATTTATAGGATTGTACACATTCGGTGGTCTGGCCTTTTAGTACAGTGACTTTGTGCCTGGAAGTTTTCCTCCTAAAGTCAATAATCATATCTTTAGTTTTTGTCGTATTCAGCTGCAGGTAGGAATCCTCACACCAGTGAACAAAATCATCAGCTACTGGGCTGTGGCCACTCTCACCATCCTGGAGGAGACTGACAATAACTGAATCATCAGCATACTTTATAATGTGTCTGTTGTCATGTCTGCTCCGACACATGCTTGTGTACAGGATGAAGAGTAGTGGTGACAACACACACCCCTGAGGAGAGCCAGTAGAAGAGCACTTTAGGTCAGACAATGTACCATTGACCCTTACTCTCTGCGTCCTGTTGGTTAAGAAATCCAGAATCCAACCCACCAGATTTTTGCTCAAATCAAATTGTTGCAGGAGCCTTTCAACTAAAATATGAGGCTGGATTGTATTAAAGGCGGAGGAAAAGTCCACAAATAAAAGCCTGGCGTGTGTCCCATTAAAATCCAGATGTTTAAAAAGCATGTTAAACAGAGTGACAGTGGCATCCTCCACTCCTCTGTGAGGCCTATAGGCAAACTGCAGAGGATCCAATGCATGCTCAGTCTGCTTTAGGACCTCACATCTGACCAGTTTTTCAAAAATTTTCATTAAAATTGAAGTCAAAGCAACTGGTCTAAAGTTGTTTACCGTTTTAGGACAGCTGGATTTTGGAACGGGAACAACCACAGCTTCTTTCCAGATCTTAGGCACATGTTGTGTCTGTAAGGACTTATTGAAAATGTAATGAAATACAGGACTCAGTTCATGTGCACAGGACTTTACCAAGCGCCCACATATATTATCAGGGCCCTGACTTTTGTTCACTTTTACAGCGCAGAACTCCCTTTTAACATCCTGCACCTCAATATTAAAGTGCTGATTGTCTTTGAGTTTCTGTTTCAAATCTTGGGTTTCAGTGCTAAAATCAAAGAAGTCAAAACGACCATAAAAACAATTAAGAGCATTAGCCAGCTCTGTGTCTGAATTAAAATCATCTAAAAACACACGATTACTGCGCTCTGTGCTCTGAAGGCCTGCAATAGTTTTCATACTGGCCCAGGCTGAACCAAGTTTCTTTGTTGCCATCTTGCTTTCCAATTCTGATTTATAATTCTGCTTTGCTCTTAAAATTTCGGCCTTCAGCTCTTTTGTGGCAACCTGTAGCTCAGAAACAGACCCCTGTTTAAAGGCAAGTGCTTTCCTCTGTAAGCAGGATTTAACTGATTTTGTAACCCATGGCTTGTTGTTGGGATATATTTTGACACGTTTACATGGAACGATCGTATTTTTACAGAATGCCATGTATGAGCATGTGACGTCCACCAAAGAGTCCAAATCATCCCCGCAGGACAGTGTGAACATCTCCCAGTCTGTACAGTTAAAGCATTCCTGGAGGCAGTGCACTGAATCTTCTGTCCACACATCTATAGGCACTTTTGCATTAGCCCAGCACACTTCGGTACATCTCGATTCACTTCAACATGTTTCGGTACGCTTTTGTCTGCATTACAACCATGTTGAGCTGGGGTGGGTGGGATTTCTATAAACAGCAGGCGGCGCCACACTCCCGTGACGTAGAACACGCGACCCAACCAAAACATAACACATACAGCTGTACAAGGCGACTCTTCGGTCTGTGGCTTTTTTCACCATAAACGCCAAAAAGGACCGCTAGACAAGGGTACAGGCAGCGAGATGAAACACTCTGGAAATAGTTCTGCAGCTTCTGGGAGAGCCAAAGGCATGAGGATACAAACTAGGTCATATATGACGGTAAGCTAATTTTGCTAATGTTAGTTTGCTACAAGTACGTCGTACTACACTTTAATGTCTGCAATTTATCGCTGTTAGGTACTAAAATATGTACGCTGTGTGTGTTTCAGATGGCTCTGTTGTGGGGAAATTACTGCTTCATTCGCTCTGGGCGTTCTGCACAGCCTGTCATGGATTTCATCAGCCTGTCACTGATGTCAGCACAGCTTCACAAACTATCAGTGGTTATAGAGCTTAAGAATGTCTGTAGAAACGTTTATTTCCTGTGCAACAAATTTGCAACAAATTGCTCTGATCTGCTTGAAAATCATGGAGAGACTGTTGAGACAGTTTGAGACATCATGCACGTACCTGCTTCTGCAGCACTAAGTCTGAGATGGTGTCATAGAAAAAAATGATCAGCTGACACAACTTGAGCGCCATGTTAATAACTATATTAGCCACAAAATATATATTCAAAAAGTAAACTTTACTGAGTTAGGTATAATAAGATATATTTGACAGTTATCATGCATTTTATGCCAAAACAAACTTGATCTAGGATTAAAAGCAATTAAAATAATGCAGTCACAAGGTTACATGGAAAATACTTGATTTACTAGATACATGTACTGTAGAAATATATATTCTCTGCATCACCAATGTACTATACATGCATTCATGTAGTATTGCACTGGGAATTGCACTGACAATAAACCTCTGAAGTTGTTGCAGATGTCTCTTTTTTTATATGTGAAGGTTACCACCATGTGGCATAAATTAAATACTGAATGATTGGAAAAGCTAAGAATAATCCAGCAGTTTGAGAAATCATTTTGGTTTGGTGTAAGTCTGTCAACAGAATTATGAACCATAAAGCAGTTTGTGTTAAAATGTTAACTCCCATTAAACCTAATCCGGGGGCTTCCAATCATGTGTCATGCGGGGCCAAGACCCTGCTGGTTCTCTCTTCTACCCATTCTCTTCAGCAGGTGTTGTCACTGATCAGCAGTCAGTGGAAGAAGTTCAGTGGAATCTGCTGTTGAAGACACTGGTTGGAGGTAAAGCCTGCAGGGTCTTGGCCCTCCATGGCACATGATTAGACACCCCTGCCCAAACCCATTATGATGAAGAGCAGATGCTAATATGACCAAGAATTCCTCAATATACTGGTACTGTCACTAAAGTATGCAGGGTCTTCTGTACAGTCTTCTAACAATATAGTCTTCAGTTAATATAATAATTGTTTTGGTTACTTTTTCTTAAAAATGAGCCATTATTTTCAAGGTCACTGATTAACCCTTTGTACAGTTGACTCTTTTCCCACCGGTGTCTTAACTGACAAAATAGAAAATAAAGATAGAAATTCATGATGCAAACACATAAGTCACTAAATTGTTTATTACAATCAGTAGCAAATTCCAGATTATTCAGAATGTGCAAAATTCAAACTGTAAAAAAAAAAACTGGAATGGTCACACACTGCCTCACTGAGAAGCAACTGGATCGGTCCGTACTGGTCCTGGTTCGACAGATCTACAGCCTGCATCTCTGTAAATAGTGAGGCAAGGTCCAGTTGGGGTGACAGTTTCCCTCTTGCCTAGACAAAAGACAAATGGGTGTTGGTTAATTAAAGCAAGTTTAAAACTTATTTGGGAAATACACTTGTTGCTAAAAGCCAGTGGTGGAATGTGAATTAATGAATGAATCTTTATTTCGGATTGATTAAAAGTAAAGATTAAAAGAAAACAGAATAATATAACAAAGGGGAAAAAATCTAACAAGGTCAAATTAAACAATAACTCCTCTAACCACAATTTTCATGTAGCTGCACTTCAGTAGATTTTACAAGGGCTGAGTTACATTTAAAATCATCTCTTTTTACTGTGGCCTCAGCAATCAGAATGAATTAATACATTCACTTGAATGGAATCAAGTACTTTAACTGAAGTTGTGCATCACCGAGTATAGAGTCGCTCAGTCAAAATATGAAGTTTTTATCAATAAAAGTTTGTCTTGTCTGTAAAAGTGTCTCTTCTTGCCCTGGCTTCATGTGTGGGCGGTGTTTTGTACTAGCATTGCTAAAATATAAAAGGAAGCACTACAACTGGTCTCAAATATTTGTAATGTGTCCTTTTACTGCATGAGTTTATTGATGATAGACTATAAACTACACATATAAAGTAAATTATATTGACGACTGAACATCCCACATTCGCCAAAACATACAGTTATGAACATAAGTCACAAAGGATCACACAAGTGATCTGACAAAAAAATAAATACATTAACAAGCGGTTTATTTTACAGTTGATGTGCCATATTCACACACTCAAATAAATCTCAGTTCAGTCCCTTTTATATTAAGTGGAAATTGTGCTTTTGACACTTTACCTATAAAAGCAAAGGATTTCAGTACGTTCCACAGTGGCGAGGTAGGTTGTGGGGCGGCTGATTTCGTCTTGCCTAGACGAACGACAGAAATGGATGGTGGTTAGTTTCAAGCAAGTTCAATACATATACAGGCACATCTCAAAAATTTGAATACCATGAAAAAATTCAATATTTTTGTCACTCACTTCAGAAAGTGAAACCCATATATAGATTCATTAGAGGAACAGTGATATATTGAAAGTGTTTATTTTAATATTGATGATTATGGCTACTGCCGATATTAACCAACACCTCAACGGCCAACATTTATATTTAAAAAATATTTTTTTAAAGTTAATTTTATGTAATATTCCAATTTTTTGCAAAATAGAATTTGGGGTTTTCAGGAGCTGTAAGCCGTAATCAGCAAAATTAAAATAAATAAACGCTTCAAATATATCACTGTCTGTGTAATGAATCTATACAATATACGGATTTCTCTTTCTGAAATGAGTGACAAGCACTGCAGGATCCACAGAATAGGTGTGTGGGTCTATTCTGACGCTTTAGAAAATTATATGAATGACTTTATAAATCACTGGTTTGAAAAAGCAATTTTAATATGACGAGATTTCGGGTCCTGTGGTTCATGTCACCAGTATCCACAATATAAACAGGGAGGCTAACCCTGGCATGTGGAAACACATTCTAGCATTAAATTGCACACAATTTAATGCGCAGGACCAAAGTGCAATACAAAACACAAACCAGGACTTTAACCAGGATTAACATATTTCATCGTTTTGCTCTCCCAAGCGAATAGTTAGGAGAAAACAAGCGCGATTCAGCAGTTGGTACTAGCTAGCGGCAAAAAAAACGTTAGCTAAAAAAAGTTAGCCAGCACAGAACAGCACTGTATAAAGGCTCAAAAAAGTGAGCTTACCACCAACAGGATAAATAAGCAAACAGATGCACATTATTACAGATCACTCACCATCGATGGTTCTCTCACGTTCGTCTTCAGCTTGTCTATATTCCAGTTGTATGCTGGCCAGCCATCGGGTCACTCCTCACTGTGTAACTGCCACCAAGCAGAGAAAACTCTGCACCTCTTTGTTGGACCACGGTGTGGAGTTCCGCAAAACCTACAATGCTGTCTGTATTAATATCGTATTTACTCCGTGACCGAGTTAGTCCGTGATTGCAAATGGCGGTCGTAAAGATTTCAATGAAGACGGGCGCTTTCGTGACGTTAAGACCTGACCAATCAGCGGCGACCAGTCTTTTAACGTCACAACACGGTACAGCTCAGCACGGCTGGACCCTGCCCTTGAGCGAGGCTGAGAATCGCTGCTGTTAAACCGTGTTGAGGCTAGTGCAAAGACTTACGAAGCGTGATGAGCTGTACCGTGACGTGCTAAGCCGTGCTAGTGCAAAGGAGGCTAAAGTCTCTGGTCTTCACCTTGCCTCTTCTGAGAGCAGTTTTATATGTGGCCAGCAAATGTACACAGTTGTGATCTGAGGATCCTAAAGGAGGAAGGGGGAGTGATTTATAGGCCCTGTCTATGGATCCATAGCACAGGTCCAATGTCTTTTTTCGCCTGGTTGGGCAGGAGACATACTGATAAAAGTTTTTAAGTGTCTTCTTTAAAGAAACATGGTTAAAATCCCCAAGAATAAAGTTTGGCGCCTCTGGAGAAATTGACTGCAGCCGCTGTACCACATCAAAGACGGTGCTGGAGGCGGAGTCAGCGTCTGCCCTCGGGTGTATGTACACAGTTGTGATGAAAAGTTGAGGGAACTCGCGAGGCAAATAAAAGGGGTGTAGCGATACGGACAGAAGCTCCACATCGGGTGTACAGATGCGCTCTCTGACCGTGACAGATGTGCAGTACTGCTTATTATTAATATATAAACATACGCCGCCCCCCTGACGTTTTCCCGTTACCTCTTCCTGCCGATCCGAGCGCAGTGGGGCTCCAAAGCCATCAATCCACAGGTCCGCGTCCCGGTCATGCGCAGTAAGCCAAGTCTCTGTGTAAGCCATGACACAGCAGTTCTTAAAGTCCTTCTGGTAGCGTACATTCCCTTGAATTTCATCCACCTTGTTCCTCAGAGATTGTACGTTCCCCAAAATCATAGAAGGAAGAGGAATGTTACCAAACTGACGTTTCCTCAGGCGTAATTTCACGCTTTCCGCGCCTCCTTCTTTTGTCTCTCTTTTCACCGCTGTGTCCATGAACGTCTCTCAAACTAAAGTCCGGCAGTTGCGGCTTAGACTCAATCACAGACGCTGCATCATCCGTCTTTAAATGCAGCAACATGTCCCTGGAATATTGTATTCTCCCCTGCATGATCACAATCGCGCTTACCTCAGAGACACAGACCCGGAGTGAAAGAAACAGCAGTGCAAAAATGGAGAGGAAATCCATATTGATGGATTGGAAATTGAGAAAAAAAACCTCAGAACATTTTACTCTATGGTTTGATTTGTTTTTGTCGGATTTAGCAACTTAAGAGTCCCCCAAACTCAGAATAAAACACTGGACATGTGTCTTTGTAGCCTAAACACTAACGCACAACCATCCAATTATTTCTGTTCATGTGTGAGTGGCAGGTGTAAGACCTGCCCCCTTGATTCACTTCATATTGGCGAAAATAAGCTGATTTATTTTCGCCAGCGTGGCTACAGGTCTGAGAAAAGTCAATTTGATGACCCAAAATCAAGACCTTTTCCTGCTCCTACTGGGGTCATTTTTACGCAAACATGTCTGAGCTGGTGTGTGATGGTTCATCCTCTGTCTGCTTCTCAGTAAAATAAATAAATTAACGGTTATATTTTTCTGCAATTAAGGTGTAGAAATATGTCATCTTTTTTGAGTAGCTGCAGACATTTGTAAACTATACAAAGAATGATAATAATGATAATAGAGGACATCTGTATTTCCACTTCATCAAAACTGTCCAAAATTACTTAAAAACCATAATCATGTTGTATAGAAAGGTTTCCTTCTAAATCTTGCTCCCTTGTTTGTAGGATCTGCTCAACTCCTCCACCTGAAAGTCTCCTCTCCCTCACAAAACTCTTGCCATGCAGAAGGAGTGACCCTCCGCCCTCTTTACCTTTGTGAGCCCACTGGAGGACGTCTGAAAGAAAGCTCAAAAACAAATCCAAAGCTGTAACCTGCCGAGATGACGGACCCCGAATCTTCATCGCCCGCAGACCCCCCGCTGCCTCTCACCTCCCCACGCACGCCCCTTCAGCTCTCCTTCCCCTTCCTGAGAGAGGGCAGCCGGGTTTGGGAGAGGGAGAGGAAGCCGCCGCAGCCCGGAGAGCTGCCCAGCCCACTGCCCACCAAGCGTACCCGCACATACTCGGCGTGAGTGCGAGCACTTTTGTCCTTTGTCAGAAATGATTTGTTAAAGTGATTTGGTGGATGACGTCCTCCTCCGTCTGTCTTTCTCCGCAGCACCGTGAGAGCCAGATCGGGTCCTGTGTTTAAGGGGGTGTGTAAAAACTTCTCCAGGTCTCAGGGTCATGGATTCATACGGCCTTCTCATGGTGGAGAGGACATCTTTGTCCACATCTCCGAGTGAGTCCTGAAATCCCCCCCTCCCCCCAGCCTGGAAAAAATAATCCCCCCCCCCCCCCCCCAGTATTATCATAAAACTTTTTTATCATGTTACAGAGCTCAATAAAGCACCAATTCTAAGCAGAAAACAAAGATCTTGAATGAATCTGCAATTTTTTTTCCTGTAAATTTCCAACATTTTACCCATAAATTTGCATTTTTTTCTGTAAATTTTCAACTTTTGTCTCGTAGATTTGCAGATATTTTTTCTCATAAATTTGCAACATTTTTTTGTATAAATTTGTAACTTTTTCTTGTAGATTTGAAAATTTATTCTCATAAATTTTTGAACTTTTTTCTCACAAATTCGCAGTTTTTTCCCCTGTAAATTTGTAGCTTTTTCTTGTAGATTTGCAACTTTTTTCTGATAAATTTGAAACATTTTTCCCCTTATAAATTTCCCATTTTTTTCCTGTTCGCTGTTACCTCTTACGAGGCTCCTTGCGCCTCGTCGCACATAGGGCCTTCACAAATCATCATCATCATCTGGATGATGGTTAAATTTTTATTCTGTATTATTCAATAGTAATTTGTGACTTCTTGAATTTTTAAATTGGCATCTTATATTTGTGCACCTTTATTCTTGCAAGTTGTACCTAATTTACATTTATCTGTTTGTTTGCACCTTATGCTAAATTTGTGAATACCCCCATCCCCCCTGCTAAAAAAATAACAAATCACTCACTGGTTATGGCAAATACAAGACTTGGATTCTGTGAACTGTGACTTGCGTCTTAGCTTAAAGGGGACATATGGTTAAAATTTGACTATTTCATTGCTTTTGAGCATCAGTTCTGTTATTTGGCTACAGGCTGAAAAACTATGTAGAACAACACAATCCTGTCACTTTGTTAGGGTCCTCCTTTATATCAGTATCTCCCATTAAATGGGTGTTTTTGATTTAGCTCTGGTTGTGACACGAGAACCAGAGCTCACTGGAATGATGCCACCTTCCCAATTTTATCTCCACCCTTTTTGATGATGGTTGGAATATGATTGTGAGTATCTAAGTCGGCATACTGACAGTGCTACTGAGTAGTTAGCTTAGCAACCATGGTTTTTATGGCTACTCTCTAAATTTTTTTACTCACCACATTAGACATACTGTGTGTGTTCCCTGCTGGTTCATTCATCCACAGTCATCCTGGCCTGTTTTGTTATTTCTTTTGTCAGGATGGCCGGGGAAATTGCACCGTTAGCATAGTCAGCTCAGCAGCCCAGTTCGACAAGACTGTGGATTTTATGGCTATTTTCTTTAAATGCCACATCTTGTGTCATTCTGGCTTATTTTGTTCTGTTTTGACAGGACAGCTTGGTAGCTCAATCCACTAACATTAGGTTAGCTAGGCGACCCCAACTGGTACCAACAACAGTGGGACTGTACTGTTGCACAGGAGGCATGAATGACGTTTTTTTCCCCTCACCTTCTTTTTTTTTTGGGGGGGGGGTGCTCTTTTCATGATTTATTGCAATAACTAATGCTTTCTCCATTTTAGCAATAACATTTCACGAATAGTATCCTCTTCCTTCTCTATACTTTTCAGAGGAGGGAACTTGTATCATGAGATACCAGATTTTGCAGGAAAATTCAGTGTAGCGTCAGAGAAAGTCAGCTATCCCAATTTTGCTTCAAGTTGCACATATGATGTTTGTCAATTTAAAAGATAATTTTCCACATAATTGAAGTTGTCGGTTGTCATATAATAAAAGAGTAATATTTAGTTTTTGTAAAACCGCTTAGTGGGCTACATTTCCTTGTCTCTGACTATACATGTCATCAAACGTGATTATGGTGGTTTCCCTCTCACAGCTCACCTCCTGTTTCCTGACCGATAAAAGAATCATCCAAAGAGGAGAAAAACAACACAAATGTATTTTGAGGGCTGCAGCTAATCCAGAGGACTGTTAGTTACTTCCCCCGGGTGCTCTTTGAAAACGATGATGTAACTTACGTGAGTCTGTGTTTGTAGTCTTTCAATTTATGTATTTTCACAACCTTATACTTCAACAGTTAAACAACCTACACCATTATTTATGTGTAAAATTATCTTTTAAACTGACATCATATGTATAACTCGTAGCAATTCGATTGGGATGAAAAAACAATTTCTCTCTTGCCATTCACTTCAATTGAGATTTTTTCTGATTTAAGATCCCATATGTGCATAAGTGGCTCTCTATAAGCACAGAAACATTCATGAATGAATGGCCAGGCTGCTAGCTTCAGCTAACCACCTTGGGTCTCAGTTACAGATAAGAGTACAAGAAAATAAGCTGAAATAATGTCTAAGAATGACATACAGTGGGGAAAAAAAGTATTTAGTCAGCCACAAATTGTGCATGTTCTCCCACTTAAAAGATGAGAGAGGTCTCCAATTTTCATCATAGGTATACCTCAACTATGAGAGACAAAATGAGGAAAAAAAATCCAGAAAATCACATTGAAGGATTTTTAATGAATTAATTGGTAAATTCCTTGGTAAAATAAGTATTTGGTCACCTACAAATAAGCAAGATTTCTGGCTCTCACAGACCTGTAACTTCTTCTTTAAGAGGCTCCTCTGTCCTCCACTCGTTACCTGTATTAATGGCACCTGTTTGAACTCATTATCAGTATAAAAGACACCTGTCCACAACCTCCAACAGTCAGACTCCAAACTCCACTATGGCCAAGACCAAAGAGCTGTCAAAGGACACCAGAAACAAAATTGTAGACCTGCACCGGGCTGGGAAGACTGAATCTGCAATAGGTAAGCAGCTTGGTGTGAAGAAATCAACTGTGGGAGCAATTATTAGAAAATGGAAGACATACAAGACCACTGATAATCTCCCACGATCTGGGGCTCCACGCAAGATCTCACCCCATGAGGTCAAAATGATCACGAGAACGGTAAGCAAAAATCCCAGAACCACACGGGGGGACCTAGTGAATGACCTGCAGAGAGCTGGGACCAAAGTAACAAAGGCTACCATCAGTAACACACTACGCCGCCAGGGACTCAAATCCTGCAGTGCCAGACGTGTCCCACTGCTTAAGCCAGTACATGTCCAGGCCCGTCTGAAGTTTGCTAGAGAGCATTTGGATGATCCAGAAGAGGACTGGGAGAATGTCATATGGTCAGATGAAACCAAAATAGAACTTTATTGTAAAAACTCTTGTCGTGTTTGGAGGAGAAAGAACACCATACCTACTGTGAAGCATGGGGGTGGAAACATCATGCTTTGGGGCTGTTTTTCTGCAAAGGGACCAGGACGACTGATCCGTGTAAAGGGAAGAATGAATGGGGCCATGTATCGTGAGATTTTGAGTGAAAACCTCCTTCCATCAGCAAGGGCATTGAAGATGAAACGTGGCTGGGTCTTTCAGCATGACAATGATCCCAAACACACCGCCCGGGCATCGGAGGAGTGGCTTCGTAAGAAGCATTTCAAGGTCCTGGAGTGGCCTAGCCAGTCTCCAGATCTCAACCCCATAGAAAATCTTCGGAGGGAGTTGAAAGTCCGTGTTGCCCAGTGACAGCCCCAAAACATCACTGCTCTAGAGGAGATCTGCATGGAGGAATGGGCCAAAATACCAGCAACAGTGTGTGAAAACCTTGTGAAGACTTACAGAAAACGTTTGACCTCTGTCATTGCCAACAAAGGGTATATAACAAAGTATTGAGATGAACTTTTGTTATTGACCAAATACTTATTTTACCGAGGAATTTACCAATTAATTCATTAAAAATCCTTCAATGTGATTTTCTGGATTTTTTTTTTCTCATTTTGTCTCTCATAGTTGAGGTATACCTATGATGAAAATTGGAGACCTCTCTCATCTTTTAAGTGGGAGAACTTGCACAATTGGTGGCTGACTAAATACTTTTTTGCCCCACTGTATATGTGATTTGTTTTTGAAAATGGGATAATGCATATTAATGAACATTATCACATGCAAATATGCAAGAAGCCAAGCAGCTAATTTCCACCTTCAGATAGCTGTGGTCAGATGTTGTTAGATGAACAAGGATTCCAGTGGGGAGTGAATAGAATTTAGTGAAAACAGAGATCAAAACCAGCCGGATCGACATTCAAGTTAAAGTCAGGCGGCCTGTCCATCAGCCTCTCCCCGCTGAAGTGGGCCCTAACGCTGTTAGACGCCAACCACCTAGCCAAGCTAATGCTAATAGATTATTGTAGCACCACGGCGAAAATATAACAAAATAAGCCAGACTAATACAAGATACTGTATATTATGGACTGTGGATTAGTGAGCCAGATGGACACAGAACTGCCTATTAGGGTGACTGAAATCTAAAGAAAATAACATTATAAACCTTAGCAAGTGTAGCTCTGTTAGTTCTGAAGTTAATGCCATTGGTGCCCCACTCACCCAAATGACAGACAGTGAGGCTGGCCAGTAATAGAGCAGCAGGTCAAGGGTGGATTTCCCATTTCATGACATACAGGAAAAAATGCAGCTCACCTCTTCAAATATAGAATCAATATAAAGGATGTGTGTGTTTTAAGAGAAGTGAACGCGCTTTTTCCATAATCATGTGACCAATAGACGCCGTTTCAGAAGGTTAAAACCTGCAAAAACACAATTTTTCAGTAAATGGGACTTTTAAATAAGATGAGCCAAGAATACTTGCCTTTGTTGCCTTTAAATGAAATAAAGTACTCCACATTACTTCTCACTTTTTAATTCAATGTCTGTTTCCTGCGCAGCATTGAGGGTGAGTATGTGCCTATGGAAGGAGACGAGGTTACCTACAAAGTGTGCCCGATACCTCCCAAGAACCAGAAGATCCAGGCTGTCGAGGTGGTAATCACCCACCTGAATCCAGGCACTAAGCACGAGACCTGGTCAGGTCAGATCATCAGCTCCTAGACTGGCACTTCAGGCTGCAGGCCTCCAGAGGCAAGAGGGGGGAGTTGGATTTAATTTTAGGTTTATATGTTGCGGGGTGTGAGGGGATCAGAGCTCGGCATGCAGTGGGAGCTGGCCTGCTGTGTCTTAACAAGGAAGTATGAAGGTGATGGCTGGAAAATAGGGTGTTGAATGTATTTATGTTTGAATGTTTTCATTTGAAGGTCATAGTTTTATCATTTTGGGATTGGACGTTTTTATTGAAGGGTTCGGAATTGGGTGTTGGCTCACTTTTGACATTTTTATTTTGACCTGGGAAATATGTTTTAGATGGTTGTTAGGGAAGTACGGTCGTTCATGGCTTGAGATTCATTTTGAGCAATTTTGGAAAAATTTAGCCATATTGACGCCCCATGGGCTCGACTGAGTTTCAAGGGACCAGTTCAGTGGAGGTTTATATTTTTTTTTAACACCAATTTTATTTTGCGTGCCAACACTGCCAAAAGTCATTGGAAAAAAACTGCTCTAAAAAAGAGATCGATGCCATATTTTGTCCGTATTTACAAGAATTCAAATATGAAAACCTCCACAGTGCAGTAGCCCTTGTTGTTTACAAGTTTGCCAGATTTGTTTCATAATGCCACAACCAAATATATTTACAATCGTATCCAGGGGCAATTCTAGAGTGTCTTGGGGCCCTAGGCAAAAATTCACAGGGGGCCCCTCCAAGTAACGTTCATCACTCTTATATAATATGTAATCTGACACAAAAAAAAAAATTGAAATGTAAAAAAAATTGTCAAAAGTGCACATTAGTATCTTTTCAAACTAAGAATATAAACATTAAATTCAAAAATAAAATTCTTAAGTGCAATAACTGCAATAACACACTAAGCTGCTCTGAGCTAAACTAACTACTGTATTATTTGCGCTGCTTACCACTGCCTTGCTTTCTTTCCTCTTCTTCCTCTTTTTTTCTTCTTTCTTCTATCACTGCCAGACGGATAACTTCACTTCATTTTGATGCAGCCACTCTCACTTGTTTGTTTACAGAAGACCACACCAGTGCTTGTGAGAGTGAGAGGTGGGATTGGGGCCCCTTTAGGGAGTTTTGTGCCAGCCTTCCACTGTCATTGTAAACTCTGCACATTGCCACTGCTGTAGTGATTCAAAGTTGGTCAGCCCGGGATGGGGGAGTCTTCCCTGCCCTGGGGCCCCAAGCATTTGCCTGCCAGCACGCAGCGCCTCTGATTGCTTCCTCTTTGCTCATAATGTATCTCAGCCTTATGACTGTGAAATGCATAGCACATTAAAGAATGATTTTACATTTTAATATTGTAGCACTACTGTATTTTGTCTTGACTTGGCAAGTGTAAAGATTCAGTCTTATTGTAGCCACCTCCTATGACGGTCTTGTGCCGGAGGGTTTTGGGGTTGGTGGAGGAAACCGGGTGAGGGCAGAGGATGGAGTGATAATCTGTAGATGTAGATTTGAGCACAGATTATGCAGCTAAATGTGAAATGTAGTAAAGCTTGTGTACGGAGGACCACTGAGGATGCAGCGGTTCTCAAACTGTAGGTCATATCAGGTTAAATTACCTTAAGGAACAGTCGTTGGCATTTTGGGGAAAAAAAAAAAGTGCTTATCATGTTCTTATATTTATGATGTCACTCATGTCAGGGTTGCCAGTTCTTGGGCTTCTGGTATGCAAGTCTTTCACTTCTCACATGCTTATGCTGCCAAAAAAAAAAGTATTTCACGCCAAGTAATAGGAAGCCTCAAAGCCTCACATTTAAGGAAACTGTAAGGTCTCAAGTCTGAACATTGGGGGTTTTCTATATCTGGTCACTAATGTAGCCTAATTCTGGTTTAATAAAAATAGTAAGAGAAACTGATGTGTTTGTTTGAAAGATTTAGTCAAATATGGTTATTTACAGGATCCATATAAGGGTCCCAGAATTAGAGAGGTTCATGAATTAGAAAAAACTATTATTTATGTAGACGCAAAGACAGAATCGGTGAATCATAAACTGTATTTTACATTCTATACAGTGAAATGGTTCAAAATATTTTTCCCTTTTTTGTACATTTATTTTTAGTATTTACTAATTTCTGTGTCATTATTGTTGCCTACATGAATGTTTATTATAAACTTAGAATTTTCTGGTTTTAGGACATCAAAAAAATCATTTAGAAATCAATTGGATTTTCTTCTAAAAAGTTACTAATTGTTGTTTTAGGATGGAACAAACCTGATGTGAGACTCCTGGTACTTGCTCTTAGACATACACTACAAACCCATTTCCACTAGCAGGAACCAATTGAGGGGGTCAGGAACTTCTTAAGGGCTGTTCCTGTATTTGGTCCTCTCACCCGTTGTGTCTCCACTACAGGGGTAGGAACTGTCTGTGTCCGGAGGATGTGGTGGTGACATAATAATGTTTATGCATGCAGTGCATCCAGAAAGTATTCACAGTGCTTCACTTTTTCCACATTTTGTTATGTTGCAGCCTTATTCCAAAATGGATTAAATTAATTTTTTCCCTCAAAATTCTACACACAACACCCCATAATGACAATGTCAAAAAAGTTATTAAAAATAAAAAACTAAGAAATCACATGTACTGTACATAAGTATTCACAGCCTTTGCTCAATACTTTGTTGATGCACCTTTGGCAGCAATTACAGCCTCAAGTCTTTTTCAATATGATGCCACAGGCTTGGCACACCTGCTGTTGAACAGTTTTGCCCATTCCTCTTTGCAGCACCTCTCAAGCTCCATCAGGTTGGATGGGAAGCGTTGGTGCACAGCCATTTCCAGATCTCTCCAGAGATGTTCAATTGGATTCAAGTCTGGGCTCTGGCTGGGCTACTCAAGGACATTCACAGAGTTGTCCTGAAGCCACTCCTTTGATATCTTGGCTGTGTGCTTAGGGTCGTTGTCTTGCTGAAAGATGAACCGTCACCCCAGTCTGAGGTTAAGAGCGCTCTGGAGCAGGTTTTCATCCAGGATGTCTCTGTACATTGCTGCGTTCATCTTTCTCTCTATCCTGACTAGTCTCCCAGTTGCTGCTGCTGGAAAGCATTCCCACAGCATGATGGTGCTGCCACCACCATGCTTCACTGTAGGGATGGTATTGGCCTGGTGATGAGCAGTGTCTAGTTTCCTCCAAACATGACGCCTGGCATTCACGCCAAAGAGTTCAATCTTTGTATCATCAGACCAGAGAATTTTGTTTCTCATGGTCTGAGAGTCCTTCAGGTGCCTTTTGGCAAACTCTAGGCAGGCTGCCATGTGCCTTTTACTAAGGAGTGGCTTCCATCTGGCCACTCTACCATACAGGCCTGATTGGTGCATTGCTGCAGAGATGGTTGTCCTTCTGTAAGATTCTCCTCTCTCCACAGAGGAATGCAGGAGCTCTGACAGAGTGACCGTTGGGTTCTTGGTCACCTCCCTGACTAAGGCCCTTCTCTCCCGATTGTTCAGTTTAGACAGCTGGCCAGCTTTAAGAAGAGTCCTGGTGGTTCCGAACTTCTTCCATTTACAGATGATGGAGGCCACTGTGCGCACTGGAAGCTTGAAAACAGCAGAAATTTGTGCCTCCAGACAATCCTGTCTCGGAGGTCTACAGACAATTCCTCTGACATGCACTGTCAACTGTGGGACCTTATATAGACAGGTGTGTGCCTTTCCAAATCATGTCCAATCAACTGAATTTACCACAGGTGGACTCCAATTAAGCTGCAGAAACATCTCAAGGATGATCAGTGGAAACAGGATGTACCTGAGCTCAATTTTGAGCTTCATGGCAAAGGCTGTGAATGCTTATGTACATGTGATTTCTTAGTTTTAATTTTCAATAAATTTGCAAAAATCTAAACTTTTTTCATGTTGTCATTATGGGGTATTGTGTGTAGAATTTTGAGGAGAAAAAAATTCATTTAATCCATTTCTGGATGCACTGTACTTGATGCAGGGGTTGTTGCGCGAGCGAATAGTGATGTCACAACGAACCCCTGTAACCTCTCATACAGGCGTGTGGGGTGCCTCGAGTTTTCATGGTGAGGGATGACAATTTTATGCTACGTTGAGAGACCAAACTAAAACACATGTTCAATTATCTTGTTTTCATTCATTAATTCATTCATCTTCTTCCGCTTAATCCTTTTCGGGTCGCGGGGGGGGGCTGGAGCCTATCCCAGCATCTTTGGGCGAGAGGCAGGGTACACCCTGGACAGATCGCCAGTCCATCGCAGGGCCAACACAGAGAGACAGACAACCATTCAGTCTCACAGTCATACCTAAGGACAATTTAGAATCCCCAGTTTTGATGCCATTTAACCTAACTTGCATGTTTTTGGCATGTGGGAGGAAACCGGAGAAATCCCGGAGTAAACCCACGCAGACACGGGGAGAACATGCAAACTCCACACAGATCACTGTTGGTCGGGGGCTGGGATCGAACCCAGGATCCCCCAGCCAAGGGTGAGTTGCTGTGCTGCCGCAGTGCTAACCACTCCACCACCGCGCTATCTTGATTTATTATATTAAATCGTACAGATACCCCAATGCATGTGTGGTTGCATATAATAAGGAATTGATCTGGTCGTTCTGCTCCACCATCATAGCGGTATTAACTTTTGAATTTTTAGATATTATAGGCATGCAGTCACACTAGGAGGAGCACCAGCAGGGACTCGCACTCTCAGCAAAGGACAGTGGTAGCAACCAGTGCGTGCGCCACACAGCTCCGCTGTAATGTTCTTCACAGATGCCGAACAGTTGGTTAGTCCCTCCGGAATGACGGCAGCATTATAATTTTTTTTAAGCATTAGATCTTCACTACAATCATTTTCTAGTCAAATTTGCTGCTTTACATTTCCGTGTGTTTTGTTTATGAAGCCCATGCCGCCTGAAGCACTCTGACCAAGTTTTAGCTAATCAGCATCAGCATTGAGTTGATCCTAAACCCCACCCAGCAGTTTTCAAGGCCGCTCTGAAGTACTTACTCTTGCCCGGGGCTGTCTTTTGGCTGCTGGAGGTTCTTGAAATCTCCCCCTTACAGGGAGGTTCCTGTAGTATAAACACACACCATGGGGAGGACGTTCCTGCCTGGTTCGTGGTAGTGGAAATGGGGCTTATGGCACTTCTTCTGTTCGAGCAAATATGAAACCATGGCCAACATTTCGGGTAGCATTAAAATCAAAAGCTAGCCTGACATTGATCTCATCCAAACCAAAATAACAGCCTTGCTTCTGATAAGGTTTAGAGTAACTTTGAGATATTTTTTTTGTAACCAGAGGATCATTGCTCCTCCTGTTTTCTGTTGTGCGATATATACATGTGGACAAAATTGTTGGTACCTCTCTGTTAATGAAAGAAAAACCCACAATGGTCACAGAAATAACTTGAATCTGACAAAAGTGGTAATAAATAAAAATTATATGAAAATTAACCAATGAAAATCAGACAGTGCTTTTGAATTGTGGTTCAACAGAATTATTTTAAAAAACAAACTCATGAAACAGGCCTGGACAAAAATGATGGTACCCTTAACTGCATATTTTGTTGCACAACCTTTTGAGGCAATCACTGCAATCAAACGATTTCTGTAACTGTCAGTGAGGCTTCTGCACCTCTCAGCAGGTATTTTGGTCCACTCCTCATGAGCAAACTGCTCCAGTTGTCTCAGGTTTGAAGGGTGCCTTCTCCAGACAGCATGTTTCAGCTCCTTCCACAGATGTTCAATAGAATTTAGATCAGGGCTCATAGAAGGCCACTTTAGAATAGTCCAATGTTTCGCTCTTAGCCATTCTTGGGTGTTTTTAGCTGTGTGTTTCGGGTCATTATCCTGTTGCAAGACCTATGACCTGCAACTGAGACCAAGCTGTCTGACACTGGGCAGCACATTTCTCTCTAGAATACCTTGATAGTCTTGAGATTTCATTGTACCCTGCACAGATTCAAGACACCCTATGCCAGTTGCAGCAAAGCAGCCCCAGAACATAACAAAACCTCCTCCATGTTTCACAGTAGGGACAGTGTTCTTTTCTTGGTATGCTTCATTTTTGTGTCTGTGAACATAGAGCTGATGTGCCTTGCCAAAAAGTTCCAGTTTTGTCTCGTCTGTCCATAGGACATTCTCCCAGAAACTTTGTGGCTTGTCAACATGCAGTTTGGCAAATTCCAGTCTGACTTTTTTATTTGTTTTCAACAGTGGTGTCCTCCTTGGTCGTCTCCCATGAAGTCCACTTTGGCTCAAACGACGGATGGTGCAATCTGACACTGATGTACCTTGACCTTGGAGTTTACCATGAATGTGTTTAGAGGTTGTTCTGGGCTCTTTTGTTACCATTCGTATTATGCGTCTCCTCCTGCAGCCACGTCCAGGGAGGTTGGCTACAGTCCCGTGGATCTTAAATTTCTGAATAATATGTGCAACTGTAGTCACAGGAACATCAAGCTGCTTGGAGATGGTCTTATAGCCTTTACCTTTAACATGCTTGTCTATAATTTTCTTTCTGATCTCCTGAGACAACTCTCTCCTTTGCTTCCTCTGGTCCATGTTTAGTGTGGTACACACCATGTCACCAAACAGCACAGTTACTACTTGTCACCCTTTAAATAGGCCGACTGACTGATTACAAGTTTGTAGACACCTGTGATGTTAATTAGAGGACACATCTTGGTTGAACATGTCCCTATGGTCACATTATTTTCAATCTTTTCTAGGGGTACCATCATTTTTGTCCAGGCCTGTTTCATGAGTTTGTTTTTTAAAATAATTCTGTTGAACCACAATTCAAAAGCATTGCCTGATTTTCATTGGTTAATTTTCGTATAATTTTTATTTATTACCACTTTTGTCAGATTCAAGTTATTTCTGTGACCATTGTGGGTTTTTCTTTCATTAACAGAGGGGTACCAACAATTTTGTCCACGTCTGTAACTGCCTCCAGTAAATCTGATGTAGATAGCAGAGGGTCAAAGCTGTGGAACCTGTTAACTTTTTTGGTCGAAGTGTTTAGAAAGTTTCATCTGTCCTGGCAAATGACTGTAAAAATATTAATTAAAAAAAAAAAAAAACAGCAGCAAAAGCTTCCAGATGTAAGTTTTAACAGACTATTTATTGACTATTTATTTTTGATTTAAACTAAGGGAATATCAGGTGTTTTGGTAATCAACCGCTGCATTTATAGGTATATATAGTGTGTGCAAATCTGATTCTGTTTAAAACACTGCACAGCTAATCTCACTCTTATGATACTACCCTGTCAAATTCCTTTGCTGCTGTCACTTCACCGACAGGCTGAAAAAAAAAGAAAAACCTTTTCTGAAGTTTCTAATTTCTGTGTAATCTTTGTCTCATTTTCAGTAACTATGATGTTCAAAATAACAAGCAATTTTGTTGTTTTGGAAATCAGCATGTTGTGTACTGTAATATTTGTGTAGAATGTGTCAATTTATCATGCAGTAACACAGCTGGAACCTTGTGCTTGGGTCTCCCCTCCTGATTTGACGTCACTGAACGGTTGGTTTCTTTACTGTCGGAGACAGACACAAGGCTGGATTGTATTTGCAAGCACTTTTATTTTTTGTCAAATCACTGTGACACGTCTTTTGTCGGTTAGAAAAAAAAAAGTTTGAATAAATCTTACTACTGTCTTCACAGATCTGTGTATGGTGATTTGTGTTATAACTCATCAAGGCTTTTCAGTAGAGTATCTTGGTATAAAATTAAAGAATCAGTGCAAATACTGTGAGTAACTTTTAATTTTGTTCACGTTTTGCTGAGAGCACTTGGCATCACTTTTTTTTTTTTTTAATCTCCACCAGGTAATGTGATCAGGGTGGTTGGTTTGTTTTGTTAGCAGGATTAAGCAAAATCTAGTTGACGGATTAAGATGAATTTTCACTACAGGTGGTCCTTGGGCTACGGACGAACTCATTAGATCATGGAGGCGATACAAGAGCACATACCTCTGCCAAGGCCCTATCTACGGCTGTCAGACTTTATAACCTAAGCAGGGCTGCTTGCAGAGATAGCAAAAAAAAACCCAAAACGTGACGACCTAATAGTATTGAATGCAAAAGATGCAACAGACTTGCACAAAATGGTCCCCTCCAGTATACAACTAGGACAATATCAATCACTACGGAGGGTGACAATATGTATGGGTACATATTCATACTATGTGGGGTAACTAAATAGACGGTTATGCTGTTTATTCCATCTAGCTACAATGCTCTGCACTGTGTGTATGTGTACATATGTATATTCACTGCTCTTATTTTCTTATCTTCTAAATAATTGCTCTGAGTGTTGCTATCCCTGTGCTGTTGCAATCCTGGAATTTCCCCGTTGTGGGACTAATAAAGGCTCATCTTATCTTATCTGGCAGTGTTAAAGAATGTGAACAGTGATCCAGAATCTACATCGGCTCACCTCCAAAATCTAATGGGTTCACCTGTAGTCCAAGGACCACCACTGCCAAAAATGTCTTCAAAATATGTTCAGTACTTTTTGCATAGTCCTGCTAAGACACAGATTGACCTTGGTGGAAATTTGCACTCTGAGTGCCCTCTAGTTAAAGAAATCACTTGGAAAAAGAATAAGAAAATTTATATTTAAAAGAAGCTAAGTAACAACTTTACTCTTACAATTTGTAAAGTTTCTCCTTCAAATTTGTCTTGTCACGTATGGATGAAGGGAGGGACGGACGAGTGGACGGAGCCTTGGCAGGGGTATGTGCTCATGGATCACTTCCAAAATCTGATGGAGTCATCTGTAGCCTATGGGCCACCTCTGGTGAAAATTATGTGTGGTAGTTTTGGCATAATCATGCTAACACATTGCAAGAAGATAGAGCCTTGGCGAAGTATGCACACTCTGATCACCTCCAAAATCTAATGGGTTCACCTGCAGCCCAGGGGCCACCTCAGGTGAAAAGTTCATCAAAATGTGTCCAGTAGTTTTTGCATAGTCCTGCTAACAGACAGACAAACCAATAAACCACCATCATCACATTACCTCCTGAGGTAATTACTTTCACCAAGAAAGTAATATAATCGTCCATCCATCCATCCATTTTCTACCGCTTTTCCCGAGGTCCAGGTCACGGAGGCAGCAGTTCAAGCAGAGAAGCCCAGATTTCCCTCTCCCCAGCCACCTGCTCCAGCTCTTCTGAGAGGATGCCATAGTGTTCCCAGGACAGCTGGGAGACATAGTCTCTCCAGCAAGTCGTGGGTCTGCCCTGGGGTCTCCTTCCAGTGGGATGTGCCCGAAACGCCTCAAGTGGGAGGCACCCAGGAGATCAGATGCCCAAACCACCTCAGCTGGCTTCTTCCGATGTGGAGAAGCAGCGGTTCTACTCTGGGCCTCTCTTGGATGACTGAGTTCCTCACCCTGTTTCTAAGGGTGAGTCCAGCAATCCTATGGAGAAAGCTCATTTCAGCCACTTGTATCCACGATCTCATTCTTTCGGTCATTACCCAAAGCTCATGACCATAGGCGAGGGTAGGAACGTAGATTGGGGAATGCCCAATGGCCGACTACTGATCGGAGGGTCAGGGGTTTGATTCCCGCTCTGTCTGCAGTCTGCATGTCAAAGTGTCCTTGAGCAAGACACTGAACCCCCAGTTGCTCCTGGTGGGTCAGGCCAGCGCCTGTGTACGGCAGCTCTGCCGCCATCAGTGTGTGAATGTGTGCCTGAATGGGTGGACTGCAGGATCTGTAAAGCGCTTTGATCATCCAGAGATGAGCAAAATGCGCTATGTAAGTGAATGCCATTGATTTTGATTAAACTTGGAGAGAGGATGGGTCTTGGCGCAGACTAGATTCTGTTACATTTTTGTGTGGATCCAGATAAAGGCAGACGTTCTGGAGTACTTATCTCTTATATAGATTTTTGTTAATACTCCTATACAAGATCCAGTCTGCTCCAAACTGCCTGTTTGACAACAGTCCTCTTCTAACAATCCCCTTAGGATTTTCTTCCCTGATGATCTATTTTTTCCTCAGAAATTTGAAACTTTTTTCCTAATAAATTATTTTTGTCTTATAAATTTGCAGTTTTTTGTGATCAATTTGTGAGCTTTTTAACTCAAATTTAAATAACTTTTTAACCTATAAAACTGCAATATTTTTCCTCATAAATTTGCAACTTTTTTCTTGGACATTTACAACTAATTTCGTTTAAATTTACTTACTTGCTCTCACCAATTTGTTAAGGTTTTCTCTTGAAGCAGCTCTTTATAAAAAAAAGCTCTACTGGGGTGAAAATGGTTCCTCATCCACCTCTGTGGCGTTACAGTGACTTACAAAAGTATTCACCCCTCAGCAATTTCCTTATTTTGTTATGTTGCAGCCTGATGCTACCATCATTTAAAGTCATTACACTACTAGCTTAAATCAGAACCCCATAATGATAAAAGTAAAAACAGAATTTTAAGTCTTTAATAAATTTATTAAAAAGAAAAAGTGGATATATCCCATGTGCATAGGTACTTCGCAAAAACACGTGAAATTTAGCTCAGGTGCCTCCCATTTCTCTTGGTCATTGCTGAGATGTTTCTACACTTTGACTGAAGACCACCTGTGGTAAACCAAACTGACTGGATGTGATTTGGAAAGCCAGACAACTCTCTATAGAAGGCCTCACAGCTGACGATGCATACCAGAGTAAAAACTAAGCCATGAGGTTAAAGGAACAGTTTTCCATGTTGCTTGCATCTCGTCCCGTTGAGGCCTGACACATCTTTAATGATTTCACATTCAGCACTGTTTTATAACCCATAGCCTCCTTTCTTTGTTTCGTCTCCATTCATTCATCGCTGTATCCATATTTATAATCTCAGCTGAGTAAATGTCCTTGAAATCGGGGAAATTTAAGGCTGATAACTGGAGCTCAGTCCTTAAGTTGTCAGTGTGTAGTGCACCGTGGTAAGTCTACTCCAGCTGATGATTTTAACCCATCAATTGTTGATCATCCAAAAGAAAGAACAGCCAGAGAAGCTGTAATCAATCAGTTTTTGGGAGATTAAAGACGTGAAAAGTTTCTGAGAATCATTTGTTAAGCTTTTCCATTCCTTTGCACTCTGAAAGACAAAACAGATTGTGGATATGTATTTGTCAGAAGACTGGCAGCATAAGACCGGTAGCATAAATGAGTGTGTAGAGCAATACCTTTGCCATGTTCCAGTTGTGCTATTTCCAATTTGAGCTTTTTAATTTCCAGCATTTTTTTTTCACAGTCCAGTTCAAGCATCCTTTTATACAACGTGTTCAAACAGTCTGTCTCGGCCTACAAGGAAAAGCAGAGAAAATGTAAATGAAATGCATAATTTCTGTTGCGTGTCCAACAAACGCATTTTTTCCGCTGTGGGTGACTATTTTCAATTCATTCTCTATGTCGTTCAGTGTCTACAGTGCTGAGCGCCCTCAGCGTTGAAACACTCGGCAGTGGCTGCTTTTTGTCGCAGCGCTCAGAGTTGAAAAAATTTCAACTTTTCAGACTGCAGCTGAGCTTGTCAATGTCAGACCTTTCTAAGCAGCCAATCAGAATAAGGAGGGCGGGACATAGGATGTGGTACAGTCTGTACTCGGACTCCCGTTGTCCGTATCATTATATTTTGCATCCAGAGCTGCTACCAATACCAGAATATGTTTCCTGTTCATTGTTATTTAAAGACTGCTATTAAAAAAATAAGTGTAAAGTCTGACCACAGGAAAAGCAGAAGAGCTGAGCTGTGAGTGACAAGCTGTAGTTGTGATACAGGGCACAGACTTTTTTTTTTTTTTTTTTCCCCCAGCGCACAGTGCACAAAGGCTGGGGGAAAAAAAAAAGACATTCAGGGCGGTTGAGTGACAAAAAACGCGTTTGGTGGACACGTAGCCTTAGTCAGATGTGAAGTTTTATTAGACGGGCAAGGCCAATCTACCATTTGGTTGCTCCGATATGAAGAAGCCATTGCAGGACATTTTATGATAAAGATGAATAATAATGGATTAGATTTATATGGCGCTTTACATGTCAAGTGATATCTCAAAGCGCTTACAGTGAGTCCATTATTCATTCACTCCAGACAGACATTGATAGTGGTAAGCTACTACTGTAGCCACAGCTGCCCTGGGGCAGACTGACAGAAACGTCGCTGCCAATCTGCCCCAACGGCCTCTCCGACCACTACCGAACTTTTATACACATTCATACCCAGTGTTATGGACACTGGAGGCAAGGTGGGTAAAGTGTCTTGCCCAGGGACACAGTGGTGGGATGGCTGGGGAGAGTGGGATTCGAACCGCCAACCCTCTGGTTATTGGACGACCTGCTCTACCTCCTGAGCCACTGCCGCCCACATTTCCCTCCTCCGTTCCATTTATGCTGAGCACCAAGCTGGACAGCAGGAAGTTCCACTTTTTTATATGGTCTCTGGCATGACCCGGCCGGCACTTGAACCCCGACCTCCCGGTTGTGGGGTGGATGCGCTACCTCAAGGCCACCACTCTGGTCCAATTTTGACTGTTTGCCTTCCTGCTGACAACAGAAAACAGAAATTTGACATTGTGGCGTTGTTGATAAAAGCATTCCTACTTGGCTTGCCAAGTGGGTCAACCCTCTTGGTGACACGAGTAGAGTGCCGGACACCGGGGCAGGAGGTTGGATGTCACCAGATGGGCTTCCCCGCCCGTCCCCTTGGTCACAACTGGTGTTTGTTGGCAGGACTTGGAGGTGACGTATTGGTCCTATTCCCCAGATACCACCAGTGTGTTGGTCCCACAAGTGGTGCTTGGTCCCCACCACAAGAGGTGTTGCTGGTGGGTCTCCATGTCATGTTCCAGGGGTGCAGGTTCTCATCTGGCCTCAGTGAAGTACCACAACCCCCACACAAACACTTGGCAATTTACAGAGTCCGTCAAGATAGCCATCACAAGTCCTGCTGTGGAAAGTGTCAGATGTCCATTTAAGCTTTCTGGATCCTTTAAGGATGTCTGCCTTCTGACTATACACCCCTGATCAAAATCTTAAGACCGGGTAAAACTTACAAGCATTCACATTTCACGCTGGTGGATCATTACCAGGTTATAAGTAGAGCTTCAAAATGCAAAAAGAAGAAACAGGGGCAAGAGTCAAAAAAGACAGAGTAGGCATTTTATTGAAAACTGCATTTGAACTCAAACAGGCTGTTCATCAGCTGATCAAAAGTTTAAGACAACAGCCCACAAAACAGAACTCAAAGTGTCAAAAAGGACTCAGTAGTGAGTAGCCCCACTGTTCTTTTTTAAATATTTTTACTAAAGTTTTTCAAACGAGTAAAAGACAAAAAAAAGGTAAAAAAAAACAAAAAACAAGACGATAACCCAAAACAATTAAAAAAACAAAAAACAGGGCATGACATAAGGCATACGGTATAATACTGCATCACTAAAATATCACAATCCAACAATCCATCACAAAGTTTTCAAAGTCAAGGTCGGTGGCCCACTGTGAGTATGTTAGAGTCTCCAGAAGGCCGGGCAAGACGGTCTAAAAATGGCTGCCACATGTTGTAAAACTTCTCAGGTTGGTTCATCGTGTCATATCGGATTTTCTCCATATGTAATACACTAATAAGTTCTGTTAGCCACGTCTTGAACTGTGGCACAATGTCCGATTTCCATAATCTTAAAATCAGTCTCTGAGCAATTACAGTTCCATACATAATGGTGGTCTGTACTGAATGACTGTGTTTTTGTAAATGCAAAGAATATTCAAGCAATGCAATCTCAGGGTCAGGGTTAAATACACAATCATACATATCAGAATACCACTTGAATGTTTTACACCAAAAGTTATACAATCTTGGACAAGTCCAAAAAAGATGGGTTAGAGAACCTGTGGCAGACTTACGCCGATCACATAATGGAGAAATTATGGGAAAAATTCTATTCAATTTGACTTTTCAAACGTGAAGCCTATGCATCACCTTAAATTGAATTAACTGGTGCCTAGCATTAATGGAACAGGAGCGGATTCTGCCAAGGCTCTCCTACCATAGCAGTAGTGTACAACCCACAGTCACACAACTCTTCCTTTTATAATGAATTAAGTGATCTGGTTAAACAACTTGAGAAGAACAGAGAAACAATAATTCATGGTGACTTTAATATCAACTGGTCTGATAAAAAAGACAAACAAAAACTGAAAAGCCTCATGACTAAATTTAATTACCAGCAAATCATCAAAGGACCCACCAGGATAACCAAACAATCCAGAACACTTATTGACATGGTATTTACTAATAAACCAGAACGAATAACCAGAACCTATAATCTTGTAACTGGTCTCTCAGATCATAACATGGTTCTTGCTGTCAGGAAACTTACTAAAAAGCGACTACAGTATTTTGGGGGAGTCGATATTGACAAATCAAATTTTATTATCCCCAAATCAAAAAATGAGGAGTTTGAACATTACTTAGAGAATCAAAATTGGGAGCAGCTCATGGCAACATGTGAAGTAGATGATTGTTGTAATTTTATAACTGCAACAATCACAAAGTCTATAGAAAAATTTTCAAAGCAAATTAAAAGTAGACAACAGAAGATTAGCCTACCATGGTTAAATAATGAAATAAGAAAACTTATGAAGAGGCGAGACTATGCACTGAAAACATCACTAACCTCCAAACTACAAAATGATCACCTTGTGTACAAAAGTTTAAGAAATAAAGTGGTACATGAGCTGCGAAAATCAAAAATATCTTATTACAATAAACTGATAGATCATGCAAAGGGTAACAACAGTTCCCTATGGAGGCATTTAAATAACTTAACTAATAAAAAAAACGATCAGAAGGGGGTAAAGGAACTTAGAATCAATGGCAAGACCGTCAGTGACAAGGCTACTTTGGCAAATGAATTTAATTCACACTTTGTGGGCTCTGTGGAAGACTTAACAAAAATTTTTGTGCTGCCAAATGTGCTCAACAACACAAATTCCATACTTCCAACAGATACTTTTCACATCGATGAGGTAAATGAGAAGTTAATTGCTGGTATTGTTAAAACACTGTCAAACTCAAAAACTAATGATATCTACAATATGAGCACCTCCTTTCTCAAAATGCACAGCAAAATATTAATCAAACCACTGACTCATCTCATTAATCTCTCCATTAGGTCTAGTACATTTCCATCTGGCTGGAAAAAAGCTGTCGTCATACCAGTTCATAAATCAGGCAGTAAAGACGATATATGCAATTACCGCCCAATCTCTATCTTACCAGTCCTATCTAAGGTTCTTGAAAAAGTTGTAGCTACACAGCTGATAGACTACTTACAAGACAGTCAACTTCTTCATCCACATCAATTTGGTTTTAGACCAGGATACTCAACAGAAACAGCAAATTGTTGCCTTATTGAAAACGTCAAACAGTCCTTGGACAGGGGTAATGTGGTAGGAGCTGTTTTTCTAGATCTCAAAAAGGCTTTCGATACTGTAAACCACAGTTTGCTTTTATCCAAAATGGTATCTTTTAACTTCTCCCCAAATACATTAGAATGGTTTGCATCTTATCTCCAGAATAGAGAACAGTGTGTAAAAGTTCACCAGGATAAATCCTCATTTTTAAACAACCGCATGGGTATCCCACAAGGGTCCATTCTTGGTCCTTTACTTTTCAGCATTTTTATTAATGACTTGCCGTTACACTGCTCAGCTGCAACATGCCAACTTTATGCAGATGATGCAGTTATTTACACAGCTGCCAAGACTCCAGCACAGGCTGCAGATGTACTGTCTACAAGTATGGTTGATGTCCAAGAGTGGCTCCTCAAGAACCATCTATTGCTGAACCTTCAGAAAACAGTCTCAATGTGCTTTTCAATCAAAAAATGTAACCTGCAACATTTTAAAGTTAATATACATGATCATGACATCAGTTTAGCTACAGAATTCAAATACCTTGGCATTGTACTAGATCCTCAACTCAAATTTAATCTTCATATAAAGAAAATTTCAAAAACAGTAAAAAAAAATCTGAACTGCTTTAAATTAATTAGATATTACATACCTTACGAAGCAGCTGCACTGTATATGCATTCTATGGTTTTTTCTCATATATCATACTGTTTGACAGTCTGGGCTCAAGCAGCCCCTTCCACAATAAGACATATAGGTTCATTATATAATCAAACCCTAAAAATCTTGGACAAAAAGCCCATTAGGTGGCATCACTGTAATGTTTTAAAAAAATACAACCTATTGAGTTTTGAGAGCTTCATTGACCTCTGTCTTCTGAAATTAACGTTCAAATGTTTCCATAAATCAGCACCCGAGCCACTTGCTGGTTTCGTCCAAAGACAGGACAGCAGCAGAGCCACCAGGAGTTCTGTTAACAATAACTGTAAAATATTCCACCGCAGAACCACATTTGGACAAACAGCTTTCTCTATAAAGGGCAGTCACATCTGGAACACAATGCCAAATGAAATTAAAATAATAACGGACTTTAAAACATTCACTAAAAATGTTAAAAACTGGCTGAAAAATAAACAAGAATGTACTCATGTATGAATTATTTGTCTGCAAAGTGAGAGTGAATGAAGGGAAGGAATAAATGTGTTTGTTTATAGTGAGTGACGGAGGGAGGGAGGCCTGAAATAGGCAAATGTGAGTTATGTTATATGTGTTAAATGTGAGTCAGGCTGTTATATTTGTGTATTTATAATATTTTATAATATATGTGTATTTATAATATTTATGTTAAATGTGAGTCAGGCTGTTATATTTGTGTATTTATAATATTTATAATATTTATAATTGTGTATTTATAATTTTTCTGCATTGATGTATGTGGTTATTGTGTATATTTTTTATCTTGATTCTTTTTTCTAAAGCCCATCCAGGGACAAGAGTTGCAAATTAGCTAATAGCTATACACTCTATGTGCAACACATCAGATTGATTGTCTTTGATTAATTGTCTATGTTTATTGCACTGTCCCTGTCAAATAAACTAATCTACTACTACCATACATCATCCTCCTCAATCTGAATTCCCAGCTCTGCCTTCCAAGCTGCCTTTAAAGATTGGGTAGTAGGGTTAACTTGTTCAAGGAATATTTTAACAAAGTTAGTAACAAAGCCTCTGGAATCGCATGGTCTTATCAAAAGTGAGCAAACCTTATTTTCCTCAGGAGGGTTTCAAAATTAGGCAAACATTGGTGGACATAATTTCTGATTTGCAAATATCTAAAAAATGTGTTGGTGGAAGGGAAAATGTATCTTTTAGCTGGATAAAAGAGAACCATTTTTAATTAATATATAGATCTTTTAAAGTAATTATACCTTTTATATTCCAACTGTCAAATGCAGTGTCTGAAAGTGATGGAAAGAATGCATGGTTATGATAAACTGGAGTGTAAACAGAAGTACCTGGCAACTTGCAGAACTTCTTAATTTGTTGCCAAATTTTAAGACAGTTTGAGACTATCCGATTATTCACCTTTGTGCCTACAGGCAAATCAGGTGCTGGTAGCAAGGTGTTTATAACACCTTTCAATTCAATGGCAACCCAAGCAGGGGTATCAGCTGAGACTTCCAGTTTATAACCTTTCTGCCAGTAAACAAGAGTCCTTAAATTTGCAGCCCGATAATAATGTTGAAAGCAAGGAAGCCCCAATCCTCCTTTCTCTTTTAGTTTATATAAATGAGTTTTTGAAATTCTATGGGCTTTAAAACCCCAAATAAATGGCAATACTATGGAATCTTGTGTTCTGAAAAATGCTTTTGTTAAAAAGACAGGAAGATTTTGAAAAAGGTAAAATCTTGGCAGGGTTATCATTTTGATAGCATTTATACGACCCACCACAGAAAGAGGAAGGGTACGCCATTTGTCAATATCGACTTTGAGCTTATCTAACTTTTCAAGGAAATTCAATTTGAAGATTAATTTGGAATCCTTTGGTAAAACTACTCAAATATATTTCACTTTGTCTGTAATTCTGAAAGGGAGATTATGCAAAAAATCAGCATCAAGGTCGGCACCAAGAGACATAAATTCACTTTTTTGCCAGTTAATTGTATATCCTGAGATTTTGCCGAATGAGTTAATGAGATCCAGCAAAACTGGAATGGAATGCTCAGGTTGTGAAAGAAAGATTACAACATCATCTGCATAGAGAGAAAGATGGTGATCTACATCTCCGAGCTGTATAGGTGTGAGACTGGGGTGCTGCCTAATACTCTTGGCAAGAGGTTCAATAGCAATTGCAAAAAGCAGGGGACTGAGGGGACAGCCCTGGCGAGTCCCCCGTTGCAAATAAAATGGGGCTGACCTTTCTTGATTCGTCAAAATGGAAGATGAGGGATTGGCATACAGTATATTATTTTAATCCATGAAACAAACTGGGAGCCAAATCCAAATTCTTCCAGCACCTCCCACATATATGACCATTCCAACTGATCAAATGCCTTCTCTGCGTCTAAGCAGAGGTCAGCTACCTTATGGACTTTTTTATAATTATGGTACAAAATATTCATTAATCTTCTAACAATGAAAAAAGAAAATCTATTGGGGATAAAGCCCATTTGGTTAGCATGGATAATGGAGGCAATATGTCTATTTAATCTATTTGCTAACATTTTAGTAAAAATCTTCATATCAAAATTCAGCAATGCAATGGGTTGAAAGGAGGCAGGTTCAATCTCATCCCTGCCCTCTTTTAATATTAAAGAAATGTTAGCCTCATATAGGGTGTTTGGGAATTTCTGAGACTCAAAGGAATGGGTATACATCCTCAATCAGAGGGGAGCTAACCGCTCTGCGTGCTTTTTATACAGTTCCATGCTAAAACCATCTGGGCTGGCACATTTACCATTAGGGAATGACTTTACTGCGTCTAAGATTTCTTGAATGGTAAAATCAGCATTTAATGTTTCACGTGCTACATCACTCAACTTAGGAAAATTTAAGCACTTCAACCAATCCGAGATATTACCCTTAGCTTTTGATGTACAGTATAAAGTTGTTGATAAAATTCCTTAAAGCAGTTATTTATGGCCTCAGGGTCAGTTATCATCCTCCCAGATTTTGATCTAATTTTATGTATAGCCCTGTTGGCTTGTAGACCCCTCAACTGTCTGGCTAATATTGTCTGGGGCTTATCCCCCAGTTCAAAATGTTTTCGTTTTAGTTTAAACAGTTGCTGTCACACTTGGTCAAATGAAATGATGTTATATTCATACTTGAGCTTAAGAATGTTCTCCAGTACAGAAAATTCTGAAGATTTGTAAATAATTTCCAAATGTGTTAATTGTTCTTCAATTTTTGAGAGACTTTTTTTCCTTTTTCCTAAAAGTTTCAACAGAAATTGTGTCCTCTAATTACAGCCTTGAAGGCCTCCCATAAAGTAGAATCTGTGATTTCCAAATTATCATTAACTTCCAAAAGTTCTGAAATTTTAGAAGAAATGAACTGGTTAAATGTTGAATCAGAGAGCAACGAAGGATGAAAACGCCAATTATATTGCTGCATCTTATGATTAAAGTCAAGGACCAAAGATATTGGAGAATGATCTGAAATTAAAATATTATGATATGTAGCAGAAATTACATTTGGGATCAAATTAGAATCTAATAAGAAATAATCAATCCTAGAGTAGGCTTTATGTCTCTGTGAGAAGAACGAGTAATCTCTATTTGTAGGATGTTTAAGTCTCCAAATGTCAACTAAATTCATGGAGGATATCAAGTTGTTTAAGACCGTAGAGGCAGCTGAAGGGGACTGACTAGCATGAGCAGACCTATCCAAAAAACTGTCAAGTACACAGTTAAAATCACCCCCAATGATCATGTGTGTATCAGAAAAACTGGCCAATAAATTGAATGTTTTCCTAAAAAAATTTGGATCATCAAAGTCTGGACCATAGACATTCAAAAGAGTAGCGTGAAATGAGTAAATGTAGCCTGTCACTAGAAGATATCTGCCATTTGGGTCACTTACAGTGGAAATATGTCTAAATGGGATGGTTTTACGAATCAGAATTGCCACACCACCAGCTTTACTAGAAAATGCAGACTGAAAGATCTGACTAACCCAGCTACATCTAAGCGACATTTCCTGGAGAAATACAATATCAGCAGATAGGGACCTTAAGTAAGAAAACACTTTTGCTCGCTTTAATACGTGCCCCAATCCCCGAACATTCCAACTAGTAAAGGTAATGCCACCACCTCTTGAAGAAAGACTAGGATGCGTGTCTAAGTGGGGTGATGCCAAAATACACTGGAGATGCCCTTATAACACTAAACACATAAATACATAACATAAAACAGTGATTATACTGAGACATAAATAACTTTACCCCTCCCCCCGCCCCACTCTCCCACACAAAGTGAGGACATGCTCCCCAGACCTTCACATAGAGGCCGCTGGGCCATAGGATAAACTCAGCTGTAACGTAACTTGCACTATACTATCAACAAATCCTGTCGCCCCCTCTCCCCCTCTGCTGGCCCTGATGGCATTCCTGGGCGTGTGCTGAGGGCATGCGCTGAGCAGCTGGCAGGGGTCTTCACAGACATCTTCAATCTGTCCCTGGCCCAGGCCATGGTACCAGCGTGCTTCAAGACCACTTCAATAGTACCAGTGCCGAAACATTCAACACCATCGTGCCTAAATGACTATCGCCCTGTGGCACTGACGCCCATAGTCATGAAGTGCTTTGAGCGACTGGTCTTGGCACAGCTCAAAAAAGGCCTGCCCCCTACACTGGACCCTCATCAGTTCGCCTACCGGAGTAACAGGAGTACAGAGGATGCGGTTTCTACAGCACTGCACTATGTACTCTCACACCTGGATGACAAGAACACCTACGCAAGAATGCTGTTTGTTGACTTCAGCTCAGCATTCAACACAGTTATCCCCTCCAAGTTGCTCACTAAACTTGGGGACCTGGGAATCAGTACCTCCACCTGCAACTGGATCATGGATTTTCTGACCAACAGACCCCAGCATGTTAGGTCAGGCCCCAACCGTTCTTGCGTCATCACACTCAACACTGGTGTACCACAGGGCTGTGTGCTCAGCCCATTCCTCTACTCCCTCTACACCCATGACTGCAGGCCTATGTATGGATCCAATTCCATCATAAAGTTCGCAGATGACACCACGGTGATTGGACTCATCAGGGACAACGACGAGTCAGATTACAGGGCAGAGGTTGAGCACTTGGCTACTTGGTGCGCTGACAATAACCTGCTCCTTAACATCAGCAAAACCAAGGAGCTCATAGTGGACTACAGGAAGGAGAGGGAAGAGACACATGACCCCATCCATATCAATGGCATAGCTGTTGAATGTGTCCCCAGCTTCAAATTCCTGGGGACCCACATCTCGGAGGACCTGTCCTGGTCAGTTAACACCACCAGCCTGATCAAGAAGGCCCATCAGCGCCTCTTCTTCTTGAGGACACTGAAGAAGAACCATCTGTCAACTGACATCCTGGGCAACTTCTACCGCTGCGTGATAGAGAGCACCCTGACCAACTGTAT
Source organism: Pholidichthys leucotaenia (assembly GCA_020510985.1). Taxonomy (NCBI): domain Eukaryota; kingdom Metazoa; phylum Chordata; class Actinopteri; order Cichliformes; family Pholidichthyidae; genus Pholidichthys; species Pholidichthys leucotaenia. The sequence continues at coordinate 446,297,662 of CM035836.1, read as the reverse complement.
CACAGTCTGGTATGGGAGCTGCTCTGTCGCTGACCGCAAGGCGCTGCAGCGGGTGGTGAAAACCGCCCAACGCATCACAGGGACTCCACTTCCAGTTATAGAGGACGTCTACAGGAAAAGATGTCTGCGTCGGGCACGCAGCATTCTTAGGGACTCCAACCATCCTGCTCATGGACTGTTCCAGCTTCTCCCCTCCAGAAGACGTTTCAGAAGCCTTCGGACTAGAACCAGCAGGTTTAGGAACAGTTTCTTTCCAACAGCTGTCACGTTATTGAACTTAGTTCCCCGCTGACTCTCTTACCATCATCTCTTACCATCCTCACCTGTACATAACTGCATAACTACATAACTACATCTAACTTATTGCACATTATTTGCACATAACAGTACTCTTAACTTTCTGCACTGCTGCATATATTGCATATATTTGCTGAAATTGCACATACTGTTAATTACCGTATATACTGCACTGCTGTCCTTTGCACTTCTGATTGGATGCTAAACTGTGTTTCGTTACCTTGTATTCATACATGTGTAATGACAATAAAGTTGAATCTAATCTAATCTAATCTAATCCATATTAACGAGAAGAAAAACAAAGAAACAAAATAAATAAAAACAAAAATTACTAAACAACAACGGTCACATCATTGTCTCTGTCAATGCGGAAATAGTTCAGTGTCACATACCATCTTATGCCGGACCTGTAGTATTCAAGACAATGTCTCTGCGAAAGCCTCAGCTTCACGCGGGGACGAGAAAATCTTCTCAGATTCACCCAAAGTAACCCGGAGCCGCACCGGGTAGATGAAACCGATCTTCACGCCAACACCCCTCAGCTTCTTAAGGGCATCACTGTAGTTCTGTCGCTGCTTCATTACCTCCACTGTATAATCAGGGGAAAAAATGGACAGGCTAGCCCTTGTATTTCAAAGGAAAATGCAGGCGAGACAACTGTAATATCTTCTCCTTAACTTGGAAATGATGAATCCGGGCTATTATCATGCGCGGCCGTGCGCTCTCACCGGCGGGCTGCCTGCCAAGGCAATGCGCCCAATCTATCACCAGTGGCTTTGGAAAGTTACCAGCACAAGCAGCTCAGGAATAAACTTCAACAGGAACTCAACGGGGCGTCCATTCTCAGTCTTTTCAGGTAGGCCAACAATTTTAATGTTTTGTCGCTTGGAACGTGCCCCAAGGTCAGCCACTTTCAGACTTAGTGCTGCATTCTTGGCACGCATTTTCATACATGTCTGTGCAACTTGATGTGAGGCGACGGTCATAGTCCGAGTTAGCCTCTTCAGTTTCTGTCAGACGATTCCCCAAACTCACCAGAGATGCTTGGGTGGATGTTAGAGTTGCCTCTAACATGTCGAATCTCTCAGTCATCATTTTATTCATGTTCCTGATTGCCAGAAGAATGCTTGTGGCATCTCAGTCAGGCTCGACGTAGCCCCACTGTTCTTGATCATTTCAAAAATTCATTTAGGCATGCTTAATGCGAGTGTTTCCAGGAGGCTGGTGGGAACTGTAGTGAAGATGGCCCTGAAGACACAGGCCGATCCTTGACCCAAATTAAGGCCCTTACGATGTTTACTGCAGCCCAATAACCATAAGACGGCATCTACAAAAGAAGAGCTGAAAGAACAAAGTCTTCAAAGGCCACGTCTCCTCCCATACCACAAACTTGCCTGTTTGGACTTTGCAAGGGAGCACCAAACATGGGACACTGAAAGGTGGAAGAAAGTTTTATTCTCTGACGAGAAAAAAATTTAACCCGGCCGGTCCCGATTGTTTCCAGCGCTGCTAGCATGATAAGGTGATCCCACTGGAGATGTTCTCTACGCAGCACAGTGGAGGAGGCTCCATCATGATCTAGGGTGCTTTTTCCTTGAATGGAACAACAGTGCTGCAGGTTGTGCAGGGGCGTCAAGTGGTGGTTGGCTATTGAGGTTCAGGTTACTTTATTTGTACCCATAGGTAGATTTGTTTTGCAGTCAGGTGACATCCATATTTACAAACCACAATTACAATGTACAATGCTATGTGGAGATGTTGCAGTGGGCATCCCTCTTGACGGAGGCTCCTTGTCTGTGTGGTAGTGACTGGGTCTTCCAACAGGACAATGCTGCAGTTCACAACATCCGCCGGACGAAAGACTTCTTCCAGGGGAATAACGCCGATCTTTTGCACCATCCTGTGTGTTCCCCTGATCTAAATCCCATTGAAAACGTTTGGGGATGGATGGCAAGGGAAGTTTACAAAAACAAGCATCAGTTCCAGGCCGTGGATGCCCTCCGTGAAGCCATCTTCACCACATAGAGCAATGTTCACTTTCAATCCAACTTTATTTATATAGCGCCGTTTCACAACAACAGTCGTCTCATAGCACTTACAGACTGTAAGGAAATACCCCACAACATTCCCATCAGCCTCCTGGAAACACTCGCATCAAGAATGCCTCAAGAAGCGATCAGCAAGAATGGAGGGGCTACTCACTACCGAGTCCTTTTTTAACACTTTTAGTTTTATTTTTGTTTGTTTTGGGGCTATAGCCTTAACCTTTTGATCAGCTGACGAACAGCCTGTTTGAGTTTAAATGTAGTTTTTATTAAAGGGTGTATTTGCTAATTGCTTATCTTTTGTCTCTTGCTCCTGTTTCTTCTTTTTGCATTTTGAAGCTCTACTTGCAACCTGCTTACAATCCACCAGCGCAAAATGCAAATACTTGTCATCTCCCCTTTCCCCCGGTCTTAAGATTTTAATCACGAGTGTACCAACTGTGACCAAGAGGCCAGACGGGGACGTCCAACTGGGTATTCGAACCCACAACCTTCCGCACCAGAGTCTAGTACTCTGCTTGTGTCACTGAGGAGGTCGACCCACTTGGCAAGCCAAGCAGGAATGCTTTTTCTTGACTCAATCACAACAATAAAAGAAATGGGCATTACAGTTTGCACTGCAGTAAATCAGCTGGTGAGAAGGTAAAAAGTGACAATATGCCCACCTGGACGGGTGAGTCAGACAAGGAGGAGGAGGCTTGAAAGTCCTCCTGTATGAGGTCAAAATGATAATGATTATTATTAACAGAAGAAGAGTAGGATAAAATGTTAAATTTCTAAATGTGACCTAAACCAACAATTTTCTAAACACATTCCAATACTTACCTTCTGCCGAGAGTAAGTTGTAGCTATGGCTGGCTTTAGCAGCCTAATCTCGCCGTCACTGTCAGCTGTGCAGAAGACATAATGTGTGTTAACTAGGCTTTAAAGTGTAATTTTAAACCAGGTAAATAATAATGACGAAGTCTTACTCTGTACATAAACGATGGACATCGAGCTGCCGCTAGGACTCATGCTCGACCCACCCACAATACTCTCCATTATGGGCCGACCACAGCTGGTTATCAATGACAGCTTCTCTGCTTTTGTAGAAGATGCAGGTTAGTGGTGGTGGAAATAATCATTTTTATAAGCATTACAAAGCGGATGTGGAGAATTCTGAATCGGTACAAAAAAAAATCTATTTTTTAATGTCCAGACTCCAGCAGCAACCCATCTCTACCTAAGCTAAAGCAGAAGAGGAAGTAACCAAGTTCTGCTGTACCTGTAGTAGAACACAGAGTGGATATAAAATATGTACACACCCCTGCTAAAAATGCCCAGTTTTTGTGATGTAAAATTGTGAGACTGTGATGCGTCATTTCCAAACTTTTCCTACCGATCTTGTGAACTACACCTGAACATAGTTCCATCTGAAGAAAGGCAGAAGCCTCTCTGAGCACTTTTTATCTTTTCATCAGTTTTAAAGGACCTCAGCTTCTCAGTACCAATCACTGTTGTCCCATATTAACTGAATTTGCAACCATGAAATCTGCACAAAATTATTACAGGAAGACAGGGAATGTCTGAAAACTTAAATTCTTCCTTCTTTCAGTCTGAGGCTTTTGCTATATAGTAACTACACATAATTTCTCCCTTTCACTGCACTCAACTGGATCTGCCTAAATTAAGCATTTGTTCTCCAGTAATAGTTTTGTACACTTCATACAGACTAAGGATCTCTTAAAAGCTCCGTGATTTAATACGCAAATCCATTTTCAGTTAAGAGTACACTGCTAACACTACATTCAGCCAATTCCACATTTCAGGTTTGAGGGATATTTCTTTTCAGTTTAATTAAAAAAAAAATAATAATGTTAACACGCTTCATTTGGCAGAATATGTCCGAATATACAGTAGTATATATCTAGCCAGTCTGCTAAAGTGTGTATTATAACATGAATGTCAAACAACCGACAGGAGCGACTAAAATACGGATTTCACTATCGGGTACCTGGCTCGCTTCCGTGTAAGGACCCCAGCACTGGCTCGGGTCCCGCTGTGGATGTGGGGTTTCCGTGCTCTGTTCGCCTCCTTTGAAGCTCGGAGTTTTCTTTTTCGTGTTTGAGCATGTGCTTAAACATATTGGTGGTGTTGTTGCAATGGCGTATATCCCTCTTACACACGTTGCAATTTGCAATAATTTTATCTACGGGGGTAAAATAAGCCCACACTATACTCCTCTTTTTCTCTGCCATGACGTCTGCGATGCTCTACTCACAAGCTGTGTCCCAGTCACTGCTCTATATTACAGTATACTTCAACTATTCAATACTCAAAATATGCGAAGCACAAAAGACAGATCGCGCTTCAAGTAAACAAATGGCGCTTACCGATGACATACACTTACGCATGTCGTAACGTAAGGACGTACGTACAAAGCGGGCTGATGCGTTATTTGAGCGATTAAAAAGTTTTGTTTTTTTTTGTTAATTGAAACAATGAGAAAATACAAACGCTCGTGAGAAGTACACAAGAGCAATCAAAATAACTGGATTAAACATAGAGTTAATTCAATTCAATTCAACTTTATTTATATAGCGCCATTTCACAACAACAGTCATCTCATAGCACTTTCCAACTGTAGGGGGGCCCCCCACAGTTGCAGAAAGACCCCAGCAATCAGGCGATCCCCTGTGAGCAAGCACTTGGTGACAGTGGAGAGGAAAAACTCCCTTTTAACCCCTTGCACTCTGGTCAATTTCCCTAAAAACGCCAAAAAATAACGTACCCAAAGTAAATCAAAAGCTGTTCTTCAACCCTTTGCAGCATCTTCATGGGGTTGGTCTCATTTAAAAGAAAACACTTTGAATTTTTTGGCAAAACAGTCATAATCTCTCTAAGTGCTCCTGCCACTGAGTAACAGTCATCTAAACATACTGAACTTGAAGAAAATAAAGTTTGCCTGGGTGTTTTTTTTGGATACAAATGCTTGCAAATAACACACAGCTGTCAGATCTGGGCTGGAAAATGCAACAGAAACGTAGAACCAAGTGTTATCCAGCTGAGGTCAAAATTTTGTAACAATACCACAAAAAATGAATATATTACACAGCTTTTTTGTCAGGTTGTTCCCAGGCGTTTTTGAACTGTGCCAAATGGCACAGTTTGGAAAAACGTCTGTAACTTTTGAATGATTCAATATAGAAGCTTGATCTTGGGCTCTAATGAAAGGTGACACTCAGGGCTGTGTGTGTGCGTGTGTGTGGGGGGGGTTGTTTATTCATTCATGAATGAATGAATGAACAAACAAGCCCCCACACACAAAGAAGCATGCCACGTAAAAAAATGTGGGTGTGGCACATATGTTGGTTACATATCCTCCACAAATGTGTTGCTGTATGTTTATTGTGTGCTTCATGTCTCATGGAACAAAAGGGACTGAGACTCTGGGATTCAGCAGAAGAGTGTGAGATTCGGCCTTTGTTTCCGGGAGACGACCGGGGAAGATTTCCGGACCACAGAGACTAGAGGACAATGGTGTGAGATCAAAGGGATTACTTTGTGATTGAGATTAAGTACCATGTGACTGTATGTTTGATTAAACACCATGTGACTGCTGTTTCGTGCCCGGGGTATAAAACCCCTGATGTGATATGAAAATTTCCTCTTGACTTGCTTTGAGATTTGTTGGAGATGTGATCTGTGAATAAAGCTGAATCTGAGGAACAAACTCAGCCTCATCCTTGAACACATTCTCTACACTGGTGACCTTACGACGTAAAATGAGCAGAAATAATTCTCCCGAGTGGGGCTCGGCAGAAGCCAGCCTGATGGCTGCCTCCACACTCCGGCTGCCCGACTTCTGGCAGCATAGTCCGCGCTCCTGGTTTAGCGCGGTCGAGGCGCAGTTCAACCTCCGGAGAATCTCGAAGGACGACACAAAATTCCACCATGTGGTGGCGAAGCTGGACAGCCACACAGTCCAGTGGGTGGAAGACCTGGTTAACCAACCACCGGACAGCGACAAATACGGCGCCTTGAAAGCTGCGCTTATCAGCCATTTCACCCCCTCCGTGCAACAGCGAGTGGAGGGGCTCCTGGCGTTGACGGAGTCGGAGAACGACAGACCCGTGGACCTGATGGTCAAAATGCTGAGGCTGAAAGACTCCGAGGACTGCGAATTTATCTTCGCCCATCTTTTCCTCCGGACCCTGCCGCCAGCGGTGAGAGTTACTCTGGCAGATTCACCCCGGTTGGCCAAGCGAGACTACCACGGGCTGAGCAAGGAGGCGCAGCGACTCGTCGACGCCCACAAGCGGAGCGCAGTTTCGGCTGCAACAGCGGCGCTAGGAGCGACGTCCGGAGATGGCATGGGGCCAGTGGTTGCAGCACCAGACGCGCCGACGACGGCAGCAGTCAGCACCAAGCGACACGGAGCGGGCGACGTCTTTTGCTTCTATCATCGCCGTTTTGCAGAGAGGGCACACAAGTGCCTCCCACTGTGCCACTTCAGGCATTCGGGAAACGCCAAGACCGAGGGTCGGTAGCGGCTGCGGCCCTCGGAGACGAGAACAAGCTGCTTTACCTGATGGATGCACGTTCGGGGAGACAATTCCTCGTGGACACAGGCTCCCAGATGAGCTTCATCATGCCTTCCTACGTGGACCGGCTGATGCCGTCCAAGGTTCCCCGGGTGTCAGTGTCAGCAGCGAACGGCTCAGCTATTAAGACCTTCGGTGAGAGGACTCTGCTTCTGTCTTTGCAGGGTCGTTCATTTGAGTGGACTTTTGTTGTAGCTGCAGTCAGTTTCAACATGTTAGGGGCTGATTTCTTGTGCTCACATGGTTTATTGGTTGATCTTGCTAATAGACGTCTGGTTAATGCACTGTCTTTTCACTCTATTCCCTGCACAGCACAAGTGGCACCGCCAACTGCACAAGCCAATGTCACAACTGCGGGTGGTAAGTTCCACGCACTCCTTACTCAGTTCCCAGCACTAACCGTCCCAACGTTTTCAGCGACAGTGGCTAAACATGGGGTGGAGCAATTATATCACTACCACCGGGCCGCCCGTTTTTGCAAAAGCTCGGCGCCTGGACTCAGCTAAACTGACCATAGCGCGCGAGGAGTTTGCCAACCTGGAAAAACTGGGCATCATCAGACGTTCGAAAAGCCCCTGGGCTTCACCATTGCACATGGTCCCAAAAACTGATGGCTCGCGGCGACCTTGCGGTGATTTCCGCAGGTTGAATAACGCCACTGCACACGACTGCTACCCGATCCCACACATTCAAGATTTTTCGGTTCATTTGGCAGGGGCGTGCATTTTTTCTAAAATAGATTTAGTGCGCAGCTACCATCAGGTTCCAGTGCGCGCCCAGGACATACCCAAAACAGCGGTAATAACTCCTTTCGGGCTTTTTGAGTTTTTGCGGATGCCTTTTGGACTCAAGGGGGCCGCACAGACGTTCCAGCGCATGATGGACGCGGTGCTGCGCGACCTCCCTTTCGTGTTCATCTACTTGGATGACATTTTAGTAGCCAGCACGTCCGAAGACGAACACGAAAACCACCTCACGGCAGTTTTCCGGAGGCTGGCAGAGCACGGGTTAATAATTAACCCAGCGAAGTGTCAGTTTGGGGTAGCGCAGATTGATTTTTTGGGGCATCGCGTTTCGCCAGAAGGAGTGGTCCCTCTGCCCGATAAAGTGCACACAATAACAAATTTTCCCCAACCTCAAACGGTCAAAGCGTTACAGGAGTTTTTGGGAATGGTTAATTTTTATAACCGTTTCCTCCCAAGCGCAGCGCGGCTCATGTAACCATTGTACGCGGCACTAAAAAAACAAAAACCCACAAATAAAATCGAATGGTCTCCTGAGCGGGAGCGCTCAAGTCAAAACAACGCTGGCAAACGCGGCTTTGTTGGCACATCCAGTTCCAACAGCCCGCATGGCCCTCACCACTGACGCGTCCGATTTAGCGGTAGGGGCGGTCGTTGAACAGTTTGTAGCGGGGACCTGGTAACTGCTCGCGTTTTTCAGCAAAACCTTGCGCGATAGCGAGCGAAAATACAGCGCGTTCGACAGAGAGTTGTTGGCCCTACACTTGGCCATCCACCATTTCCAGTTCTGGCTGGAAGGGCGCCGTTTCACCGCGTTCGTGGACCACAAGCTGCTGACTTTTGCGATGGCCAAGATTTCGGAACCTTGGTTGGGCCGGCAGCAAAGACAGCTGGCCGCGATATCAGAGTTCACCACCGATATCCAGCATGTCGCAGGTAAACATAATGTAGTGGCAGACTGCCTCTCGCATGCTGTGCCGGCGCCAGACCACGTGAGGGCAGACTCTGCAGCCATGGCCGTGGGCCAGGGTAGCGACGCGGGAGCATGCACGGCCCTGGTCCGCGTAGGTTTAGATTATGCAGTCATGGCCGCAGAGCAGGTTAGCGATGCGGACGTGCGCGCGCTCCAGTCTGGACCAACAGGGTTAAGGCTGGAGCACAGGGTGCTGCAAATGGGTATGCCTCCCCTAATCTGCGATGTCTCCATGGGACGGCCACACCCCGTGGTACCAGCTGCGTGGCGCTGCCGCGTTTTTGACTCAATCCATTCTCTGGCGCACCCGGGGGTGCGCGCATCGGTCAAAATGGTGGGGGAGAAATTTGTACGGCCGGGGTTGCGCAGGCAGGTCAAGGAATGGGCGACAGCCTGCGTAGCGTGTCAGCGAGCCAAAATACACAAACACACTAGAGCTCCTTTGGAGCCTTTTCACATTCCTGCTAAGCGTTTTGATCATGTGCATGTCGACTTGGTAGGCCCCCTTCCGTCGTCACAGGGGTACACACACCTTTTGACGATGGTGGACCGCACCACGCGTTGGCCGGAAGCAGTTCCTCTGGCATCAACCACAGCGGAGGAAGTGGCGCGCGCATTTTTAACAGCTTGGGTAGCGCGTTTTGGAGTTCCGTCGGACATAACGTCGGACAGAGGTCCTCAATTCGTTTCCGAACTCTGGTCGTTGATGGCCCTTAGCCTAGGGGTAAAGATCCACCGCACCACCGCGTACAACCCCCAGGCTAACGGTTTATGCAAGCGTTTTCATAGGTCACTGAAAGCGGCCCTCAGAGCGTCGCTTACGGATACAAATTGGGTTGACAAGCTACCATGGGTCTTATTGGGGTTGCGTTCTGCACCTAAGGAGGATTTGCAAGCCTCTCCAGCGGAATTAGTTTTTGCACAGCCTCTCCGTCTGCCAGGGGAATTTCTCCCCGATAATCCTGCCCCAAATTGCCCCCCCGCTCAGCTGTTGCAGAGCGGCACAGGATCAAACACGCTTCCTAGCCCGGTTCATCACAGTTTCCCACGCGTTTTTGTGCCGAAGGCTTTAAAAAATGCGGAATTTGTTTTCGTGAGACATGATGCTTGTCACCCCAGCCTGCACCCACCTTACGATGGGCCGTACAAGGTGCTGGAAACAGGAGAGAAGCATTTTTTGCCAGATTTGGGAGACAGAAAAGAATTGATTTGTATAAACAGACTCAAACCCGCTTTTGTTTTGGCGGATGAAGAGGTGCAGTTGGCGATAGCCAACGCTCGTCGCGGGGTCTACCGCGACGAGAGCCCCCCGTCGCGGTAGACCCCCTAGGGGGCATTCTACAGGACCCCCACAGAGATTGGCTAACAGTTCCAATTCACAGGTGCAGCGGGACGCTGCGGAAGCAGCAAAGCCGGCTTTCAGTAGATACGGCAGGAGACTGAGAGTTAAGCAACTGGTGGATTGATGTGTAGTAATGTTATTATGTCATGTGTCTCTGGTTATGTTTGTCCCATTTTAGACGTTTGGGGGGGGGTCATGTGGCACATATGTTGGTTACATATCCTCCACAAATGTGTTGCTGTATGTTTATTGTGTGCTTCACGTCTCATGGAACAAAAGGGACTGAGACTCTGGGATTCAGCAGAAGAGTGTGAGATTTGGCCTTTGTTTTCGGGAGACGACCGGGGAAGATTTCCGGACCACAGAGACTAGAGGACAATGGTGTGAGATCAAAGGGGTTACTTTGTGATTGAGATTAAGTACCATGTGACTGTATGTTTGATTAAACACCATGTGACTGCTGTTTCGGGCCCGGGGTATAAAACCCCTGATGTGAGATGAAAATTTCCTCTTGACTTGCTTTGAGATTTGTTGGAGATGTGATCTGTGAATAAAGCTGAATCTGAGGAACAAACTCAGCCTCAAAGCTGTTCTTCAACCCTCTGCAGCATCTTCATGGGGTTGGTCTCATTTAAAAGAAAACACTTTGAATTTTTTGGCAAAACAGTCATATTCTCTCTAAGTGCTCCTGCCACTGAGTAACAGTCATCTAAACATACTGAACTTGGAAGAAAATAAAGTTCGCCTGGGTGTTTTTTTGGATACAAATGCTTGCAAATAACACACAGCTGTCAGATCTGGGCTGGAAAATGCAACAGAAATGTAGAACCAAGTGTTATCCAGCTGAGGTCAAAATTTTGTAACAATACCACAAAAACTGAATATATTACACAGCTTTTTTGTCAGGTTGTTCCCAGGCGTTTTTGAACTGTGCCAAATGGCACAGTTTGGAAAAACGTCTGTAACTTTTGAATGATTCAATATAGAAGCTTGATCTTGGGCTCTAATGAAAAGTGACACTCAGGGCTGTGTGTGAATGAACAAACAAGCCCCCACACACAAAGAAGCATGCCACGTAAAAAATGTGGGTCTTTTTTTTCACAAGAAAAAATAACCTACAGTGCACTAAAAATTATACTAAAATATCTGTAATGTAGAGGATAACAACCCCCCCCCCCCCCCCAGCTACAGAGGACGGACATCGTCCATTGCCACATGACGGACCGCAGGGACGGTGCGCCGCGGTCTACTACGCACAGTTGTACTAAAATATCTGCAATATATCTGCAATCCGCTACAGAAGAGTAGCGGTGGGGTGGGGGTGGGGCATTCACAGTCCGGACACGGCGCACGGACCAGTCCGTCATGTGGCAATGACGCACAGTTGCAATTTACCGATCGGTCAAAAGTCATTTTGATTACAATTTTCAGGGATAAAGAATAATTTAGCTTATAACACTTACCTGTCCACAACAGCAGTGTCACTGGCGAACTTCTCTTCCTCATTGTCAGACGAACATGACGCTGTTCCGCTTGTTACGACTCGTGGTTCTGGTCACGCGACCCGGTCAAACCATGATTCCATTATTGCAGTTTTGCGCTTCCATGATTGCGGTTTTGGCGAACGATTTTTCAAAACAAATAACAGTAGTGTAGCCACACATGTGACTTACTTAATGCCTTACATAATGCCTCACATCTTAGATAAGAACAAAGGGCAGACTTTTCCTTGGAGATAACAGGAAGCTGTGAAAGTGTAATCTTTGGTATTCAAGAGACTGCTTGGGGGAGCCTTTGTGGGCCAAAGGCTGTGAGGAGGAGGCTAAGAGATTAAAGAGGAAATGCATTGTTACTTTTGAATTGAATGCAATGTGACTTGTGAGCTGTGGGGAGACCTGGGTATATAAGGGACAAGTTTTTTCTGAGATGTTCTCTTTCTACTTTGTTCATGAGGGAGACGTGTAATAAACTGTTTTGAGACAAACCTGGCTCGTCAATTACACGTTCCACACTGGTGACCCAAGACGTAGCATGCAGCAAGAAGAGAATTCCCCGGGGCCAGCCTTGTTGGGAGCCCCCAGCCAAGCGTATGCCGTTACGGTCCAGCTACCGGACTTTTGGCAGCACAATCCGTGCTCCTGGTTCCACCTGGTGGAGGCACAGTTTGCCCTCCGGGGAATATCGGTAGATGACATGAAATTCTACCATGTGATCGCAAAGCTCGACAACCACACGGCTCAGCATGTGGAGAGCCTCCTGGAGCGGCCACCAGCCAGCGACAAATACGGTGCGTTGAAGGCTGCACTCATCCAGCACTACACACTCTCGGTCGAGGAGAGAGCAGAGAGACTCCTAGCACTGACCGAGTTTGGAGACTGCACGCCTATTGACCTGATGGAGAAGATGCTGAGGTTGAAAGGCTCGGACGATGACCACTTCATCTTTACCCACCTCTTCCTCAGGACCCTGCCGTCAGCGACGAGAGCGGCCCTGGCCAGTTCGCCGTTGTTGGCTCAGCGGGACTACCGTGTGCTGGCCCGGGAGGCGCATCGGATTGTCAACGCTAGCAGAGAGCGCGCGGCCGCGGCGGCAGCGATGGAGCTCGGCGCGACGGCCGGAGATGGGGGGAGCCAGGGACGGCGGTAGCAGAACCCACGACGACAGCGGCGGCAGGCGCCAAGGAACGCGGAGGAGACATCCTTTGTTTCTATCACCGCCGCTTTGCGGAGAAGGCACGCAAATGTATACCACCGTGCCAGTTCAAGCGCTCGGGAAAACGCCAAGACCGGGGGTCGGTAGCAGCTGTGACCCTCGGGGAGGAGAACAAGCTGCTCTACTTGACGGACGCACGCTCCGGGAGACATTTCCTTGTGGACACCGGCGCCCAGCTGAGTTTCATCATGCCGTCCTATGCCGACCGGCTGGCACATTCCAGTGGCCCCCAGATGGCAGCAGCAAACGGCTCAGACATTAACCTCTTGCGCTCCGTTGTACCGCGGACGGGCAAGTCTCTGCGTCCTAGAGCGCACGAGAGCACACGAGGGCGCTCTCGTGCGCTCTAGGACGCATGGTGTAGATGGTGATGTAGGTGGTGATGGTGATGTAGTGGTGTCCAAGCGTGCACTGAAAATAAAAGCTGCAGACACAGCCACGAACAGATTAGTTCATCTGATTGACCTCTCATTCGACTAATAAGAGCCTTGAATTGGGTTTCTGAAACCTTGAAGAACCAATGACTGAAAACCTAGCCAGAAGGACCCGCCTGCTGTGAATGCAGTGAGCCAATTGAAGCAGAGAAGTTCGCGAGCTGTTTTTTTTAAGGCTGGGTGAAGACTGACTGCTGGAGCGGATCAAAAAAGGATTAGACATTATGAGACGTTATGATTTCTTCCATGGTCATAGACCGACGGAGGCTGACGACGAAGGCTGAGTGACACACACGCCTTCGCCAGTCTTTTTTTAATTACTACTGTTATTTGTTTTGAAAAATCGTTTGCCAAAAACCGCAATCATGGAAGCACAAAACCGCAATAATGGAATTATGTTTTGACCGGGTCACGAGACCAGAACCACGAGCGGACCAGCGGTTCGTCTGACAGTGAGGAAGAGAAGTTGGCCAGGACAATGTGGCTGTGAAGAGGTAAGGTGTTATAAGCAAAATTATTTTTTATCCCGGAAAATTGTAATCCAAAATGACTTTGGACCAATCGGTAAATTACAACTGTTGCTTCGCGGCGCAGTTCGTGCGCCGCTGTACAAGGGGTTGTTCGCCACGTACAGACTGTGAATGCCCCCCCCACCCCCGCTATTCTTCTGCAGCGAGGGGGGGGGAGCCGCGGTGATTGCGCTGCTGTCCCACATCACCACATGAGGCTAATCCGTTGTGCAGCGATGGCCGAAGTCCATCCTCTGTAGCGAGCGGGGGGGGAGGGGGACAACTCCCCCCACACACACACACAGACAGCCCTGAGTGTGACCTTTCATTAGAGCCCAAAATGAAGCTTCTATATTGAGTCGTTCAAAAGTTACAGATATTTTTCCAAACTGTGCCATTTGGCACAATTTGGCACAGTTCCAAAACGCCTGGGAACTACCTGAGGAAAAAGCTGTGTAATATATTCATTTTTTGTGGCATTGTTACAAAATTTTGACCTCAGCTGGATAACACTTGGTTCTACATTTCTGTTGCATTTTCCAGCCCGGATCTGAAGCTGTGTGTTATTTGCAAGCATTTGTATCCAAAAAAACACCCAGGCCAAATTTATTTTCTTCAAGTTCACTATGTTTAGATGACTGTAACTCAGTGGCCGGAGCACTTAGAGAGATCATGTTTTTTTTGCCAAAAAATTCAAAGTGTTTTCTTTTAAATGAGACCAACCCCATGGCACATTATTTTTTGGCGTTTTTAGGAAAATTGACCGGAGTGCAAGGGGTTAAAACCTTTGGTGAGAGGACTCTGCTTCTGTCTCTACACGGCCGTACATTTGAGTGGACTTTTGTCATAGCAGCATTGAATTTCACTATATTGGGGGCTGATTTTTTGTGCTCACATGGGTTGTTGGTTGATGTCGCTAACAGGCGCCTGGTTAATGCACTGTCTTTTGATTCTATTCCCTGTACAGCTCGAGCGTCCCAGCCAACAGCACAAGCCAACGTCACAGCTGCAAGCGGTAAGTTCCACGCACTGCTCACTCAGTTCCCAGCACTCACGGTCCCGACATTTTCGGCAGCTGTCGCTAAACACGGGGTGGAACATTTTATTACCACCACCGGGCCGCCCGTTTTTGCAAAACCTCGGCGCTTGGACGCAGCTAAACTGGCCATAGCGCGCGAGGAGTTCGCCAACCTGGAGAGGTTGGGCATCATCAGGCGTTCAAACAGCCCATGGGCTTCCCCGCTACACATGGTCCCTAAAGCTGACGGTTCGTGGCGACCTTGCGGGGATTTCCGCAGGTTGAACAACGCCACAGTGCACGACCGCTACCCAATTCCTCACATCCAAGATTTTTCCGTTCATTTGGCAGGAGCACGCGTTTTTTCTAAAATAGACTTGGTCTGCGGTTACCACCAAGTCCCAGTGCGCACTGAGGACATACCCAAAACAGCGGTGATAACTCCGTTTGGCCTATTCGAGTTTTTGCGCATGCCATTCGGGCTTAAAGGGGCTGCACAGACGTTCCAACGCATGATGGATGCGGTGCTGCGCGATCTCCCTTTCGTATTCGTCTACCTGGACGATATTTTGGTAGCCAGCATGTCCGAAGATGAACACGAAACCCACCTCATGACGGTTTTCTGGAGGTTGGGAGAGCACGGTTTAATAATCAATCCAGCGAAGTGTCAGTTCGAGGTGACGCAGATTGATTTTTTGGGGCACCGCGTCTCCCCCGAAGGAGCGGTTCCGCTGCCTGACAAAGTGCGCGCGGTAGCAGATTTTCCCCGACCACAAACGGTCAGAGCGTTACAGGAGTTTTTGAGAATGGTGAATTTTTATAACCGTTTCCTCCCCCGCGCAGCGCAGCTCATGCAACCACTGTACGCCACGCTCAAAAAGCAGAAACCCGCGAATAAGATCGAATGGTCCCCGGAGCGAGAGCGGGCGTTCTCGGAAGTCAAGGCAGCCCTAGCAAACGCTGCATTGTTGGCACATCCAGACCCAACGGCCCGCATAGTGCTCACTACTGATGCGTCAGATGTGGCCATAGGGGCGGTCGTGGAGCAGCGTGTAGCCGGCGCTTGGCAACCGCTCGCCTTTTTCAGCAGGACCTTGCGCGATAGTGAACGTAAATACAGCGCGTTTGACAGGGAGTTGCTGGCTCTCAACTTGGCTATTCGCCACTTCCAGTTCTGGCTGGAAGGACGCTGTTTCACCGCATTCGTTGACCACAAGCCACTAACATTCGCGATGGCCAAGGTTTCAGAACCGTGGTCGGGCCGGCAGCAGAGACAGCTGGCCGCGATCTCAGAGTTTACTACCGATATTCAGCACGTGTCGGGTAAACTGAATGTATTGGCAGACTGCCTCTTGCGCGCCGTGGCTGCCCCCGTCCGCGTGGGGATAGATTACTCAGCCATGGCCGCGGAGCAGGTTAGTGACGCGGATGTGCGCACGCTCCAGTCTGGACCAACAGGGTTAAGGCTGAAGAGCAGGGTGATGCAAGACGGTATGCCCCCTCTAATCTGTGATGTCTCCACGGGGCGACCTCGTCCTGTGGTACCGGCAGCGTGGCGCCGCCGCGTTTTTGACTCGATTCATTCTTTGGCGCACCCGTGGGTGCGCGCGTCGGTCAAAATGGTAGCAGAAAAATTTGTGTGGCCGGGCCTCCGCAAACAGGTGAAAGAGTGGGCAGCAGCCTGCATGGCGTGCCAACAAGCCAAGGTACACAGACACACAAGGGCTCCCTTGGAGCCATTTCACATTCCAGCTAAGAGGTTTGACCACGTTCACGTGGACCTCGTGGGTCCCCTCCCGCCATCACAGGGGTGCACGCACCTTCTGACAATGGTGGACCGCACCACGCGCTGGCTGGAGGTGGTTCCTTTGGCGTCAACCACAGCCAAGGAGGTGGCGTGCGCGTTTGTAACAGCATGGGTGGCACATTTTGGAGTCCCGTCGGACATTACGTCCAACAGAGGCCCTCAATTTGTTTCCGAACTTTGGTCGACAATGGCCTGCAGCCTAGGTGTCGCAATTCACCGTACAACCGCGTACAATCCACAGGCTAATGGGTTATGCAAACGTTTTCACAGGTCATTGAAAGCAGCTCTCAGAGCGTCACTGACGGATGCAAATTGGGTAGACAAGCTACCGTGGGTTTTATTTGGGTTGCGTTCTGCACCTAAAGAATATTTAGAAGCTTCTCCAGCTGAACTCGTTTTCGCGCAGCCACTTCGGCTGCCCGGGGAGTTTCTCCCAGATAATCCTGCGCCAGGCAGCTCCCCGTCTCAGCTGTTGCAGCGTAGCATTGACACAGGCACGCTGCCGGGCCCCGTTCATCACAGTTTTCCGCACGTTTTTGTGCCTAAAACTTTGAAAAATGCGGAATTTGTTTTTGTCAGACATGACGCGCATCGTCCCCCGCTGCGGCCACCTTATGATGGACCGTTCAGAGTGTTGGAAACAGGGGACAAGCATTTTTTGCTAGATTTGGGGGGTAGGAGGGAAAAGGTTGGCATAAACAGACTCAAACCCGCTTTTGTGGTGGCGGACGAGCAAGTGCTGTTGGCAAGGGCCCCTCGGCGCGGAAGACCCCCACGAGGAGCTTCCCAGAGTAATATTTCCCCAGAACACCCACAGGGACTGACAAAAGGTTTTCACCCCCAGACAGCAGCTCCCCAGCATGACAGCGCTGCTGAGGCGGTGAATCCTGGTTACAGCAGATACGGGAGAAGACTGAAGCCCAAGCAGCATGTGGATTGATGTGTAATGATTCTATCACAGCATGCAGACTGTTATTCTTTTGTTCGATCTAAAATGTTTTGGGGGTGGTGGTGTAGCCACACATGTGACTTACTTAATGCCTTACATAATGCCTCACATCTTAGATAAGAACAAAGGGCAGACTTTTCCTTGGAGATAACAGGAAGCTGTGAAAGTGTAATCTTTGGTATGCAAGAGACTGCTTGGGGGAGCCTTTGTGGGCCAAAGGCTGAGATTGACTTACTTAATGCCTTACATAATGCCTCACATCTTAGATAAGAACAAAGGGTGTGGCGGTTCGCTTAACCCCCACAACAGATTAAGGACACTCAGCTCTCTTCTCTTGGTTTTTCCCGCTGCACTACTGAGATGTAATGTGCCATTCATGTATTGTGATGTAATGCGCCATGCATGTATTGTGATGCAATGTGCCATTCATGTATTGTGATGTAATGTACCATTCATGTATAGTGTTCATGCGTCCTGTCCTTACTGTGACCTAGAGACAGATCAATATGTAGATGTGCCTTGTAACCTCTCTGTCCTGCAAGCTGGAGCAGAGGACTGCATCTGCCTATTGTTATGTAGGTCTTACAAATGCAAATGTCTCATGCCTGTTCTGCAGTCCCTTTGATCGTACCAACTGCTGTGAAACCGCTTTGATGTATTGTCTGAGTTGGGTATAAATACTGCACAGGTTCTGTAACTCGCTCTCTCAATTCCACTTCCTCAACTGCTGCTGCTGGACACAGACTTTGTGTCCTCCTTCTCCGAGAGCCGCTGGGCTTGCTCCCAGTGCGCATGCACAGCGCCGGGAGCGGAGCTCGGGACGGCGGTATGATTTAATAAAACTTCACTTAAAACCTCAGAATCGCTGCTTATTATTTCATGCTGCCGCAAGGGCAGACTTTTCCTTGGAGATAACAGGAAGCTGTGAAAGTGTAATCTTTGGTATGCAAGAGACTGCTTGGGGGAGCCTTTGTGGGCCAAAGGCTGTGAGGGGGAGGCTAAGAGATTAAAGAGGAAATGCATTGTTACTTTTGAATTGAATGCAATGTGACTTGTGAGCTGTGGGGAGACCTGGGTATATAAGGGACGAGTTTTTTCTGAGATGTTCTCTTTCTACTTTGTTCATGATGGAGACGTGTAATAAACTGTTTTGAGACAAACCTGGCTCGTCAATTACACGTTCCACAGTAGTAAGAAAAAAAGACTGGTGAACGCGTGTGTGTCACCCAGCGGCTTACACAAAACAGATTTTACGCACGGGACGCACACTTTCAATCGTCGAACTTCTCTGCTTCAATTGGCTCGCTGTATTCGCAGCCGTTGGTAGGCGGGTCCTTCTTGCTAGGTTTTCAGTCATTGGTTCTTCAAGGTTTCAGAAACCCAATTCAAGGCTCTTATTAGTCGAATGAGAGGTCAGTCAAATCTAAACCAATCAAAGCACTCCTTTGGCTTTCTGTTCGCGGCTGTGTCTGTAGTGAAAGAACAGAAATGCAGCTTTTTTTTTTTCAGTGCGCTCTGAGACGCACAGTGTGCGTCCTAGTGTGCACGAGGGCGCACTAGGACGCAGAGACGTGACCGCCCGCGGTATCCCGGAGTGCAAGAGGTTAACAGGAAGAAACCTCTAGCAGAACCAGGCTCAGGGAGGGGCAGTCATCTGCTGCGACTGGCTGGGGGGTGAGGGGACAGAGAAGATGAAAAGAGCAGACATGTAGAGAGCAAACAGCACAATGGGGTCTATGGGAGAGAACAAACAGATGTTAATGACCAGCAAAAAAAAATATTTCATTGAGAGTGAAGAAAGGAGTGAGGCCCAGTGCATTATTGGAGGTCCCCCGGCTGACTAAACCTATTAGCAGCATAACTAAGGGAGGGCTCAGAAACACATGATCCCTCCCTAATTGTAGGCTATATCAAAAAGGTAGGTTTTAGTCCTATTCTTAAAAACAGAGATCGAGTCTGATTCCCGAATCCAGATTGGCAGCTGGTTCCACAAGAGAGGAGCTTGATAACTGAAGGCTCTGCCTCCCATTGTACTTTTGGAGATTCTAGGTATTACAAGTAATCCTGCATTTTGGGAGTGTAGTGCTCTGTTAGGATAATACGGTAGTATCAGATCTTTTAAATAAAAAGGAGCCTGATTGTTTAGAGCTTTGTAAGTAAGAAGAATGATTCTAAACTTAATTCTAAACTCTATGGGAAGCCAATGAAGGGAGGCCAGAACCGGAGAGATATGATCTCTCTTTCTAGTACCTGTTAAAAGTCTTGCTGCAGCATTTTGGATCAGCTGAAGACTTTTTAAAGATGTTTTAGGACAGCCTGATAGTAAAGAATTACAATAATCTAATCTCGAGCTAACAAAAGCGTGGATCAGTTTCTCAGCATCACTCTGAGACAAGATGCTCCTAATCTTGGCAATATTACACAAATGATAGAAAGCAGTCTTAGAAACAAATTTAATATGTGAATTGAAGGACAGATCTTGATCAAAAATAATTCCAAGGTTCCTCACAGAGCTATTAAGAGAAAGAGTAACCGCATCCAAACTGAAAGTTTTTTTTTTCCACAATATTTTTATTGAACCTTTTTTTTTTTTTTTACAAACATAACACAAACAATCAAACACTAACACTAAAGTAATTTAAAAAAAAAAAGTACTAAAAACAACAACAACCACTAACAAAGGCAGGTCTTCAACAATGCTCCTCTGTTTAGTCTAGGCAATCCATTACATAAGTATACATATTATACATTCACCAGTTTGAAATTTACAAGGTCCACACACATCATTCACCTTCCTCTTCAAAAGTTATGTTTAAATTCTTTACATAATCAATGAAAGGTCTCCATATATTCTCAAACACAATTTCCTTTGATTTCAGTATGTATGTTATTCTTTCTAGTGGAAGGTTTGTTAACATCTGTCTTAACCACTGAGTCACATCTGGTCTATGAGTCTTTTTCCACAATAGTGCAATACATTTTTTGGCGTTAAGCAAACTGAGGTCTATGAATGCTCTCTCACTCTTATTAAGTTATGCTTTTCTGGATAAAGACCCAACAAAAACAGTTTAGGATTCAATATGATTTGTTTTGAAATTATTTTTTCAATTGTTACCCTCACCTCTTCCCAAAACATTCTAATTTTTCTACATTCCCATAAACAATGAAGTAGGGTTCCTTTACTTTCCATACATTTTGTGCACGTATCTGGTATGTTTTTGTTGTATCTATTTAACTCCACCGGTGTAACATACATCCGCATTAACCATTTAAAATGTATCAATTTAAGACGTACATTTATTGATTTGGTTTGAGCTTCTGCACAAGCCAATTCCCATTGTTCCTCTGAAATTTCAGTTTGCAGGTCTTCTTTCCAATAATTCAATCTTTTCTGTGAGTTTTCACTTGAGGATAATGTCAATGAGTTATAAAACTCTGAAATAATACCCTTTCTCTTACTATCTTTCGTCAAGATTTTTTCCAAGGAGGAATAAGTAGGTCGGATGAGAGCATTATTTTGATTTGATCGAATAAAGTTCCTAAGCTGAAGATATTTAAAAAAATGTGTTCTATTAAGATTAAATTTGATCCTCAGTTCTTCAAAAGACATTATGTTATCTGAACCTGACAAATATAAGTCTCGAATCTTTTGAATCCCTTTTAAATTCCATACTTTAAATACAGCATCCGCTCTCCCTGGTTTAAAATATTGATTACCCCATATTGGGCTAAATTGTGACAATAAGTGTGGTTCTTTTAGATATTTTTTTGGTCTCACACCATACCTTGATCATATGCTTTACAAATGGATTTTTAACTTGTTTCTGTAATTTTTTTGCTGAGTCTGAGTATATGAATATGGGAAGAGGTAAAGGTAAATTGTATGATTCCATTTCAGTCCAGTGAGGGAGATCATTTGATGAAAAATAATATGTCATAGACCTCAGTTGTGCTGACCAGTAATACAACATAAAGTCTGGACATTTCAGACCTCCACGATCAAATGGTAAATATAGTAAGGACAGACGTAATCTAGCCTTCCTATTGTTCCATATAAATTCCACTAACTTTTTTTTAATTCTTGAGAATAGATCTGAAGGTGGTGGTAAAGGAACGTATTGAAATAAATAAAGTATTTTGGGTAAGATATTACTTTTAAGTATATTAATTCTCCCAATCATCGACATTGGTAGTGACATCCATCTCTGAAGTACTGTAACTCATTAATGTCTCATTATGGCTTCATAGTTGGCACTGGCGACTGATTCTTGCTTAGGCAAAATTTGAATTCCTAAATATTTAAACTGATTTACAACTTTGAATTGATTTACCTCAGGAGCTGGGTGATTTCTCTGGGTCTCATTTAGCATTAATATTGAAGATTTAGTTTTATTTATTTTATATCCTGATATTTCCCCAAAATTCTTTATTAAATTCAACAAAGTCGGAATTGATTTTTTTAAGATTCGACATAAACAAAATTATGTCATCGGCATACAGGGAGATTTTATGTTCTGTTGGTCCTATTTTAATTCCATATATTTGTGGATGTAAATGTACTGCCATCGCTAAAGGTTCAATTGCCATAGTAAACAGTAAAGGTGAAAGTGGACAGCCTTGTCGACATCCTCTATTGATTTTTATTGATTTTGAGATATTGCTGTTTGTTAGGATTTCTGCTGTAGCATTATTGTATATTAACTGAACCCATTTTATGAAATTATTTCCAAGTCCAAACCTTTGTAGGACTTCAAAAAGAAAGGGCCATTCGACCCTATCAAAGGCCTTTTCGGCGTCCAATGATAGGAGAGCTGTATCCGGTGCTTCTTTATTAGAATAGATAATATTAAATAGTCTTCTTACATTATGGAAGCCTTGTCTTCCCTTTATAAAGCCATTCTGATCTCAGTTAATAATATTTGGTAATATTTCTTGTAGTCGTCTTGCTAAAATTTTACAGATTATCTTAAGGTCAGCATTTAATAGGCTTATTGGTCTCATATTTTCACATTTATTAGAGGGTTTACCTGGTTTTGGCAACAGTATAATTAAGGCATTATTCATGTATAGTGGTAAATTACTATTTTGAAATGCTTCTAAAACCATTTCCAAAAATGGTTTTATTAATTTATTCTTAAATTTTTTATAGAGGTCAACTGGAAGACCATCTGGTCCTGCACTTTTTCCTGATTTCATATTATCAATGGCTAGCCCAACTTCTTCTTGACTAATTTTAGACTCCAGTATCTCCCTGTTTTCATTTGGAATACACGGTATAGATAATCCGTCCAAAAACCCATTTAGTTTTGTTAAGTCAGTTTCATTTTTTGTATCATATAGTTTTTCATAATAATCTCTAAAGGCACTGTTAATTTCTAAAGGATCTACAACTGCCTGTCCGTTACTTATAATACTGGTAATTGGTGTTTTAAATTCCAATTGTTTAATCTGCCGTGCCAATAATTTCCCTGATTTTTCACCTTGTTCATAAAAAGATTGCTTCAATCTTAGAAGACTCGAGGCAGCTCTATTTGCTGATTTTTTGTCATATTCAGCTCTCAGAATCAGTAATTCGTTCTCTAACTTTGGGTCACTTCCTGCATACACTTTTTCTTGGAGAATTTTTATTTTATGTTCCAATTGGACTCTCTCCTCTTGATTCTTCTTAGATTTTGAACCTGTATAACTAATAATATGCCCCCTAATAAAAGCTTTGAAAGCCTCCCACTTTATACATGCTGATGTTTGTATAGTATTGATATCAAAGAATACATCTGTTTTTCTATGTACTTAACAAATTCCTCATCCTGAAGCCATTTATGCTGAAATTGCCACCTACCTGGTTCCTTTGTCAATTTCTTATCTACATATATTAAACAGCAGGGTGCATGATCAGAGATCACAATGTTATCATAGAAACAGTTTTGAATCTTGGACCTTAATTCTGTGGAGATCAAAAAATAGTCAATACGTGAGAATGTCTTGTAGGTATTAGAATAACAAGAGTAGCCTTTAACTTGTGGTTTCATTTCTCTCCATATATCTAGCAATCTCAATTCTTTCATAAAATGATTAATGATCATCCTGCATCCATTGTGCGTACAGTCCAGTCCTGTTGATCTATCTATACTGGGATTCAATGTACAATTAAAATCCCCTGCTATTATATGTTGCCCTGTAAGTGATGATAAAATAAGAAATAAATTAGCAAAGAAGTTTTGATCATCTATATTGGGACCGTATAAGTTCACCAAATTTATATTTTCTAATAACAAAGATCCTTGGATGATTAGATATCTTCCTAATTTGTCTCCAATTACATTTTTCACTTGAAAAATGTATGACTCTGTATGACTCTTGAAAAATGTATGACTCTCATACTTGTGTATGAGAGTCATAACTCCCCTGGCTCGAGATGAAAATGATGAGGTGAATACACTTCCCTGCCATCTTTTCCTAGTTCTTTTTACATCCTCCTCTATTATCTATTTCTCAGAAAGTAGGAAATTTTCTCAGAAAGTAGGAAATTCTACTCATTACCTCCACCATACATTGGACCTTGTTCTGACATATGGCATAGAAATAGAAAATCTTGTAGTGTCTCCTCATAACCCTGTACTGTCAGACCATTGTCTGTTAACCTTTGATTTTACTATTTCTGACTATTTGGCTCCTAAAGAAAAATATTATCACAGTAGATGCCTCTCAGATGATGCTGTTTCCAAATTTATGCAGATTGTTTCCTCTATGCCATGTGTCAACACAACGGAAATAAGCTATAGACAGCTTGCTCCTTCTGTAATTGATAACATGGTGGATAGTGTTTCAGCTTCTCTGCATCAGGCTCTAGACTTGGTGGCCCCCTTAAAAAAGAAAAAGTCTAATCAGAGATTTTTAACTCCTTGGTTCAACACAGAAACTCGTAGCTTAAAACAGAAGACTCGTCAATTAGAAAGAAAATGGCGCTCTACTAATTTAGATGAAATCTATTTAGCTTGGAGAAATCATCTTTTAATTTATAAAAAATCTCTTAGAAAAGCTAGAACGAGTTATTACTCTGCATTAATAGAAGAGAACAAGTGTGATATCCTACCGTGTAGCAATGATCACACTTGAGTTATTTCTTTGGCTAACTCTGCCGTTTATTCTGCAACACACATAATATGACTGAACATGGATTCTGCGCGGGGTTTTCACACTCTTATTCTAATGTGTCCCCTTCATAGTAGTGCTGAACAATACAGGTAGTTCCCCCTAGAGGCATGTGCCAGTAATGTTCTATTTTAGACTTGCAGTCTACCACATCCCTCCCCTCTAGATTAAACTACTCTTAATTACACTAGCCAATTACTAGACATCCTGGAACTCCAATTTAACCCTGAACTATCACAGTTACTTTTTAATTTCTTAAACACATGTGTCATACACATAATTTCTTTCTTTTTTTTTTTTTTTTTTTCACATGTATAACACACATAACAGTCTAACTGGGGATTTGGTTTGACTACCGCATCCCAGTGAGGTTCCAGGACGCATTCTTGTCCTGTGGCTGGGGAACTCACTACTGACTAAGTATAGTCCTTCAAGTAGTCTGGAGCTCTCCGAGCTCGCTGAGATCTTCTCACGGCGGGTGAGCCAACTGCAGGTGAAGACTCAGACTGCTCCACTGTTTCGGCTGCTGCAGTGCTGCCCGTAGAATCTGCAGAGACGGTTACCTCAGGTTTCACCTGAAGTGGTGGTTCGTTGATGCTCTCCTCAGGATGGGTGTCAGACAACACCTCTGGTGCCATCGGCAGGGGAATGGAGCTCCTACCACGAACTTGGTCGATGTGTCGCCTCACCACTTGTCCATGACCTAATGTCACCTTGAATGACACAGGGCCTGTCTTTTCTGTTATTTCTCCTGGTACCCAGGCTGGTCCTGAGCCAAAGTTGCGGGTGTAGACCACGTCTCCTTCTCTCAGTATTCTCTCTCTAGCATGCATGTCATGATAACCTTTTTGTTTCTCTTGTTTATCATGCACTTTGTTTCTGAAGTCTGGATGTATTAAGTCAAATGTTGACCTCAACTTCCTTCCACACAACAGCTCAGCTGGTGACTTGCCAGTTGTAGATTGGGGTGTTATTCGATAGCTGAACAGAGCTCTCGACATTCGGGTTTCAATAGAGTCTCCTGTCATCTTTTTCATGAGTGACTTGAACGTCTGCACGGCCCTCTCGGCTAAGCCGTTAGAAGAAGGATGGTATGGCGCAGTCGTGATGTGACGTATGCCATTCTTTTCAGAAAACTCTTGGAACTGTTCACTCGTAAAACATGTACCGTTATCTGATACTATGATTTCAGGTAGCCCATGTTGGCTGAAACTCTTTCTAAGACATTCAATGGTAACAGTAGAAGTAGAGCTACTCACAGAATATGCATCGATCCACTTTGAGTATGCGTCAACTATGATCAGGAACATTCTTCCCATCCATGGACCTGCGTAGTCAATGTGAATTCTTCTCCATGGTTTATCTGGAACTTCCCAGGGATGTAGTGGGGCTGCTGGAGGACTGTTCCTGTTCTCCTGGCATGCCGCACATGACTTCACAAGCGCCTCCACCTCTGCATCCATGTTGGGCCACCACATGTAGCTCCTCGCCAACGCTTTCATGCGAGTGATGCCAGGGTGTGCTTGGTGTAGTTGTTGCAGTAAGGCATTCCTACCAGGTGGTGGAACAACCACGCGTCCTCCCCACAGGATACAACCTTCCTGGGTGCTGAGCTCATCCTGTCGTCTGGCATAGGGAATGAACTCAGGACTGTTCATCTTCGGCCATCCTCGCAAGATGTATTCTCGCACTCTTGCTAGAACAGGGTCTTTGTCTGTCCACTTCTTTATTTGTTGTGCGTTCACCAGGGGCACGCCGATATCTTCAAACAATAGCACTCTCTCCTCCTCCTCAGGCGTGCTGTCTCTTCCTCCATCCAAGGGTAGCCTACTCATCGCGTCAGCATTCGTATGGTCCCGTCCGGCTTTGTAAACGATGGTGTACTCATACGCTGCTAATGTAACGGCCCATCTCTGAATTCTCTGAGATGTCATCTGGGGTATGGCTCTCATTTCACTGAACAGTGAAATTAGCGGCTTGTGGTCAGTCACTATAGCGAACTGTCTCCCGTACAGGTATTTGTGGAATTTTTTTACACCAAATACTACTGCAAGGCCCTCCTTGTCTAGCTGGGAGTAGTTTTTCTCAGCTGCACTAAGAGTTCTTGAGACGAACCCTATGGGTCTCTCTGAGCCATCCTCCATACGATGAGAGAGTACAGCACCCACACCGTAGGGTGATGCGTCACACGCCAGGATGAGTGGTTTGTTTGAATCATAATGCACTAACACACTACAGGACTGAAGTAGCGCTTTGGACTCTTCAAACGCCTTCTGCTGCTTGACCCCCCATGACCATTTTTCTTCCTTCTTAAGTAAGGTATGTAGTGGTGCCAGCAGCGTGGAGAGCTTTGGGAGGAACCTATGGTAATAGTTCAACAAGCCCAGGTAGGCTTTTAACTCAGTAACATTTTGTGGCTCAGGCGCCTCCGCAATGGCTTCCACTTTGTCTGTTAGAGGGTGTAGACCACTGGCGTTGATCTTGTGGCCTAGGAACACCACCTCTTTTCCCATGAACTCGCACTTGCTTCTTTTCAACCTCAGACCGCTTTTCTCCAACCGTTGAAGCACTTCCTCCAGCGTTTTCAGATGTTCTTGTTCATTTGGTCCTGTACAAAGGATGTCATCCAAATAAATGGCAACATTCGGAATTCCACCTAGGATGCCCTCCATAGTTCTCTGGAATATAGCAGGACTGGAAGCTACTCCAAATGGTAAGCGTGTGTAGGTATATAAGCCTTTGTGTGTATTGATGGTTACATACTTTCTTGATTCTTCTTCCAAGACTATCTGTTGGTAGGCGTGACTCATGTCTAATTTCGTGAAGTGTCGGCCGCCGTTCAGCTGTGCGAAGAGGTCCTCCACTTTAGGAATTGGATACTGATCCACCCGTGATGCTCGATTGACAGTGAGTTTGTAATCTCCACATATTCTAATGGAGCCATCCGGCTTTCTCACTGGGACTATGGGCGCCGCCCATTCTGCAACCTGCACTGGCTCAATGATCTTGTCATCCAGCAGCCTCTGTAGCTCGCTTTCAACCAGTGGCTTGACTGCATAGGGTACCGGTCGGGGTTTGCAGAATCGTGGTTGGGCCTCCTTGTCCACATTAATCTTTGCAGTGACACCTTTTAGCTGTCCTAAGCCTTCTTTGAACACCTCAGCGTGTCTTTCGAGGATCTCCTCCAGCTGCAATTTGGGCTGAGATTCCACCTTATTCACCAACTGATCCATCATGGCCAGTTCTTGTAGCCAACTTCGCCCTAGTAGATTTGGTCCTTCGCTCCCAACTACTACTACAGGTAAGTCCTTTTCTTTGTTTTCGTGCTGCACCTTCACTTGTGCCATGCCTAGCACGTCTAGCTTCTCTCCTGTGTATGTTTTTAATTTTAATGAACAGGGATTTAATTCTGCTGTGTCTGTTTTCTTCCACAGTTGTGTATATTGCTGTTTACTTAATATGGTTACTCCACAGCCTGTATCAACTTCAAATGTTACTTTCATCCCATTAACATTCATGGTACGCGTGATGGGCGCTACCTTGGTCAGCTCCTCTGACGTGTTGTAAATTGTGTGAAAACCCATGTCTTCTGTATCACTTTCTCCCTCCCCTCTCAGTTGATTCGCTTGCTGTTCCTTTCCTGGGCCCTTGTTTTCATACTTTTGCCCATTAACTGTCGCTTTCAGCACCTGTGCGCTGTCCACCTTTATTCTACATGCTTTCTTAATGTGCCCTCGCTTGCCACAATTATGACACAGCTCAGTGGCAAATTTGCACTCGGCGGCATTGTGCTGGCCTTTGCAGCGATAACAACTGGGGAATTTGTGCTGAGTTTTGTCAGTCGACACTTTGTGGACACCTACTTGGGTCTTAGGCACACGAACATGCGTTGCTGTGTCCTCTGTTAGCTTCCCTTGCATCTCTCTCACATCTTTAGATGCTGTTTCCATCGCTTGGCATAATTCCAAAGCCTTCGCAAAAGTGAGTTTTGTTTCAGATAAAAGTCGCCGTTGCATTCGGTCATCATTCACTCCACACACAAGTCTGTCTCTTAACATTTCTTCCAATGAGTCTTTGTAATCACAGTGCAGTGTTAATTTCCTCAATTCTGCCACATACTCTGCTATGGACTCAGTGTTCCTCCTTATGCGTGAATTAAATTTGAATCGTTGCACGATTTCACTCGGTTTGGGGCTGAAGTGCTTCTGAAGCTCAGCAGTAAGCTGGTCGTACGTTTTATCTTTCGGTAATGCAGGGCTTATTAAATTTCTCAACAAACTGTAAGTAGTTGCACCAACTCCACTCAACAGTACAGCCTTCCTTTTGTCTGGCTCCTCAATGTCATTAGCTTCGAAGAAAAAGTCCAACATTTCACTATATTCTTCCCATGACTGAGTCGAGTTATCAAAAGGGGTTACCGTTCCGATTACAGCCGCCATTGCTCGTCGTGGTGGGGAAACCTCGTTTTTCCTCCTCTGAACTTGCACTCGAACTACTGGAGTCACTTGAGTTCGCCACACTTGCAATGTTCTCTGTTTCTCGCCGCTGATTTTTTTCTTTTAATCCTCGTCGCCAATTGTGTGATATCCTACCGTGTAGCAATGATCACACTTGAGTTATTTCTTTGGCTAACTCTGCCGTTTATTCTGCAACACACATAATATGACTGAACATGGATTCTGCGCGGGGTTTTCACACTCTTATTCTAATGTGTCCCCTTCATAGTAGTGCTGAACAATACAGGTAGTTCCCCCTAGAGGCATGTGCCAGTAATGTTCTATTTTAGACTTGCAGTCTACCACAACAAGAATAATCCCAGGTTTCTTTTCAGTACTGTAGCCAGGTTGACAAAGAGTCAGGACTCTGTCAATCCTAGCATCCCCTTAGAGCTTACTAGTCAGGACTTTATGAACTTTTTCAATAATAAAATTTCATCCATCAGAGATAAAATCAATCAGATTCTTTCCACAGTTAACTTAAATACTGTAACTATTACAACTCCTTCTATTGATGTCTGTCTTGATGAGTTTACTCCAATCGACCTTTGTGAGTTAGACAAAATAGTTTCCTCATCCAAACCTTCAACTTGTCTTTTAGACCCTATTCCTACCAGGTTATTTAAAGAAGTCTTCCCACTTATTGGTAGCTTTATTCTTCATATAATCAATTCTTCATTAACTTTAGGCCATGTACCGCAGGCTTTTAAAACAGCTGTAATTAAACCCTTACTCAAAAAGCCAACGCTAGATCCAGGAGCTTTAGCTAACTATAGACCAATCTCTAATCTCCCTTTCATTTCAAAAATCTTAGAAAGAGTTGTTGCTACGCAATTATTTGACCACCTGCAGGGAAATGGTTTACTTGAAGAGTTTCAATCTGGGTTTAGAATCCATCATAGTACTGAAACAGCCTTAGCGAAGGTCACTAATGACCTCCTCATTGCATCTGATAATGGACTAGTTTCTGTACTTGTCCTTTTAGATCTTAGTGCAGCTTTTGATACTATTGATCATAATATTCTACTTGATAGATTAGAACACTATGTTGGACTTAATGGAACTTCGTTGCAGTGGTTTAGATCTTATTTATCTGATAGGTTCCAGTTTGTTCATGTAAATGATGAGTTTTCTTTCAACTCAAAGCTTAGTCATGGAGTTCCACAGGGATCTGTGCTAGGCCCTACTCTTTTTAGTTTATATATGCTTCCGTTAGGCAACATTATTAGAAAGCACTGTATACATTTTCATTGTTATGCAGATGACACACAATTATACCTGTCAATGAAGCCAGATGATACTAATCAATTAGCCAAGTTAGAAGCCTGTCTTAAGGAAATCAAAGCTTGGATGACTTGAAATTTCCTGCTATTAAATTCAGATAAGACTGAAGTCATTCTTGTTGGTCCAAAAAACCTTAGAAATTCCTTTCCAAATCAAACTTTCAGTTTGGATGCAGTTACTCTTTCTCTTAATAGCTCTGTGAGGAACCTTGGAGTTATTTTTGATCAGGATTTGTCCTTCAATTCACATATTAAATTTGTTTCTAAGACTGCCTTCTATCATTTGCGTAATATTGCCAAGATTAGGAGCATCTTGTCTCAGAGTGATGCTGAGAAGCTGATCCACGCTTTTGTTAGCTCGAGATTAGATTATTGTAATTCTTTATTATCAGGCTGTCCTAAAACATCTTTAAAAAGTCTTCAGCTGATCCAAAATGCTGCAGCAAGAGGTTTAACAGGTACTAGAAAGAGAGATCATATCTCTCCGGTTCTGGCCTCCCTTCATTGGCTTCCCATAGAGTTTAGAATTAAGTTTAAAATCCTTCTTCTTACTTACAAAGCTTTAAACAATCAGGCTCCTTTTTATTTAAAAGATCTGATACTACCGTATCATCCTAACAGAGCACTACGCTCCCAAAATGCAGGATTACTTGTAATACCTAGAATCTCCAAAAGTACAATGGGAGGCAGAGCCTTCAGTTATCAAGCTCCTCTCCTGTGGAATCAGCTGCCAATCTGGATTCGGGAGTCAGACTCGATCTCTGTTTTTAAGAATAGGGCTAAAACCTACCTTTTTGATATAGCCTACAATTAGGGAGGGATCATGTGTTTCTGAACCCTCCCTTAGTTATGCTGCTAATAGGTTTAGTCAGCCGGGGGACCTCCAGTAATGCACTGGGCCTCACTCCTTTCCTCACTCTCTATGAAATATTTTTTTTTTTGCTGGTCATTAACATTTGTTTGTTCTCTCCCATAGATTGAGTCCCCATCGTGCTGTTTGCTCTCTACATGTCTGTTCTTTTCTTCTTCTCTATCCCCTCACCCCCCAGCCAGTCGCAGCAGATGACTGCCCCTCCCTGAGCCTGGTTCTGCTGGAGGTTTCTTCCTGTTAAAAGGGAGTTTTTCCTCTCCACCGTCGCCAAGTGCTTGCTCACAGGGGATTGCCTGATTGCTGGGGTCTTTCTGCAACTGTGGGAGTCCCCCCTTCAGTTGATAGTGCTATGAGATGACTTTTGTTGTGAAATGGCGCTATATAAATAAAGTTGAATTGAATTGAATTGAATTGAATTGAATTATTAGATGAGTTTCTTGTAAAAACACAATTTTTGAACCTATGTCTTTTATTTTATTCATAACTTGTTTAAGTTTTTTTAAATTTTGTAGACCTCTGCAATTCCATGAAGTTAAATTAAGATTAACGCTTTGGTCTATGATCAGTAAGGAGTTTGGGATTACCTCACAATATAAACATGCTCATACAGAGAAGCAAAAACATGAGTGGTTGAACATTCATCCTACAAACTGAAAGTTTGATTTGGAAAGGTATTTCTAAGGTTTTTTGGACCAACAAGAATGACTTCAGTCTTATCTGAATTTAATAGCAAGGAAATTACAAGTCATCCAAGCTTTGATTTCCTTAAGACAGGCTTCCAACTTGGCTATTTGATTACTATAATCTGACTTCATTGACAGGTATAATTGTGTATCATCTGCATAACAATGAAAATGTATAAAGTGCTTTGTAATAATGTTGCCTAACGGAACCATATATAAACTAAAAAGAGTAGGGCCTAGCACAGATCCCTGTGGAACTCCATGACTAAGCTTTGAGTTGAAAGAAAACTAATTATTGACGTGAACAAACTGGAACCTATCAGATAAATAAGATCTAAACCACTGCAACGAAGTTCCATTAAGTCTAACATAGTGTTCTAATCTATCAAGTAGAATATTATAATCGATAGTATCAAAAGCTGCACTAAGGTCTAAAAGGACAAGTACAGAAACCAGTACATTATCAGATGCGATGAGGAGGTCGTTAGTGACCTTCGCTAAGGCTGTTTCAGTACTGTGATGGATTCTAAACCCAGACTGAAACTCTTCAAGTAAACCATTTCCCTGCAGGTGGTCAAATAATTGCGTAGCAACAACTCTTTCTAAGATTTTTGAAATGAAAGGGAGATTAGAGATTGGTCTATAGTTAGCAAAAGCTCCTGGATCTAGCGTTGGCTTTTTGAGTAAGGGTTTAATTACAGCTGTTTTAAAAGCCTGCGGTACATGGCCTAACGTTAATGAAGAATTGATTATATGAAGAATAAAGCAAGAACCTGGTAGGAATAGGGTCTAAAAGACAAGTTGAAGGTTTGGATGAGGAAACTATTTTGTCTAACTCACAAAGGTTGATTGGAGTAAACTCATCAAGACAGACATCAACTGAAGGAGTTGTAGTAGTTACTGTATTTAAGTTAACTGTGGTAAGAATCTGATTGATTTTGTCTCTGATGGATGAAATTTTATTATTGAAAAAGTTCATAAAGTCCTGACTAGTAAGCTCTAAGGGAATGCTAGGATTGACAGAGTCCTGACTCTTTGTCAACCTGGCTACAGTGCTGAAAAGAAACCTGGGATTATTCTTGTTCTCTTCTATTAATGCAGAATAATAACTCGTTCTAGCTTTTCTAAGAGATTTTTTATAAATTAAAAGATGATTTCTCCAAGCTATATAGATTTCATCTAAATTAGTGGAGCGCCATTTTCTTTCTAACTGACGAGTCTTCTGTTTTAAGCTACTTTCTGTGTTGAACCAAGGAGTTAGAAATCTCTGATTAGACTTTTTCTTTTTTAAGGGGGCCACCAAGTCTAGAGTCTGATGCAGAGAAGCTGTAACACTATCCACCATGTTATCAATTACAGAAGGAGCAAGCTGTCTATAGCTTATTTCCGTTGTGTTGACACATGGCGTAGAGGAAACAATCTGCATAAATTTGGTAACAGCATCATCTGAGAGGCATCTACTGTAATAATATTTTTCTTTAGGAGCCAAATAGTCAGAAATAGTAAAATCAGAGGTTAACAGACAATGGTCTGACAGTACAGGGTTATGAGGAGACACTACAAGATTTTCTATTTCTATGCCATATGTCAGAACAAGGTCCAACATATGGTGGAGATAATGAGTAGAATTTCCTACTTTCTGAGAAAACCCAATCGAGTCTAATATTGAATTAAATGCCACATTAAGGCAGTCACTATCTACATCCACATGTATATTAAAGTCCCCTACTATAATTATTCTATCAGATTTCAGCACTAAATCAACTAAGAAATCAGCAAATTCGGATAAAAATTCTGAGTAGGTTGATGGAGGACGATAAACTATGGCAAATAAAATTGGGTTTAACCTAAAATTGCTAAAGTGCCCAATACTGAGGACCAGGCCCTCAAAGGAATTATAACATGTTTTTTGCTTTACATTAATTAATAGTTTGGAATGGTAAATTGTTGCTACTCCTCCTCCACGACCAGAACTTCTGGGATTTTGACAGTTTAAATAACCAGAGGAAGTTGATTCATTTAAGCCAACATAATCCTCTTGCCCTAACCAAGTCTCTGTAAGGGATATTAAATCAATCTGATGATCAATTAACAGATCATGGACTAACAGAGACTTGGGAGTTAGAGACCTAATATTTAATAAACCACATTTAATTTTTAAATTATGAGGAGGAACAGAGGCCAAATCATTCAATTTAGAGGCTTTATGTTTAATTTGAGTTTTACCAATTTTTTGCTTAATCACTTTGGGATGCTTATATGTTATATTTTTATTTACTTTGGAGGGAGCAGACAATGATTCTCTGATGGGGAAGACAGGGGCTAAGTTGAGGGGTGGCGGATGAAGAGAAGCTGCAGAGAGGCGTGTGAGACTGCGATTCTGCTTCCTGGTCCCAACTCTGAGTTGTCAAGGTTTTGGAAATTTGGATAAAAAAGATGCCAAATTGTTAGATAAATGAGACGCACCATCCAAAGTGGGATGGACGCTGTCTCGTCTCATAAGACCAGGTTTTCCCCCAAATGAGCTCCAATTGTCAATGTAGCCCATGTTGTTTGCAGGACACCACACAGACAGCCAGCGGTTCAAGGATGACGAGCGGCTAAACATGTCATCACTGGTCAGATTGGGGAGGGGCCCAGAGAATACTACAGAGTCCGACATTGTTTTGGCAAAGTCACACACTGATTCTACATTAAGTTTCATGACTTCCGACTGCCGGAGACGGATGTCATTAATGCCAGCGTGAATAACAATTGTGGAGTATTTACAGTTACTTTTAGCCAGCATTTTCAAATTTAACTCAGTGTCGCCTGCTCTGGCCCCAGGAATGCATTTGACTATGGCCGCTGGAGTCTCTAGGTTCACGTTTCAGACTACAGAGTCGCCAATGATCAGAGTTTTTTCCTCAGCGGGTGTGTCGCTGAGCAGGGAAAAACGATTAGAAACGTGAACAGGTTGGAGGTATACCGGGGCTTTGCGACTAGGCTTCCTTCTCACCGTCACCCACCCAGTCTCCTCGCTGCTGAGGAGAGCCGGAGGACCGCTAATGGGGGGCCTATGCTAGGCCCCCCCCACATTGACTCAATGCTTACGTAGGTAAGCATTGAGAGCCTTTCTCGTCACACCAGGTTCCACCATCACATCAAAGTCCTCCGGGTGGAGATCAAGAACCTGGTCCATGTTTCTCAAACTGAAGCACACTCCACCCCTTATGTTCAGCAGCCCCGCTCTACTTCCCCCATCGGAGAGCAACAGCTCAGCTTCAACTTCTGCGTTCTCTACTGTCAGTGCTGGACCCTCAAATCCTCCTCCGAACTGGAGCAGAAACAGCAGCTTCACCCCCGCGGTGCCTCAACACAAGAATGGACATCTATAGCATCACACCCCCCCCCCCCCATGCCAAGGGGAGATAAGATAAGATAAGATTATCCAGGCAGAAGGCAGCAACTCAAACTTGCTTGGTGATGTGTCTCTTGAAGATCCAAGGTAAAGATGAGGAGGTACGCAAAGCTGAGGATCTATGTCGTACAGTCAGAGAAAAACTGGAAGAGGAGGTTAAGACATACATCGGTGTTTCACACATTAAGACTTTTTCCCTTTCCTGCTGTCATAGTATATATAAGGGAAGAGCTAAAAGAGAAATGAAGAGAAATAAAAGACTCAAGGTTATGAATCAAAATAATAAAATTAAAAAACGAGCAATGTCTGTGTATTTTTCTGCCTATTGTGTTCACTCTCTTGAGGGATGAAAAAAAGGACTTAAAATCATAAACCAGGCCAAAGAGGGCTCACTGTTTCTCCACTTGCAACAATGAATATGGTATTTATCCATAAGGATAATCATGTTGATCATGTCAGAGCACCTCTGCTCTAGGTGCTCCATATACAGTGGAAACTCGCTGGGGACACATGGACAGGAATACCGGCAGGGAAATAGGATACAATGTAAATGATGCCACAACAGACACAGACAGGACCCAGCATATAAAGTCTACACACCCCTGTTCAAATGCCAGGTTTTTGTGATGTAGAAAAATGAGACCAAGATAAATCATTCCAAAACTTTTTCCACCATTAATGTGACCTATAACCTGTATAACTCAATTGAAAAACAAACTGAAATCTTTTAAGGGGAAAAACAAAAAACTTATGTGGTACACCCAAATAGGGCACCACATTTGGAAATAATTCAGAGAGACTGTCATTTTATTTTTATTTTAAGAGCATTTAAATATATTTTGAGATTGTGGACGATCAATAATATTAACATTTGATATGTAGCCCTGTATAAATATTTAAGAGTAAGCAGCGGAACCTTTGGCACTGCGGTCGTCCTGCCCCAGGTAAACAATGAGGGTGCGCTTCCGGCCCCCCCTTTAGTACTATCTGGAGAAAGACACGAGTGGTCCTGTGTTCTGTCTTTCTAAGGCTCTTTCCTTATTTTACAGACCCAAGAGCAGACATGGAGGATCACGTTTTTTTTCTTTAAAACCTATTTCTTTTTGTTATTGTGGCCACCTCCCCGGGACCCGTAACAAACTGTGGGGGGCTCGTCCGGGATCTCTCCTCTTCAGTCATCGAGGGAAGATCCAGTGATACCAGAACTACGAGACAACGGTTGCCAAGCTGCTACGTCAGACACGTCAGTCAGTGGGTTCCAAGGAGGGAGATCAAAGAGAAAGAAAGGATCTTCAACCAAAAGTGGAACTGCACTGCTGTCAAGAAGGTAAAACGCAGCCTAGTCACTGTACAGATAATACAACACTCGAACTACAGATAGCTAAAGTACCATGTCGACAGCACGGAAAGAACTGATATGGAGCATCAGACGATGCTTGTTTGCCCTCTCGAGTAAGGATCTTTTCGGGCTAACAAAGAGCCTTGCAGCTGGAGACGAGGACACACAGTTCAGTGAAGACGATAATGAGAGCTGTATGGACTATGTCAATTCCTATTTACGGTCCCCAACTCTGCTGAAACTTGAAGATGAGGGAATGAGTCAGTTGCTAATGTTGGATGATCTGCTAACTGAAGTGATACAAACGAGCGGCTCCACCACGCATCCAGCTGATCAGGCTGCAACACCAACCAAGTCAAG
Organism: Pholidichthys leucotaenia; assembly: GCA_020510985.1. NCBI lineage: Eukaryota > Metazoa > Chordata > Actinopteri > Cichliformes > Pholidichthyidae > Pholidichthys > Pholidichthys leucotaenia. Next base: position 446,260,666 of record CM035836.1, on the reverse strand, counting down.
TCCTCATCCATCCAATATGTTGCCAGATCCACCATCACCATCTGCTGTTCCACCAGGCATTCAAGTTAGTGTGAACGCAAACGCAGAGTCTGTAGAGGAGCTGAGGAAAGCATATGAGACACTGGGTGAAAGACTAAGACTGTGAAGTTGTGACACTCCAACCACTTGCAGCACCCAGTCGTCAGAGCCATTCACAACCGCAGCCAAGGGAACAAGGTAGTCCAGAAAGACATGTCACTCTCAAAGACCTTTCCTACCTGCTTCGGAGAGAATTCAAGGTTTTTGGAGGACAAATTGGAGACAACAGCTCTGAAATCAGTTATAACAGTCTCATAAGATAGATCAATGAAGGATTGAAAGAAGGATTTTCTGAAACAGAGATCGTGAGGGGGGTACTGAGAATTGTAAAGCCTGGCACGTTCAGGGACATGCTCATGCTCAAAGATGAACTGGCTCTTTCTGAACTTCAGGGCTTTCTCCGATCCCACCTTGGAGAAAAGGCAACAACAGAGATATTCCAGGAGTTAATGTGCGCCCGACAAACTGAGCAGGAGTCCCCTCAGCAATTCCTGTATCGCATGATTGGACTCAAACAGAAACTTATCTTTCAGTCAAAACAAGCCAATGCAGACATCTCGTATGACCCAAGGACAATCCAGGAAGTGTTTCTGCACACAGTCTATCAAGGCCTGGGAGTGAAGTATGCAGACCTACGGCAACAACTAAGACCTCTTATATCAAACAACAATGTAACAGATGTAGAGATTCTTAGTGAGGTCACAAAGATAATCATTGATGAGAATGAGCACCAGCGAAGGTTAGGACAAACCCCTCGTCTGAAGTCAGCACAAAGCGCTGTGATTGCAACAAAGGACACAACAGCCAAAGACCAACAAGTCTCACAGACAATCAAACAACTTGCTGCACAAGTAGAGACTCTAACCAAGATGGTGGCAACTTTCATGGAACAGAAAGCTGTAAACCCCTCCCCTCAGCGTTCTCAGCCTCCAGCCAACCAAAAGAAAACCTATCTCTGTCCGAAATGTACTGAACAAAGCTTACAGGAGTGTAGTCATTGCTTTGTATGCGGTGAGTTGGGACACAGAGCAGTTGGATGTCTGAAGCGACCCCAAGAATCAGGGAAGCGGGAAACGGTCTCTGTCAAGGGACAGCCAGAGATCGGTACAGAGTCAAAGTCCCAGCCAGTAAACTCCTCCTCTACCGAAGCTTCAACTCCGCGCCCCAAGCACCAGAGCAAGCAGCTGAGAAAGCAGGTCAAACGCAACAGAAGGAAAGGTCAGATTCCCTCCTGTCAGAGTGCTACCGAATGCCAAGTTCCCCTTGTCGGTAAGAAAAGTCTGCTGAAATGTCTAATTGGTGGGTATCCTGTAACAGTGCTGTTTGACTCTGGCTCACAAGTGAGTATAGTTGACAGGCAATGGGTCAAAAGGTACATACCCAACACTGTGGTAAGACCACTCCAACATCTGCTGAACGACGAGCTTGAGGTTTATGCAGTTAATGGCCAAGCAGTTCCATATGACGGGTGGGTCGAGCTTACAGTCACTTTAGCGGGTCACGAAGATCCCAATCTCACTGTACGAGCGCCATTCCTAGTCAGTAAGCTGTAACTGAACCAACCACTAGTTGGAGCTAATGTGCTGGGAGCGATTATACAAGGCCAAGAGACAGATGAAGAAGCCAGTACAGTACTGAGTAGTCTACTGCGCAGAGCTTTTGGAATGACAGAAGGAGACACAGAAACGGCACATGGATACGCTCAGAAATGGAAAGGGAAAATGACAGAGGCGTACAGGATCGCAAGTGCAAACAGTCAACAGTCAAGTTCCAAAGGAAAGACAAACTATGACAAACGATGCAAAGGTGTAGTCCTGCAAGTAGGAGACAGAGTGCTTGTACGGAACCTGGGCGAAAGAGGTGGTCCTGGCAAGCTAAGGCCCTACTGGGAACGAACAGTCTACATCGTGAGAGAGCAGGTTGGAGACAACCCCGTCTACAAAGTAAGTCCAGAGACAGGAGGTCGTCCCATCCGTACCCTACACAGAAACTTGCTTCTCCAAGTCAAAGACTTACCAGTCGACATCGTTCAAAGTCCAGTTGCCAAGTCACAAAAGAGAAACAACAGACCTACCGATATCAGACAAAACACACTGGAAAAGTCAAACAGTCCTGAAGCGAGTGATTCAGAAGAAGACGAACCCCTCTATTGGTTTCGTGTTCCCAGACACCTGCAAGAAAGTCAACGTCCAGTCGACCAAGTTCAGTGTGAGTCACAAAGAAGACAGGGAACAACACAGCAAAGACAAGTACAAATTCCTATTCAATCTGAACAAGACAGAGACAATATTACGGAGGAAGGACAAGAAATACAAAGGGAAAGCAAACAAAACGTGGACCAACTTCAACCAGACGACGACAGGGAAGTGCTTCATCTCCACCAAGATGTTCCTGCTCCTAGTCCCGGACTTGCAGCTGATCCTGAGCCGGTGCCCAGTCCAGAGCCAGACCACCGTCCTGAGTCGCCACCACCTCTGAGGCAGTCCACCAGGCAGAGACGACCCAACATGGTGTTCACCTATCCGTCCCTGGGCCAGCCAGCCTTCCAGACTCATCCGTCGGTGAACACTGTCAGTGTTCAGCAGTCAACACCATATCCTTTTATGTGCTACCCTTCTTTCTATCCTCAACCTTTTTATCTTCCTCCTTTCACCTCTAACTACTTGCCATGTCAGTATGCTATTCCTTGCTATTAAACTGACCAGATCTTGGATAATACCTGAAGATTAAGGACACTTGAAACGAAAGACGTTCCAAAGACTTTTGAATAGAGACTTTATTAGTGTTGAGATTTTGATTTGTTACTGTTAAGTGTCAGGAGCCACTTTTGTTGTTGGGGAGCGTGTGGTACACCCAAATAGGGCACCACATTTGGAAATAATTCAGAGAGACTGTCATTTTATTTTTATTTTAAGAGCATTTAAATATATTTTGAGATTGTGGACAATCAATAATATTAACATTTGATATGTAGCCCTGTATAAATATTTAAGAGTAAGCAGCGGAACCTTTGGCACTGCGGTCGTCCCGCCCCAGGTAAACAATGAGGGTGCGCTTCTGGCCCCCCCTTTAGTACTATCTGGAGAAAGACACGAGTGGTCTTGTGTTCTGTCTTTCTAAGGCTCTTTCCTTATTTTACAGACCCAAGAGCAGACACGGAGGATCACGTTTTTTTTCTTTAAAACCTATTTCTTTTTGTTATTGTGGCCACCTCCCCGGGACCCGTAACACTTACAATAACATGCTTGCATAAATATGCACACCCTCTTATAAATCTGGGGATGTGGTTGTGTTCAGAATTAACCAATCACATTCAAACTCATGCCACCATTTAAAGTGCCTCTGATCAACCTCAATTAAAGTTCAGCTGTTCTAGTAAGCGTTTCCTGGCATTTTTGTAGTCACATCTTACAGCACAAGCCATGGTCCATGTTATGTCCATAAACCTGGCAGTAAAGACACGGACGAGGGTGTTGCACTGGAACTGGGCTTTATTGTAGAACTATGTGTTGTGTGGGATTTGGCCCTCGGGGCTTGCCATAGCCGATGCCAGGCAGTCGATGCAATGACGTCAGGAGGCCTATGGTCAGTTTGTATATTGTACCTGTTTTCCTTAATAAAGTTCAGTTCGTTGCTCAGTTCAACACAGCTCCAGTCTCCCGTTATTGAGACATAACATTTTGGTGACGAGAATAAACCATAGGAGCATGCATTAAACTACCACTTCCATTTTTACAGTCTCTGGGTATGCCAACTATACCACGGTACCACTGGCAGGAGGCGTTCAAGGTGTATAATGCCGTGGCCAGCCTGGCACTTTTTCACTTTTTCACACCACTGTATATGTAGGCAATCACACATGTTAGGCTTTGACAAATATAAAAGGGACTGAACGCCACTAAGATTTATTTGATTGTGTGAATATTAATTACAGAATTATTGAAAACGAATTGGACATCCAATATTAGTGACTGTTTAAGAACCCTTGTTTATTTGTTTGTTAGATTATCTTTTATGACATGTTCATAAGTGTTGTATCTTGCACTTTGGGGAATGGGAGTTGTTCAGTCACCATTATAATCATTCATTCATTCATTCATCTTCTTCCGCTTAATCCTTTTCAGGTTGCGGGGGGGGCTGGAGCCTATCCCAGCATCTTTGGGGGAGAGACAGGGTACACCCTGGACAGATCGCCAGTCCATCGCAGGGCCAACACAGAGAGACAGACAACCATACACTCTCACAGTCATACCTAAGGACAATTTAGAATTCCCAGTTTCTCGATGCCAATTAACCTAACTTGCATGTTTTTGGCATGTGGGAGGAAACCGGAGAAATCCCGGAGTAAACCCATGCAGACACAGGGAGAACATGCAAGCTCCACACAGATCACTGTTGGTCGGGGGCTGGGATCGAACCCAGGATCCCCCGGCCAAGGGTGAGTTGTTGTGCTGCCGCAGTGCTAACCACTCTGCCACCGCGCCACCATTATAATCATTTTAGTTTATATGTGTAGTTTGTAGTGCATCATCAATAAACTCATGCAGTATTATAACAGGACACATTTACAAATATTTGAGACCCATTTTAGTGCATCCTTTTATATTTTAGCAATATTATAAGTACAAAACACCGAACATTATTATTCACAGCAGAATGACCCGTATGCCTGCAACTGTTGCATCAGTGTTGCAACAGTTGCAACACTGACGTTTTGCCGGTTGTCATCTGGCCCATCTTCGCTGTGGTCGTTCATCACCCCGAACCCAAACCAAGTCCATAACCCAAAGTGGAATCTTACTCGACCTGATGTGCTGCTGCTGAGCATGCGGTAACTCCATGCTCGTCGGTCTGGCCCCGTCCTCTTCTGTAAATGTTGTAGTGTTCACCGTTGTAGCTGCAGACCCCCCACCCAACTATGGCCAAGTATCGGCGGCATCTGGGGCTAGCATGGTGTTGCTCATCGGCATGGGTACTGACACTGAGCGAGAACTGGCCGACTTGAAAGCGAGGGTGTCCGTTAGCTATTCGTACCATTCACTCCCAGCGTTGTCCATTGGGGACAGGCGGGGTGATTTCTCAGGTGGGTTCCCCAGGTAAGACAAACAGCACACCCTGGCGTAGTGATTCAAGCGTCCACATCTACTACAACGTCTTTCTCTTGCCAGGCACTCTACTGCTTTATGGCAGTGTATCGCGGACTCACAACCCCTGCAACTGGAGGTTCCCGGGGCAGACCTTCGGCTGGCAGCATTGGTTTCCCAATAATCTTTGTCCAAGCTATCCTCGCTATCAGGGTCCGCAACATTAGCTGACGCAGGTGGCTCTGGCGGCTTCTGTAACTGGCACCAATTTAGCTCCAGAGCTAGCTTATCAAAGGCCTCCAACCGGAGAGCTAGCTTGATAGCTCTAGCTAATATTAAGTCATTAGGCACCATTAATAATCTAGCAGGCAGCTCAGCGTTGTACGTGTGGTCTGCCAGTTGGTCGCGTACTATTTTGTCTTCAAAGCTGCCCAAAATGACACTCGCTAGATAGCTGCTTCAAATCAATGACCTACTGGCGGATAGGCACACTGACCCGTTAGTGTCTCTGGCGAAAGCAAATTCTCCAAACAGTCATGCTGTCTGGGGTGGAGAAACGGTTAGCTAGCAGCTCTACGACGTCCTCATACGAGTCTGACGCGCCAATCGTCCATAAGTCCCTCTGGCCTTCAACACCCAGGTTGTGGGCGAGAAGTGCCCGTGCCCTCACCTTATCAAGCTTCCCGAGGTCCAGTGCTGTAATGTACGCTTGATAGGCCTCCAACCAATGTGGCCATGGCACCGGTGGTTTGCCTGGGAGCTCGAGAAAGGGATGGAGTGGTGCCTCCATGAGTTAATTCTCAGTCGCACAAATGTTATGTCCACAAATCAGGTGATGAATGAGGTGAAGAGAGTGGTAACGTTGAACACGGCTTTATTAAGAATATAGTGAAGCAGTACACAGCAAGCACTCAGCGGGTTCATCCGGCATAAGAGAGTGTGTCCATGGCGGCCCATCCTGCTATATAGGGCAGTGCAGTGATGCAACAGGAAGTTGGCGTCAAGACCCTTCACTTCACAGTAAGTGCTGCCATCACATGAAGCAGCAGCTGAGACTCCAGTTAACTGGGCAGGCTGGACTTAGCCCCTTACGAAGGACTGCGGTCCCACTGCTGCCCCCCCGGACACCCACACACCTCGTATTCTCCACATACGCCAAATTATCCTTTAGAGCTACGCAATCACAGCAACATCGCTTCATAGCTTGTATTGCTCATTAGTACTTCCATACTTGACCTATTGTATAGAGGTCTGGGGTAACAACTATAAAAGTACACTTAATTCATTGCTAATATTACAAAAAAAGGCAGTCCGTGTTATACACAAAGTTGGGTATTTTGAACATACTAATTTATTGTTTTTACATTAAAAGTTATTGAAATTACGGGATCTGGTTGATTATTATACAGCACAGTTAATGTTTAAAGTCAGTAAAAACTTTTTGCCACACAATATACAAAATCTTTTCAGTGAGAGAGACAGGAAATACAATTTACGGGGGAATACAAAAATTTAAAATGCACCTAGTAAGATCTACTAGGAAAGGTTTTTGTGTGTCTGTGTGTGGGGTAAAATTGTGGAATGGGTTGGGGGAGATACAAAGGCAATGTCCAAACATCCATTTATTTAAATCAGCATATAAAGAAATGATTTTTGAACAATATAAAAATAAAGGACAGCAATATTACAATGTGTCTTCAATGAAGAAAGGTTGTTATTGTTGAATATATATGCTGAGTACTATTATTATTGATATCATTATTACTAGAATATTACAACAGTATTATAGTTTTAGGATTGTTGTTAGGATGGATTTATTTGAAGTATTATATAGGCCAGGTGGTATTATTATTATTATTATTATTATTGTTGTTGTTATTGTAACTACTATATGGCTACATATTATTATGGTTATTATTATTATTATATGGTTACTTATTGCGCCTAGGTATTGTAAGCCATGTCGGGGTATATGGTGGTATATATGGTGATTATGATGATGATAATATTGTGTATAATTATATTAAACATACCAGATGTGGTATATATTACTCATATATTCCATACCTGCATACGTTGGAGCATGTGGAAATGTGTGGGGCAACATATGCAAAGGAATTTCACACCTCTGAAAGGACAAAGGAATCTCACCGCCGTGTGAAGACCAATGGCGTCACAGGACGCCATGGCAACAGACTTGACACCTTCACCCCCTTAGGTGAGGAGAGGTTTTCCCATCACCTCCCAAGACGGAGGGAGGAGTTAACAGGACTAATGGGGATTTAGATAACGGGGGATTTCAGCTTGTGTTTTGCATGTCTTGGATGTGTGCCTGTATTTAACCAGCGAGCTGGGCAGAATTCTTCCTCTTTGCCTTCTGCCAAGCTCTGCACCATGATGAGACAAGATAGAAGAGTTGTTCATTAAAGACTCTGCTTTTGTGATACAAAACCGCCTCGTTATTTCCAGCTCTTCTACACTGGTGACCTTGACACGAGTATGGACCTGAGGCGTTCTTCAAGCGACTCATCCGCGGCGAATCTGACTTACGCCAGCGACAACGCAGACGAGGGAACAAGCAGACAGCTGTTCCCCCAGGCAGAGGGTACCGAGAGAGCTCAACCGAGCTCCAGCACCGCCGTGAGAGCCGAGGCAAGGCACTCTCACCCGGCGGGCACAACAGTGATGATGTGCACAAACGCCGTCGCTGTTAAACTGCCAGATTTCTGGCGAGAAGACCCGGCCTCTTGGTTTCTCCAAGCCGAAGCCCAGTTCATACTGGCGGGCATCACGGCAGACGATACTAAGTTCTACCATATCGTCTCCAAACTCGACTCCGCCACTTCGAGGTGTGTGCGAAGCTTGATCCAGCGACCACCGGCCCGGGACAAGTATGAGACACTCAAGGCGACCATCGTGGCGAATTACGTCCCGTCGGCGGAAGAAAGAGCCGAAAAAATCCTGGCAGTCTACGGCCACAGAGGGGGCAATCCAAAGACCCTCATGGAGGATTTGCTGCAGCTCAAGGAGGAGGACAATGATAATTTCCTCTTTCAATTTATTTTCCTCAGCACGCTACCACCACACATGAGAGGGACACTCGCCAGTATGAAGTGCAACAATCATCAGGACTTCCGCACGCTGGCCAACGAGGCTTATCGACTCGTCAACGCCTGCAGAGATTGGACATCCACAGCGGCATCCGCAGACCTCAAAACTGATGCCCCGAACCTTGGAGAGTCACAAACCACGGAGCAGGCTCAACCCACGGTGACAGCAGCGCGGCCCAAGCGCAACAAACAGAATGACGTCTGTTATTATCACCACCGCTTCGCCGAGAAAGCCCGGAAATGTGTTCCCCCTCTGCAAGTTTACGATGTCGGGAAACGCCAAAGCCGAGGGCCGTTAACGGCAGCGGTTCTCGGCGAGAAAAATAAGCTGTTATACGTGACGGATGGACACACAGGCAAGCAGTTCCTCATCGACACAGGAGCCCAGCTGAGTTTCGTCATGCCCTCCCACGCAGATCGAGCCATGGGCACCCGGGGCAATGGAGCAGTGGCAGCCAACGGTTCTGACATCGACACGTTCGGGGAAAAGAGCCTGCATCTCCTCATTCACGGCCGCAGCTACAGATGGACATTTGTTGTAGCGGCGGTGAGTTTTAACTTGTTAGGCGCAGATTTTCTGTGTGCACACGGGTTATTAGTTGATCTAGCAAATAGGTGCCTGGTTAATGCACTGTCTTTTGCTTCTATTCCTTGCTCAGCTCGAGTCTCTCCACCACCTGTGCAGGCCAACATCACCACGGCAGGAGGTAAGTTTGAGCAACTCCTCACCCAATTTCCAGCACTCACAACCCCCAAATTCTCAGCCACTGTAGCCAAACACGGGGTTAAACACTTCATTCCAACAACGGGACCTCCCGTTTTTGCCAAAGCTCGCCGCTTAGACGCGGCCAAGCTCAACATAGCAAGGGACGAATTTGCAGCTCTTGAAAAATTAGGCATTGTCCGACGTTCAAAGAGCCCTTGGGCTTCACCACTTCACATGGTTCCGAAATCCGACGGTTCTTGGAGACCGTGCGGAGATTACCGCAGATTAAACAACGCTACAGTGCATGACCGCTACCCCATTCCTCACATACAGGACTTTTCACTACATTTAGCGGGTGCGCGCATTTTTTCAAAAATAGACTTAGTCCACGGTTATCACCAAGTTCCAGTCCGAGCTGAAGACATTCCTAAAACAGCGGTTATAACCCCTTTCGGCCTTTTTGAATTCCTGCGAATGCCTTTCGGCCTCAAAGGTGCTGCTCAGACTTTTCAGCGTATGATGGACGCAGTCTTACGCGACCTCCCCTTTGTTTTCGTCTACCTCGACAACATGCTGGTAGCCAGCTCAGCGGAGGAAGAGCACGAGCAGCATCTCACTGCCGTTTTTCAGAGGCTAGAAGAGCACGGATTAATAATTAATCCAGCCAAATGCAAATTCGGCGTATCGCAAATTGATTTTTTGGGACACAGAGTCTCCCCGAAAGGGGCAGTTCCGCTTCCAGACAAAATTCATGCGATAGAAGGTTTTCCACGGCCCCAAATGGTCAAATCGCTACAGGAATTTTTGGGGATGGTTAATTTTTACAACAGTTTCCTCCCTCATGCAGCTCAGCTCATGCAGCCCCTGTATGACGCGCTCAAAAAAAAGAGAGCTTCCAACGCGGTCGAATGGACCCCGGAACGCGAACGCGCTTTTGCGGAAGTTAAAAACGCCCTAGCTAACGCCACAATGTTAGTCCACCCAGATCCCTTGGCCCGCATTGCTCTAACCACAGATGCTTCAGACTTGGCCATAGGAGCAGTTGTAGAACAACTTGTCAAGGGGGTCTGGCAGCCTTTAGCATTTTTTAGCAAATCGCTAAACCCGACGGAACGCAAGTACAGCACTTTTGACAGGGAGCTGCTGGTGCTCCATTTATCCATCCGCCACTTCCAGTTTTGGTTAGAAGGGCGGAGTTTCACGGCTTTTGTGGACCATAAACCGCTCACTTTTGCTATGGCTAAAATTTCAGAACCTTGGTCGGGCAGACAACAAAGACAGAGCTGACTCCTTGTCAGCGCGCCAAAGTACACAAACACACAAAAGCCCCTTTGGAGCCTTTTCCCATCCCTGCTAGAAGGTTCGACCACATTCATGTCGACCTCGTGGGGCCGCTGCCTTCCTCCCAGGGTTTCACACACCTGCTAACAATGATAGACTGCACCACGCGCTGGCCAGAGGCAGTCCCTCTAGTGGCAACTACAGCGGAGGAAGTCGCTCTCGTTTTTCTAACAAATTGGGTGGCACGTTTCGGCGTCCCATCAGACATCACGTCAGATAGGGGGCCTCAATTTGTCTCAGAGCTCTGGTCAGCCATGTCCAACAGTTTAGGGGCAACAATTCACCGTACCACCGCTTATCACCCTCAGGCTAATGGGTTATGCGAGCATTTTCACAGGTCCTTAAAGGCCGCCCTCAGAGCCTCATTAACAGACACAAATTGGGTAAATAAACTTCCCTGAGTTTTATTGGGGTTGCGTGCGGCACCTAAAGAGGATTTAGACGCTTCCCCTGCAGAATTAGTCTTTGCTCAGCCTATCAGACTACCAGGTGAATTTTTACCAGAAAACCCGGAACCAGGGCACCTCCCAGTCCCAAGGTTTTTAGGCAGTAACAGACCGGACTCTCTACACGGTCCAGCTCATCACTCCTTTCCGCGAGTTTTTGTTCCTCAAACTTTAAAAAACGCCGAGTTTGTTTTTGTTAAGCATGAAGCCCTTAAACCAACGTTACGCCCAGTATACGATGGCCCGTTCAGAGTGCTGGAAAATGGTGACAAACACTTTGTGCTTGATTATGGGGATAGAAATGAAACGGTCAGCATTGACAGACTCAAACCTGCCTTCTTGTTGAGAGACGAACCTGCACAGTTGGCGCGAGCACCTCGGCGAGGTAGACCCCCCAAGGAAAAAGTCTCAGCCCCCAGGCAGGGAACAGATAATCTCTCTCCTTCCCACACTGCAGAGTCCTCACAACAAGGTCCCAGCAGGATGCCTAAACCAGCCTACAGCAGCTTTGGGAGAAGATTGAAACCCAGACTGCACAAGGACTGATTACACCACTCTGCAATTTTTCGCTAATTGTGCCGCAACAGTTTAGGACTGACTTATGATTATACTATGCTGTTATATTTTCACTGAACTCTCTTAGGAGCATGGCTGCTTGGAAGTTTCTTCTGTGACAACAGCTGTAACACGTAGTATGTCTTAGTAAATACCCTAGACTGTGAATCTTTCTGTGTCCTTTCCTAGTTGTTTGGGGGGCCTGTGGTATATATTACTCATATATTCCATACCTGCATACGTTGGAGCATGTGGAAATGTGTGGGGCAACATATGCAAAGGAATTTCACACCTCTGAAAGGACAAAGGAATCTCACCGCCGTGTGAAGACCAATGGCGTCACAGGACGCCATGGCAACAGACTTGACACCTTCACCCCCTTAGGCGAGGAGAGGTTTTCCCATCACCTCCCAAGACGGAGGGAGGAGTTAACAGGACTAATGGGGATTTAGATAACGGGGGATTTCAGCTTGTGTTTTGCATGTCTTGGATGTGTGCCTGTATTTAACCAGCGAGCTGGGCAGAATTCTTCCTCTTTGCCTTCTGCCAAGCTCTGCACCATGATGAGACAAGATAGAAGAGTTGTTCATTAAAGACTCTGCTTTTGTGATACAAAACCGCCTCGTTATTTCCAGTTCTTCTACACCAGAGGTATTTATTTATTATTATTACAATTATTATTAGATGTTGGTATTATTGTCAATATAAAGTATCATTGTTGTATCATTTCTATTGCATAATTTAATTATAAGATGTATTATATATTATGGTATTGTATAATGAATGTAATTGTGAGATGAATAATGACTAGAATGAGATTGTAATTTATTGGGTATGGAGCGGGGTGGGACTGTGTAAGCGTTGGCTTCTTCCCACTCCTTTTGAACAAGGCATTTTTCTTTTTTTTTTTTTTTTTTTTTATTTAAGTTTTTGTAAAGGGTATACAGGTCGTTACAGCAATGCAGTGTTTACATTTTCATCACATGTTCCCTTATTTTCTGATATCTGACAACATTGGAAGATTAATTCTTACAACACCCCTTCTTTTTTTTTTTTTTTAAAGTGAAAGAAAAAGTGAAATTAAAGAGAAAAAAAAACAAGAAACAAATAACAAAAAGAAAACAAACAAACCAGTAAAAAACAAACAAAAAGAAAAAGTAAGTAAATAAAGATAAAAGAGCATCTGAGTAGAGTTGGAACAAAGAGCGGAACCATTATTGAAATGGTATTTGTCAAAGATTAGATCTAATGGAAGACACACATGCGGTCCAGGGTTGCCAAAAGTTCATGAACACATCCATGTCCTGTCTCAGTGCGAATGTCAACTTTTCCATCGAGTAAATGTCTTGGATCACGTTAGTCCAATCTTCAGGTGTAGGACAGTCCTTCAACATCCATTTTTTAGTTAGAGCTTTTTTGCTTGCCAATATTAAAACATTGAATAAGTATTTTTCTCCTTGTCTTTCCAGTGAGTCCGGTAGTAAACCCAAATACAAAGTTACAAAAGAAAAGGGAACTGTAATTTTGAATATTTTCCCCAATATTGTCTGTACCTTGGTCCAATATTGGTGGATAACTGGGCATGACCAAAACACATGAAAATGATTTGCAGTCTTTTCACCACACAAGCGCCAACAGTTCAATCCCTTATGGGTAAATTTGTTTTGTGCAGGTGTTCTGAAAAATCTTGCCAAGTTTTTCCATCCAAATTCTCTCCACTGCAGGGATGAGGTACTTTTCCATTGCTGTTTATTTAGCTTTTCCCATATTTCCAGTTGTAAAGTGAAATTCCCCTCTTTTTCCCATCTCTCTTTTATATAAGATGTGTTGTCTCCTTTTAAGTCTTGAAGACCTTGGTATATTTTAGAAATGTATCTGATCCCTGGGATCCCTTTATATGCCATTAAGAAGACCTTCAGAACACCTGACTGGGCCCTTTCCAAAACCTCCTTTTTAAGTATATTGTTTATGTGGTGTCTAAGCTGGAAGAACCTGTAAAGGTCTTGATTTATTAGGCCTTGTTTTTTCAAATCTTCAAAACTTCTTAAGATTTGCCCTTTAAAAAAATCGTAATATTTTATCAGCCCTTTCTCCTTCCACTTTTTAAATCTGGTGTCTGTTTTATTAGGAGTAAAGTCCTGATCATAGGCGATCCATTGCAGAAGTCGATAGGGCTCTTTAGTTTGATTCTCTCTGACTATCTTAAACCAAATTTTTAGCGGGGTCTCTATCCACGGGTTAGTGTTATTCAAAAGCTTAGGTAAGACATTGTTCCCTATTATCGCCTGTAGGGGGATGTCACTTGTTATTTGGCATTCGATCTCCTTCCATTGTGCAGTGTAGACTGGGTTACATATCTCTACTAAAGTTTTAATTTGTGCGGCTTTAAAGTAGTCCCTGATATTTGGCAGCGCGAGCCCACCTTTGTCTTTGTTTAGCTGTAGGGTTCTATATCTGATTCTAGGTCTTTTGCCCTGCCATATGAATCTTGAGATCCTTCTGTCCAGCTCCTGCCATGTTTTTTTGGGAGGTTCTACCGGTATTGTTTGGAAAAGGTATAGAAGACGTGGAAGTATATTCATTTTGACTGCTTCAATTCTTTGTGCAGTACCCAAGAATGGTATCATATTCCATCTTGCTAGGTCAGATTTTATTTTTGTCACCAGTGGATCATAGTTTAGTGATATAATTTTGTTGAGTTGTTTCGGGATATTGACCCCCAGATATTTCATAGATTCCGACTCCCAGTTAGTTTTGAGTTTGCTTAGTGAATAATGATTTGGGTCATAGTTGAATGTTAAAACTTGGGGTTTATGCATATTTAATTTGTACCCCGATAAATCTCCATACTCTGAAAAAACTGAGGTTAGTTCTGGTAAAGAAGTGTCCGGCTGCCCTAGGTATATTAAAATGTCATCAGCAAAGAGTGCTATTTTATGTTCCTTCTGACCAAGTGTAATACCTTGAATTTTTTGGTTTTGTCTTATCCATTGGCTCAGAGGTTCTATGAAGATTGCAAAGAGCAGTGGAGACAGGGGGCAGCCCTGACGACATCCTCTTTCCAGTTCAAAAGATGATGATAAATTACCGTTAATCCTTATTTTAGCTGTTGGTTTTTTATATAATGCCTGTATAGTTCTAATGAAGTTGTTATGAAAATTGAAACTGGATAAGATTCTATATAGAAAAGACCAGTCAACCGAATCGAATGCTTTTTCAGCATCTAATCCCAATATGACTGCATTTAAGTTATATTTTTTTATATGATGAATTATGTGTAAAGTGCGTCGAATGTTGTCTTGTGTCTGTCTTTGTCTTATAAAACCTGTTTGGTCTAAATGAATTAGGTCTGTCAGTATATTTTCTAACCTTTTGGCAAGGATAATGGTAAAAAGCTTATAGTCCTGATTTAGTACACTGATTGGTCTGTAGTTGGAGCACTCTAGTTTATCCTTTTCAGGTTTAGGTATAACTGCAATGACCCGTTCTCTCCAGGAGGGGGGGATTTCCCCTGTGTGGAGGACATAATTAAATGTTTTCAGGAGGAGAGGAGATAGTTGCTGTTTAAAGGTTTTGTACCACTCTGCTGTATAGCCATCAGCTCCTGGGGATTTGTTAGCTTTAAGTTTCATAATTGCTTTTTCCAATTCTTTAGGATGTATTTCTGACAGTAGTGTTTTATTTTGTGACTCCGTAAGTTGGGGAAGGTTTAATGTGTTTAGGAATGCCTCGGATGCGTTTTTATGTTTTTTGTGGGAGTATAAGTTCTTATAGTAATTCTCGAAGTTTTTAAGAATATCCTGAATTCTGAATTTTATTTCCTTTGATACTGGGTCTCTGATTTTGTAGATTGCTCTTTCTGTTTGATGTTTCCTCAATTTATAGGCTAGCAATTTTGCCGATTTACTGCCTGCTTCATAGTATTTTTGTTTCAGAAATGTAAGTTTCTTCTGGATTTCTATTGTGTAGATCTCATTTATTTGGTTTTTAATTTCCTTAATCTTGAGCGAGTCAGTAGAATGAGTGTTGCCTTTGTGTTCTTTTTCTAGGTTCCTAAGTTCTGACTCTAATGTGGATAGTTTTTCTTGTCTTAGTTTCTTTTGGGTTGCCAGTTTTGCAATAATCTTTCCTCTTATTACAGCTTTACATGCATCCCACAGTATTAAAGGGGATACTTCTCCATTATCGTTATCTTCCAAATATCTGAGAATATCTGATTCCAATTCATCTTTCAGTGGTCCTTTCAGGACATTTGAATTTAACCTCCAAGAAAATGTATTATTTGTGTATTTTTGGATATTTAAGTCCATGTAGATCGGACTGTGGTCGGAGAGATCCATCAGTCCTATTTTACATGTTTTTACTCTTCCAATGTCTCTATTAAACATAAAAAAATAGTCAATCCTTGAGTAAGATGAATGTGGAGTTGAGTAAAATGTATAGTCTTTTACACTGGGGTTGAGTTCCCTCCACACGTCACAGATTCCCAATTCTTTTAGTAGCATCCGAGTCTTCCTGTTTTGGGTGTTATTTTGATGTGGGGAATTACCAGAAGCATCCCAGTATGGATTCAGTCTAAGATTGAAGTCCCCACCACATATCACTAAACCTTGAGCTTTAGTTATCATTAGGTCGAATACATTTTTATAAAATTTCCAGTTAGCCCCTGGGGGAGCATACACATTCAGCAGGGTGATATCTTCTCCCTCTAGCCGCCCAGTTACCAAACTGTATCTCCCTTCTTTATCTTTGTGTTCTGATTTTTTTTCAAATGTAATTTTGGTTGATATCAATGTCGCTACTCCCTTCCTCCTCCCTGATTTATATGAAGATGAAGAGATCATTTTAAACCCTTGTCTACTGAGTTTATTGTGTTCCACGTCTGTTAGGTGGGTTTCTTGTAAAAGTATTATTCCTGCTTTGTCTTTTTTCATTTTGCCTAGAATCTTGGATCTTTTAACTGGATTCAGGATTCCTTTTACATTATATGAAATTATTTTGGTTACACCCTGTTTCTCCATTGTGTTGTTTTGTTTAGTATAACTGTGTGGTGGCCCTCTTTTGTGCTACTCAGAAACTGAAAGAACATTAAAAACAAGAAAAACATTAAGAACATAGTGTAAAAAACTTTAAAACAAAAAGCTGTCATAAGAACTTTCTGAGCTGAGGTCTTTTTAAAGACCCTGTAAGAGCCTTGATGGAGTGAAGGCTCTGAGGGAAATTCCTCAAACTCTGTTACGTGTTGAGGGCCCTCTCTTACCACTGAAAGTAGTCCCATGCTTTTAACGTGAGTTTCAGAACCCAATCCAAACTTGTAATGATTTTTTTTTTTTTTTTCCTTTTATGCCTAAACCCTGTGAAATTGTGTGCACCCTCCCACCCCCATCACATCAAACATTCACGCAAAAACAGTATTTGTTAGTATGAGGAGAACATGTGGATTATTGTCACATTTCTATTTTAACAAGTTTTTTTTTTTTTTATTACAAAGACTTATTTGTATCAAATAATATGATTGTTCCATGAAATGTTTTACCACATGCTGAATATGCATCTCCTTTAATGTTTGTTACCTTGTATGAGGGGGGTTGGATGTGCGGATTGATTCAAGAGAAAAAAAAAAAAAAAAAAAAAAAAAAGGTCGCTATTCCAACCTGAAAACGGATAGTTTATCCGCGACGCTCTGGTGCTGGGTTTCCCGCTGCTGGTCCGTGGATTTTGAAGGTCTTTGTGTTGTCCATGTTTGCGTTTTGATCTTCTCACTCGGGTCTGCTGGGGGTTTAAATACCGTTACCGGGAGGCCTCTTTTCGCCATGTCAGCTGTTGCTTCTTCCGCCGAATTATAGAGACACGTTTCATCGCCGTAGAAGACCCTTAACTTCGCAGGAAATGGTGTCTGAAAGCGCAATTTCTTCTCTCTTAACACCTTTTTCGCATCATTGTATTCCCTGCGCTTTTTAAGGACCTCCGGGGCGTAATCGTGTTCCACGTAGACTTTTCTCTCCTGGTGCATAAATCCTTTTTTCTGCCAGGCCAGTCTTACAACCTCTTGTTTTATTTTGAAATTGGAAAATCTTACCAACACCGAACGTGGGGGCGCTTCCGCCGCCGGCCTAGCGGCTAATGAACGATGTGCCTTTTCTATCTTCAAGTCGGTGGTTTGTGGAATATCCAATTTCTCTCTTAGTAAGGATTCCACGCATTCTGCCATTGAGTTAAAACCATTTTCGGTTCCTTCTATCAGACCATGAATTCTTATGTTGTCTCTTCTTTGTTTTCCTTCTTGGTCGGTTAGCTTAGCCTCTATAGCTGCTTGTCTTTTGCGTAGGTCTAGCACAGAATCTTCGAGCACTTTTATTCGATCCTCTGTTTCCAAGATTCGGTTCTCGGCCTGGTCCACTCTGCTGTTTGTCCTTTTCAATTCTTCTCTGAATTCCCGAAATTCGGCCATAACATCTCGGCGAAATCGTCGTAGCTCCTCAAATAGTGATTTCAGGCTAACCCTTTTGTTAGCTATCACCAGTTCCTCGTCTTCTGAACGGAGATCTTCCAGTTCGGATTCTCCGGCCGATACGTGTCCTGGCCTGGAGAATTTCAGTTTCTTCTGTTTTCCTTTAGACATGATGATTTTGTCTTTTGATTTTCACTCCTCCAAAAATCCGTTAAGTTTGATTTTCAAGGTGTTATCCTGGATTGGGTCTGAGAACTTCAGTGTTAAGCTGCAGTCGCCATGGCGTCCAGACCGGCATTTTTCTTTTTTAATTTTCTTTTTTGGTTTTGATTTTTGTTTTAAAATTTTTTTTGTCTGGATGTTCAAATAAAATCAATCAATCAATCAATCAATCAATCAATCAAACATTATAGAATAATTTTTTAAGCATTAAATCTTCAGTATTCTCTTTTTCTGGTCAAATTTGTCACTTTTCACTTCCTTGTTTTGTTTACGGAGTGCTCTGGTGTGACTGGTCGTGATGCCACATATTATCCAATCAGTACAGAGTCAATCCAAAACCCCGCCCACGCTTCTAGAAGCCAGAGCATGAGAAAATGGATCGGTGGCTAAACTTTTATTGATAACAATTACATATTTTGACTGAGCAACTCCATACTCAGTAATGCACACCCTCGTAGCCTCAGCAAAGCACTTATAAAATCTGAGGTCAGTCTGACGAACGGTTTGAGAGATACAGTGGGGCAAAAGAGTATTTAGTCAGCCACCAATTGTGCAAGTTCTCCCACTTAAAAGATGAGAGAGGTCTCCAATTTTCATCATAGGTATACCTCAACTATGAGAGACAAAATGAGAAAAAAAAAATCCAGAAACTCACATTGAAGGATTTTTAATGAATTAATTGGTAAATTCCTCAGTAAAATAAATATTTGGTCACCTACAAACAAGCAAGATTTCTGGCTCTCACAGACCTGTAACTTCTTCTTTAAGAGGCTCCTCTGTCCTCCACTTGTTACCTGTATTAATGGCACCTGTTTGAACTCGTTATCAGTATAAAAGATACCTGTCCACAACCTCAAACAGTCAGACTCCAAACTCCACTATGGCCAAGACCAAAGAGCTGTCAAAGGACACCAGAAACAAAATTGTAGACCTGCACCAGGCTGGGAAGACTGAATCTGCAATAGGTAAGCAGTTTGGTGTGAAGAAATCAACTGTGGGAACAATTATTAGAAAATGGAAGACATACAAGACCACTGATAATCTCCCTCGATCTAGGGCTCCACGCAAGATTTCACCCCGTGGGGTCAAAATTATCACGAGAACGGTGAGCAAAAATCCCAGAACCACATGGGGGGACCTAATGAATGACCTGCAGAGAGCTGGGACCAAAGTAACAAAGGCTACCATCAGAAACACACTATGCCGCCAGGGACTCAAATCCTGCAGTGCCAGACGTGTCCGCTTGCTTAAGCCAGTACATGTCCAGGCCCATCTGAAGTTTGCTAGAGAGCATTTGGATGATCCAGAAGAGGATTGGGAGAATGTCATATGGTCAGATGAAACCAAAATAGAACTTTTTGGTAAAAACTCAACTTGTCGTGTTTGGAGGAGAAAGAACACCATACCTACTGTGAAGCATGGGGGTGGAAACATCATACTTTGGGGCTGTTTTTCTGCAAAGGGACCAGGACGACTGATCCGTGTAAAGGAAAGAATGAATGGGGCCATGTATCATGAGATTTTGAGTGAAAACCTCCTTCCACCAGCAAGGGCATTGAAGATGAAACGTGGCTGGGTCTTTCAGCATGACAATGATCCCAAACACACCGCCCGGGCAACGAAGGAGTGGCTTCGTAAGAAGCATTTCAAGGTCCTGGAGTGGCCTAGCCAGTCTCCAGATCTCAACCCCATAGAAAATCTTTGGAGGGAGTTGAAAGTCTGTGTTGCCCAGCGACAGCCCCAAAACATCACTGCTCTAGAGGAGATCTGTATGGAGGAATGGGCCAAAATACCAGCAACAGTTGTGAAAACCTTGTGAAAACTTACAGAAAACGTTTGACCTCTGTCATTGCCAACAAAGGGTATATAACAAAGTATTGAGATTAACTTTTGTTATTAACCAAATACTTATTTTACCGAGGAATTTACTAATTAATTCATTAAAAATCCTTCAATGAGATTTTCTGGATTTTTTTTTCTTATTTTGTCTCTCATAGTTGAGGTATACCTATGATGAAAATTGGAGACCTCTCTCATCTTTTAAGTGGGAGAACTTGCACAATTGGTGGCTGACTAAATACTTTTTTACCCCACTGTATCTGAGGAGCACACAGACACACAAATAGAATATTTGTTGCATTTATAGATAGATGTAATATACACGGTATTTTCATAATATTTACAGTACAAGACAGTAATGAAGACAAAATATAAGAAATTATGAAGTACAAACACTATACAGGCAACTGTTATTTTTTATGTTTGCAATATGAAATAACAAAAAGAAAAACATTGTACAACGTACAAACCAGAAGAACCAGAAGTGCAATATAATATTAGGTCTACATTATTAGAAAATCAAAATTTCATTTCAAGGAAAACTGAAGCTCATAAAGAAAACGTCCTACAGATCCAGTGGCAGACTGTATTCAAAGGAGCATCTGCTGCCATATGAATTTCTTCCCTAAAGGGAAGAATCACCATGCAGGTGAATGTCATTTTAAAGAGACCAAATGCCATAAGTGTGGGAAAACTGGACACATAAAAAAGGCCTGTCGTTCTAAGTCACAAACTGAAAGTGCAAAAAATTCACAGAGCAGAGAACAGCTTAGTAAACATATTAGGTATGTGAAAGCTGAAGAGGACACAGAACTGGGGATGTCTACCATTCTGACAGTCACGAGCGAAGATGAAGACCTGTATAAGGAAACATTCTCTGTAGCTGATGTTGATTTGGAGATGGAAATTGACACAGGAGTGGCTGGGAGTGTAATATCAGAGGCAACATACAGAAAGAAATTCTCACATCTGCCACTAGAGAGTGCTAAGGTTAAGCTTAAAGTTTATAATGGAGGCAGAATCCTTGTTTTAGGACAGATTACAGCCAGAGTAGTCTGTGAGGCGCAAACTGAAAATCTACCACTATTGATTGTAAGGGGTGATGGTTCAACCCTGTCTGGCAGAAATTGGCAAAGGAAGCTAAAGATGAACTGGTTGCAGATTAAGGCCCTGAAAGAAATAGATGACTGTTCACTCACAGAAGTCCTGGATAAATACTCTTGTTTTCACTGAAGAGTTGTGGACACTAAAGGACATTAAAGCATCCATTAAGGTTAAACCTGATATTTCTTCCAGATTTTGTAAGCACAGACCCCGCCCATTTGCAATGAAAGAGAGGGTGGAGAGAGAGCTTAAAAGGTTGGAAGAAACAAACATTACTGTATCTCTCCATTTAAGCATAGTGACTGGGCAGCACCTATAGTGCCAGTAGAAAAAAGAGATAAATCAATCCGTTTATGTGGGGATTATAAAGTACTGGTAAATCAGGTTGTTGAAACAGACATTTACTCTTTACCTAGGCTGGAAGAGCTTTTGGCAACCCTTAGTGGAGGCAACGTCTTCTCTAAAATAGATTTAGCAGCAGCTTATCAACAAGTGTTACTGGATGATGACTCAAAAAAGCACACAACTATCAACACTCACAAGGGACTTTTTGTGTACAACAGTCTCCCTTTTGGAATAAATGCTGCTCCTTCCAGCGTATAATGGGAAACCTGATGAAAGACTTACCCGTGGCAGTTTACCTAGATGACCTTCTTAACACGGGACGCACAGAAAAGGAGCATACCTACAACCGCAGAAGGTCCTGCAATGCCTTCAAGAAAATGGCCTTCGAGTGAAATGCTCCAATTGTAAGCTCAACAAAACTCAAATTGAATACTTGGGTCATGTGTTGGATGAACATGGTATTCACCCTTCTGAAGCTAAAGTGAGAGCAATCCAGGAGGCTCCTGCTCCTACAAATGTTAAAGAGCTCCAAGCTTTTTTGGGACTTGTTAATTATTATCGAAGATTTGTACCACAGCAAAGTACAATCTTAGCCCCACTTTACAGACTGCTCAAAGGACAGATAACTTGGAAATGGACTAAAGTGGAGCAGGCTGCTTTTGTCAAGTGCAAAGAAATGCTGACCAGTGAT
Source organism: Pholidichthys leucotaenia (assembly GCA_020510985.1). Taxonomy (NCBI): domain Eukaryota; kingdom Metazoa; phylum Chordata; class Actinopteri; order Cichliformes; family Pholidichthyidae; genus Pholidichthys; species Pholidichthys leucotaenia. Next base: position 446,238,694 of record CM035836.1, on the reverse strand, counting down.
CAGGTCCTAGCACACTATGACCCCAGCCTGCCTCTCACACTAGCTGTCATAAACTTCCCCGTGCGCTTCTCCACAGCGCACGGAGGAAGAGAAGGAGGAATGAGGATTTAAGCGCAGAGTACACCAAACATACATTTATTCATATCCAGACAGTTCAAAAATAAAGACTTACAGAAATTTAACAGTTGTGCACAAAACGGCTCACACGAATTGTGTGCAGCGGGCAGACCACTGTGCACTGTGGCCACAAAAGCAGACAGGACAATTGACAAAGTGCTCGGGTAAACTTAGAGTTCTCCAGGACGCTCGACTGGCACGGGAGAAGAGCTGGGCAGCAGTGCCTAAGCCTAGCAGTTGTGCTGCAAGGGGAAACGCTATGGACAAGCGTAGCAGAACAACAGCAAATAGAAACGCAAACAGCTCGTACTCACCATGCAGGAACAGTCCGAGTCATCCAAGTCCGCCAGCGAGCCCCCACACCAATAATCCTTTGTGATGTGACTGTCACATGGCGAAGAACAACCATGTGACATGTACAATGGTCCAGCGGTGTTTGACTAGCAAAGAGCTGCTTAAGTACAAACACTGCTGGCATAACAAATTGGGAACACCTGGGCGAGGCGCAGGAAAGATGATTACCAGGGCGCACAGCTGACTGTCAGAGAGGTGGGCATGGTCGGACCAGCGAATGTTAGATAGCGCCCACCAGGAAGTGGGTCAAATAGCTGCCTAATGATCGCCGGCCAGAGCAGCGGCTACAAGCATGGAAATAAACAATACACAGATGAGAAATCAAAACATAACAACACGTGACAACCCCAATGCCTGATCCACCAAGAACGATCAGAACCGAGCCCACAGGAGAACACTGGCTCGGTTCATGACATTAGCATGTGATGCTTCCGCATATGGTGTTGGCACAGTGATTCAGCACACCATACCAAATGGAGAAAAAAGGCCAATCGCATGTGCATCCCGAACTCTGTCTGCAGCAGAAAAGAAATATTCTCAAATAGAAAAAGAGGCTCTGGGACTGATTTTTGGTGTAAAAAAGTTCCATCAGTACTTGTGGGGAAGACATTTTGATTTAGTGACTGACCACGCCCACTGTTGACACTGTTTGGGGAACACAAATGTCTGCCGTCTGCCTACGCTAGCCGCTGCACGCATTCAGCAATGGGCAATAATATTATCAGCATATGATTACCATGTAGCGGGTTGGATTCAACCCCCACAACACACAGAGACAATCAACTCGTTACTCCTGGGTTTTTTCCACTGCATGCTGCGTTTACAGCTGTGAGGTTAAAGTGTCTTCCATGCATTGTGTTCATGCATCCTGTCTGTACCTCTGATATGCAAATGCCAGATTGACTGCTGTGAAGGTCTTTGATGTATTGTCTGAGTTGGGTATAAGTACTGCACTGAAATCCATGTTCTTTCTCTCATTCTGACTCTTCAACTGCTGCTGGACACGCACACCGTGTGTCTCCTCTGAGAGCCTGAGGAATTCAGCTTCAGCCTGCTCACACTATGGGCTGGAGCCGAATTCCTGTGAAGGCGGTATGATTCAATAAACCAACTTAAAACTCCATCGCTGCCTTTATTTTATCATCCGCTTCACTGGTGACCCTGAACATGCACACGTTTTGTGCAAGCGCAACCTTCTGGTCTGGACAGCCACACTGGCGACCCGACGCTGAAGAAAATGAGCTGCCGGCGAACGCAGCACCCGGCAGTGATGCTCTGCCGACGAGCGAACGCAGCAGCCTGACTGATCTGCCCTCCCTGCGGCTTCAGGGAGGCCTCAACGCAGAGCCCACGGCAGGCGAGCTACTCTCCGAACATCGCCCAAGACCGGGTAAACGGCAGTAAACGTCATGGCGCGACCCTCGCCGAGATCGGGGCGTCCATGCGGGACAGCCTGAGGGACAAAGATCGTCTATCTCCCCTCAATGCTCCAACGCACCATGACTAATCTGCAGCCACGGCTCATCATAGATGTTTTTTGGTGCCAACTGCGCCGATCTCCACCAAGTTTCCGACCCTGGTTCCTCTCCAGTGGGCCCACCCATTCAAGGAGCCCCGGCACACGCACCGGGGGTGACAAGGACGGCGCAACACGCACGGAACAAGAATGGCTCCAGAGACCGCCATCATCCTGCGCAGCTGCACGCAGAACCTTCAAGGCTGCGCGCTCACCTGAAGCAAGCACGCGCGCAGCACGCCCACAGGATTCACTGATGGTTTCAGCCACGGCGCACAAAGGATTCAGCCATCTGCTTTTCCCGAGGGCTTTAGGGCTGCGCACGCTCCTAAAGTCAACACGCCAAGTTCCTCTGCTTTTGTTCACGCAACCTCGCCGCTCCTGTTTTTCTTCATGGCCACGAGAGGAGTCAGAGACTAATTTTTCTTCTGGTGATCTCCACAAGTTCAACAGGACAAACCCTCGACATCGCAGAACAGCAAACAATTTTTGGCGCGCCCTGAACGATTTCACCGCGCCCGGTCAGCACTTACTACCCCTCTTCCCCCTCCCCCTCCCCCTGCACAGAGCTTTTCCCTGCTCGCTGCCCAAACTGCAACATCGAGGTCTCAGCCCCCTGCCGTGCCCTCTGGTGGGGAGCGGTGTAGTGGGTTGGATTCAACCCCCACAACACACAGAGACAATCAGCTCGTTACTCCTGGGTTTTTTCCGCTGCATGCTGCGTTTACAGCTGTGAGGTTAAAGTGTCTTCCATGCATTGTGTTCATGCATCCTGTCTGTACCTCTGATATGCAAATGCCAGATTGACTGCTGTGAAGGTCTTTGATGTATTGTCTGAGTTGGGTTTAAGTACTGCACTGAAATCCATGTTCTTTCTCTTATTCTGACTCTTCAACTGCTGCTGGACACACACACACCGTGTGTCTCCTCTGAGAGCCTGAGGAATTCAACTTCAGCCTGCTCACACTATGGGCTGGAGCTGAGTTCCTGTGAAGGCAGTATGATTCAATAAACCAACTTAAAACTCCATCGCTGCCTTTATTTTATCATCCGCTTCAACCACACTGTTTATTGCAAGTCTGAAGAGCACAGTAATGCAGATGGACTCCCCAGTTGTCCATTACCGGAGACCAGTGATGCAGGAACTGCAGAGATTTCAGCTGTAGTCCACTCATTGCTAGCAGAGCATTTACAGGAAGCACCGCTAAAGGCTACACAGATTGCAAAATCAACGCGTACAGATAGTGAGCTTTGCAGAGTTTATAAATATGTCATGGAAGGTTGGCCTGCTGAGATCGAGGAAAACTTAAAGGTGTTTTTCACAAAGAGAAATGAGCTGTCAACAGAGCAAGGTTATGTCCTATGGGGGACCAGAGTCATAATACCTTCAAAGATGAGAAGAGCAGTGTTAGAGATTCCCTCTGGACATCAAGGTATAGTGAAATCCAAAGCTCTTGCTCACAAATATGTATGGTGGCCAAACATAGACTCGGATGTGGAGCAATGTTGCAAAGAATGTGAGACATGCCAGCTAGAACAAAAAATACCTCAGCACATTCCACTGCACCCTTGGGAGTTCCCAGGTGGAGCCTGGAAAGACTGCATATAGACTTTGCTGGGCCGTTTCTGAATAACATGTTTATGATTGTTGTTGACGCATACACTAAATGGCTGGAAGTGTTCCGCATGTCACAGATCACATCACAAGCTACCATTACAAGATTAAAGAGACTGTTTGCATCTTATGGTTTGCCTGAACAAATTGTGACGGACAATGCAACCACTTTTACATCGGAGGAGTTTCAAACTTTTGTCATACAAAATGGAATCCTGCATACGACAAGTGCACCAGGACATCCTGCAACTAATGGTCTTGCAGAGAGATTTGTTCAAACATTCAAAGCTGGAATGAAAAAACTGGCTAATACTAATTTGAACATTAAGGACAAGATTTCATTGTTCCTGTTGCAGTATCGCACTACACCCAATTGCACAAGACAGCCTCCAGCAGATCTGTTTCTCCACAGACACATCAGGACAAGGCTGGATTTCCTAAAGCCATGCACTCAAGAAACCGTGCGCAAGAAACAGTATTTACAAAAGGAGCACCATGACCACAGGGCGGCAGACCACTTTTTCAACGTGGATGACGAGGTGTAACTGCAAAACACTGGAGGAGGATCCCATAAATGGATTCCAGAACTGGTGGTGAGACGGACTGGCCCGGTGTCATATGAAGTCAGAGAACGTGACTCAGAGACAGTGCACAGACGCCATGGAGACCAGTTACGATCGAGAGCCGCTGCTTAACCTGATACGGGTGGTACTGATCCACAGGTTGAACAGTCTGATCCTGAGAACTGCAGCAACTTTCAAGAAACTGTTGATCCTACATCAGTAGAAATCAGAGCCCTTTCAGCCTGATCCTGTGACTTTAAGGCGCTCAACACGAGTACATAGACCACCTAAACGATTTATGCAATGAGAATGTGTATTTCATTGATAATGTTGTCACTTACCAGTTTGAAGTGCATTTATTACACATGCATGTTAGAACAGAAAAAAGGTTTATGATAAAGTAATCTTGTTTCTCATGACCGACTAAGCAACAGTTGCAGTTAAGTATTGATTAGCACGCTATTGAAATTCATTAGGATATGGTGAGTCACACTTTAAGGGGTAATATTCATTTAAAAGGGGGGATGATGTAGTGTATTGACCAAAATGTTTATAAGGTTAACAATGTGTTTGAATCTTGGCACTTGCCGTACAGTTTGAGCTGCAAGTCACGCATGTGCAGTAACTGTCTGTCTGAGTATAAAGATGGCGAAGTAAAAGGCAACACAAAACGCAACGCAAAGTCTCGGCCCTTATTCAATACACCACAGAAACTTACCCGAAAGAGTCAAAAAAATGTTTTTGGGTGTTTCTCTGACAGAAAAACAAGGTAAAGGCAGTGTACTTTTCCAGATAGTTGACTGAACATTTTTTGGCTAATTATGTGACCAGTTAACATATTTGAGACAGTTAAAACAGACAAACACACCGTCTTTGAGTCAATGACCCCTTTAAAACTTTTGGCTGCTCCTTTTTGGGGTCACCACAGTATACCACAGCATATCAAATGCATACATACCCACACCGCAGAATCTCTTCTATAGAGGGGATGCATTGGAACAGAATTCTTGGCATTTGCAGGCAAGGCCAGCCCTTGCCATTTTGGCGTCCTATAGGCCAGATTAGGGTATGACACTGCCGTGCACCCTTGCACGCGCACACACACAGGTCCTGGAATCCCCAATACCAGCAACAGATCAGGGAACTCAAGTTCGTGCTCATAAAAAAATAAAAATCGCAAAAGCCCCTTTCAATCGAAGCTTGCCGCTATCATCTGAATAGGGTTCCCCACGCCAGATGACACGGGCTAAATGACTCTGCAGGCAGCGTGGGTCATTGACCACCTCACCTCAGTTCAGCAGACATTTAAATAGGAAACAGATAAATGGGCCGAGACACAGAGTGGAAATTAATTAGAAGGCTGTCTGTCATTTTTCTTACAGATTATATTCATTTCATAGCTGCAGCAGACAACTGTGTGTGCCACAAATATCACAGCGGCTAGTAAGAGCCTCAGCCAAAGGTCAGAGTCTCCAGCATCTGAATGTTCCCCACCTGCTGTGGAGCAGATAGAAGCTTGTTCTGGTTCAGCAAGGGAAATTCTCTGTTTAGTTGTACTCTGTGCCTGTTCATGCATCCCAGTTCACCTTGCATTAATTTATCCTGTACTAATTTTTTTTGTTACAGCCCCCTCTGAAATAAAATGTACCCCACCTCCCGTGGTGCTTGAAATGAAATGGAACACACAAACACACGTCCTCACCAAATAAAACTACAAGCCTGTGCACACAAACACACACAAGAGCAAAAACAAACAGCCACGACAATAAATTTGTCCTATTTTGTCATTATAAATCATATTTGGGAGGCAACACACAGGACCGTAGTTGGAGCTGTTTGTAGCTGGAGATTGAATCCACAGGTTTGGCCAGTCGGAGGTGGAATGACTGCTGACAGAACACGCACTGTTTCTGCTATTAAAGCAGTTTGTCACAGTGGTCATCTGGCAGGTGGAGGATAAGCAAAGCTGGACTTTCTTCTGTCTTTAGTCAGCCTGCATATTTATTTAATTTGACAAATCTCAACAAGTTCCTCTCTGCAATCTGTTTACATAACACTGGTACAGGAGTGGTGTGGGTAGGGCTGCCACACCAGACTGCGCTGGTGAAGTGATTCAAAGTTGGTCAGCCCTCGAAGGCCCCCTACTGGCCTGGGGCTCTAAGTATGTGTCTGCCTTGTCTGTCAGCAAAGTGTCTCTGACTATTAGGAATTTTATTCTTTGAAAAAATGTTTTTGAGGGCTTGCAGCTGCACCCCCTCCAGCAAATGGCACCCTAGGCAACCGCCTATATGACCTACATGTGGCAGCTTTAGTTTGTATACAGCAAACTGTGGCACAGGTGTACTGTGGCGGACTACTGATCGGAGGGTCAGAGGTTCGATTCTGGCTCTGTCTGCAGTCTACATGTCGAGGTGTCCTTGAGCAAGACACTGAACCCCCAGTTACTCCTGGTGGGTCAGGCCAATGCCTGTGTCATCAGTGTGTGAATGTGTGTGTGAATGGGTGGATAGCAGGATCTGTAAAGTGCTTTGGTCATCTAGAGATAAGAAAAACCGTAAAAAAGCACTATATAAGTGGACACCATTTACCAAAACATAAAAATCACACAAAATATTTAGTCACAGTAGTACACAGAGTTCCTTTTTAAACTATAGATGTTAATACCACACTGTTTGCTTGACTGTAGTGATGTGTGGGTAAGAGCACACAGAAGTGAAGAACTAATTCTGAGCATTTAATTACTTATTTTTTATCAATTAATACAAGATGGAATGACAAGATTTGGCCTTCGCAATGCAAGCAGGCCCTCTGTGTGACTGAAAACTGTCTATTTTGGGGGTTTTACTGCATACACCCTAATGCTGCCATTCATTTTCACCACTCAGTGTTTTGTAACTGCCTTGAATTCTGTTCCATGACATCATATGCATACCCTTTATATATAGATGTGGGTCTGTATGTGGCAAACTTTGTCCCCCTACTAACTCAAAAGCCACTTGACCGCGGACTCTCATCTCTTGCACGGCGATGCTACAACACCTGAAAAGTAACCTTGACATGTTTTCACTGACCGCTTGACCATAAAAGAGGTTAAAGGTGACTTTTTTAATTGACCTTTACCAGTGGAGGTGTACGCCAGGGGAATCAAGCACACCTGACACAGTCTCTGGAGTTTAGGATCCGCGGGTCTCTCTCATAGTGGACTGACTGAAGATGGAAGTGCTGGTTACCGCTGGTGCTGGGACACCAAAACTTTATTTACATTTAACTATATTCACATTTATTTCTTTAATTCGCTCATAACCCATATTGAGGTGTACGCTAGTGATGGAATCAAGCGCATCCTGGCCGCTCATGTCGGCTCTGACTGGAAGCTGGATATGTTTGTGCATTACAAAACAGCTTTCTGCTGTGTCCAGTAACTTCTGTTCAAATAGTGTCAAGAGCAGAGAACAACTTCTAATACAGTCTGTATGTACACCCGCTACCGTCATGCAGTTTAACAGCGTATCTATTTTTTTATGGTTAGGACGAGTCATACAAATATTCTGTGCCTGCTAACTTCCTCAGTATCCTTTTGAATTCGGACTGTTGTTTGTCCCACTTGCTTTGTACATGTGGAAAATATTAAGAGCATACTGATAGAAAGTGTGAATTATTGTGCATTAAAATGTCTGTATAAACACTGAGGAAAATTTCTTTTTTGAACATCCATCCATCTATCACCAAAACCTTAAAATGGACCAAAAAAGAAAAAAAAAATGGATCATTGTCCAGATCTTCAGAAAAAACATTACAGAGAACAAAAATTTAACCAGCATCCCTATGAACACTGCAAATTTAGATGAAAAAGTATCAGATTTATGAGGGAAAAATTGGCAAGTTGGACAAAGTTTTTAATTTACAAGAAAGAAAAGCTTATGTCCCCATCCCCCAGGCTGGTCTCCTGAACGGTGGATGGGGGGGATGGCCCCCTGCGCCTGTGGCCCGGGAGCTGGCGCTGGCCCTGCTGGGGGGACGGGGGGTTGAACAGTCTTGGGGCGTGGGCTTGCTGTGCTGACCACCTGGCTGCCCGGCCTCCCTCGGCCCTCCCTCCTGGGGCGGATGCCTGGCTCTCCTGGGGCTTGTTGGCCTCGGACATTTGTGCTCTGTGGGGGTTGATGGCATTGTCCTGGTTACTTGGGGTTTCCGGGGGGAGGGGGAGTTGCTGTGACTGGCTGCCCTCTTCGTATGTTTCCTGACAAACCACTCAAATGCACACACTTATTTTGCGCACGGTCTCATACACACACAACCGGAGTGGTGGCTCAGTTGGTAGAGCATCCGCCCCACACCCAGGAGGCAGGGGTTCAAATCCCGGCCGGGTCATACCAAAGACCATATAAAAATGGTACTTTCTGCCTTCTAGCGTGGTGCTCCGCATAATGGAACGGGGAAAGTAAAGTTACGCACAGAGCTACCAGAGGACTGACCCCCCACTGTAGCATTCACTACTTACACTAGCTGTGTGGCCTAGGGTCAGAGAAACGGAGCTAGGCGCCGCCCCATACACCAACATGGTGTGAAGGGAATTAACTAACTAACTCATACACACACACACACACACACACACACACACACACACGGATGCACACACATATGTCTCTCCTTTAACAGGTGAAGATACCAGACTCGTGTTGAGACCTCTTCGGTGGAAGAAGCAGTCTGTCTTCTGTTTGTTTTAGTTGTTGGTTTGTTTGTCTTCTTTGTCTGTTCCTCTCCCTTTTCTTTCCCCCTCCCCATACCTCCTTTCCCCATTCCCCTCCTGTTGGGTCCTTCATGGGTAGAACAATTTAAATAAAGTATCAAAAGTTATTACAAGAGGAGTTTACAACAATATACAGTACATATAGTATATGTACTGTATAAAGATTCTTTTGGCAAAGTAAATCTGTTTGGCACAATAAGGGAAGCAGATTTCTGTTCTGCTCACCTAGCTGGCTGACAGAACAAGGGGGAAAAAAAGAATAAAAACTAATTGGAGAAAAAAAAAAACCCTGCACGTTTTTGAGAGAAATTTCAAAAGCAGTAAATTTACAAGTAGGAAATTTCAGAAAAAAATCATTTCACTAAAGCGAAACAGTAGTAAAAATGAAGAGACATCCAAGAGTAAAACGCTGTTTCATGACTGAAGAATAGTGATGCATTAAGTGAATGAGGTAAAAAAATTATTATGCCTACATACTATTAGACAGATGGATAGATAGATGTACTTTATTGATCCCAAACTGGGAAATTACTGTTATCATCCATGGTGCATTTTACTTTGTGCAATAAAAAACTAATGAAAAAATTCATACTTTTTTAATGCTGGAGCAATAAATCTCCTTGAATGCTACACAAAAACAATGCATTACCGACATTTGAAAACATCAGCTTTTTAAGTCATGCTGACACACGACATTATATAATACCAACATTGTCACATGTAGGGTGCTGTCTGGGAAAGGGACCAATTGTATGGAAGGCCATCCCATTCAAAACGTTGCTATGGTGTGTAGTTACATGTCTGGAGAGACACGTCAGGTCAACATTTACTCATCTTCTACCGCTGAATCCTTTTCGGGTTGCGGGGGGCTGGATAGGCTGGAGCCTATCCCAGCATCTTTGGGCGAGAGACAGGGTACAGCCTGAACAAATCACTAGCCCATCTCAGGGCCAACACAGAAGAGAGACAGACAACCATTCACTCTCACATTCATATCTAAGGACAATTTACAGTCCCCAGTTGTTGCCAATTAACCTAACCTAGCATGTCTTCGGCCTGTGGGAGGAAACCAGAGTACCTGGAGAAAACCCACACAGACACAGGGAGAACATGCAAACTCCACACAGAAGGATCACCGATGGTCAGGGAGTGGGATCAAACCCACGGCCTTCTTGCTGTGTTGCCACAGTGCTAACTACTGTTCCACCGAGCTGCCCACGTCAGGTCAACATAAGCTATATATTCATTGCAGCCCAGCTGAACTCTGGGAGGAGCAGAGGTTGGTCAGCAGGCCCTTGATATCACTGTAAGAATAGACTTTATTGTCATTGTACAGCTGTAAAGTACAACAAAATTGTGGGGGAAATTGTTGTAGTATCATCAGGACTAAAGACTGCATGTCTTATTCACCGGATATTGCTGCTAGTTTATATACAGTATATAGAAGATCATGACACTCATCTGTTTCCAATAAACCTGTCCACCTGTGGATGCTCCAAAAAGGTGTTTTTTTGAGCATTCCTCAAATTTCCCAGTCTTTTCTTGCCCCTGTCCCAGCTTTTTTGGAGTGTATTCGGACATCAAATTCAAAATGAATGAATATTTGCAAAATGCAAAGTTTATCAGTTTGAACATTAAATATCTTGTCTTTGTTGTGTATTCAATGGAATATACTGTATGTAGGTTGAAAAGGATTTTCAAATCACCTCATTCTGTTTTTATTTATGTTTTACACAACGGCCCATCTTCATTGGAATTGGGGTTTGTAATTTCTTTAGACCTGAAATAACCTACAGATGTTTGTGTGTTATTGTTGTGGATCATGTTGTTTCTCATACATCATAGGTGTCATGAGCATGCCCCTCCGGGGCAATAACAAAATCAGATGCTTAACCACAGTGAGGGAATTTATTGGAAAAAAACGTGCACAAAGAGCAGTCCAAAATAAGCTGTGCAGTCAATGCAAAAATACAAATAAGGAAAAACTTACAAGTGGCGTTCCAGAGCCAACATTGCTCTGCGAACGATAAGTTGCATCACAGGAGGAGGGGGAGGCAGACCGTGGAACTAGGTCTAACCTGAACATTAACGTGGCTGTGACAACGACTAAGTGAAGAGGATGAGTTTAAATACACAACAGTGATGGGCCGCAGGTGTATAAGGTGAGCTGCAGACACTAATTGGCTAACTGCTCCTGGCTGCTAGAAGAGAGGCCTGAGAGCAGAGAGAGAGAGAGAAAGAGAGAGAGAGAGAGAGAGAGGGAGAAAGGCAGGAGGCAAAAGAGAACATAATTACATGCAGCTGAGTTGCAGGGACAGACAATAAACACAGGCTAAGAGAGAGATGGATGTCTGGAATGGAGGAAGGAGACTCAAATCATGAACACACCAAACAGGACAATAATAATAAACAGAGATCACACTCAAACCTACAAAGGAAAGTCTGGGCGCTGGAGACAGACGCCCAGACATATGACAATAGGTAGTGTGACAAACGGTTATCCTGTTAGGAATGGACTTGTACACAGTACAATTAAAGACAAAAAGAGAATATTTGGACTATCCCCAATCCAAGCTCTTTCTGCTTCAGGGGTCAGTCTAAAGGTTTTAACCTGATCACAGGCAAGCAACTGGATGAGTAGGCTTTAGGTATAAGGATGCAGAGGTGTAACAAAGTGGGGTGATTAGGGTAGAGATCACACAGATTTTACCACAGTTACTTGCCAGCATGTCACTATACGTTAAATCTGGGCTGTCTTATGGGTCCCATTTGAGTTTGTCTGCAAGTTCCCTGTTGGTCCCATTTCTTTTTGCCCATAATGATTTTACCTGTGGCCCACTTTAACCCATCTGGGCCCAACATGAGGTTAATGCGAGTGAGCAGGTTTCATTAACACTGGCGCCATAGGTAAAGTCAGATGGGACCAACATGGAAACCACGGACAAACCCACTTTGGGCAGATCACACAGAGAAGATGTAACCTACAACGACGCACACATGGACATGCTGGCTGGATGGTAGCTTTTTTGTTTTTTGGCAGTTCTTGAGCTGCAACTAATTATCCCTCTTTTGCTGCAGTGCAGTTCTCTACATAGACCTGAATAATAAGAACTAAGCAAAGGAAATTAGAGGCAAAAAAAGCTGCACAGGATGATGGAGGCTTGGTCAATGCTCTTTAAGACTGTTGTCATTTTTTCCTCCTTACGTCATTGGTTTGTAACTTAATGAATGACTCCCTGGTACCTTTTTAATCGATTAATCAATGGATGGATAAATGAATGCAATCCTGGGTTACAGTGATGATTTGAGATAACCAATCATAGGCATAATTAATGGGGGGGGGGGTTGAGGGATTGTAACCCACACAAAAATCAAATCCAGCCAACATAACCCCCCCATAATCATATAATTATAATTAATTTAAAAAATCTACAAGTGAGTATGAAGAAGTTGTCATTTTATCATTTGCAAGCAACGAAAAGTAATATTTATAATAATCAGACAATGTACCCCCCCCACTGCAGACTTGGTATTGGCTAACCAGTCCTTGGCGTCAGGCGTGGACTGGGCTTCATGTCCTCATTCTGAGTTACGATTTTTGTTCTTTGTTTTCGGGGCAAGGGCCCTAGTCCATGTTCTCGCTTTGAGATGTACTTTGGGGGTTTTTTGTATTTGTTTATCATTGTCTCTGCTTTTTGTTTTCCTTAAGCTTATCTCTGCCCGGTTCTTGGTTATTTATTATTTGCATTTATATCATGCCATCTGTGTTGCATCTTTAATGATCCTTATTATTATTCAGTCTTGTTTGTTAATCTTATTCTTGTGTCATGTTTATGTTTGCCCTATTATTCCTGTCTCTTTCTGCTATCCTGGTTTGGCTTTATTTTTGACAGTGTTTTCAGTTCTCTTTTGCATTGCCTGATTTGGTCTTGATTTACTAAGCGCACACACCAGTTTGTAATTATGTTCCATCTGTGTCACCTGTTATCGAAGGGATGCAGCCCCTCACCTGGGTGCTGCGCCCTCATCATTATTTTGGTGTTTAACCGTGCTTCGGTTTTGCCTGAGTCTGTCTTGCCAAGTTTAGGATTATTTTGTGCTTTGTTTGACTGTCTTCCCTGACCCGTTTGGAATTACTGTTTACACCCTCGAGCTGGCCTGGGTTTGGACCATCCATCCATCCATTAATCCATCTTCTACCACTTAATCCTTTTCGGGTCGCGGGGGGGCTGGAGCCTATCCTAGCATCTTTGGGCGAGAGCCAGGGTACACCCCGAACAGATCACCAGTCCATTGCAGGGGTTTGGACCAGCTCCAATAAAACATTTAGAACTTAAGTCTCACATTTGGGTTCAGCTCCAACAACTCACAATGACACTTAGGCCTTCTCTCAGTTGGAGTTAGCTAAGGGCGGCTGGTGGCCGCAGCAGGTGGGGGTGCTCGTCTAGAATGCATTCAGCTCACAAGTGAGAGAAAATGAAAAGAGCTCCACAAGGGCAACAAATCATTTTAAATTGGTTGTCAAATAAAAGGACAAACCCCTCTGTCCAAAACAAGGTAAAGATCATATTATTGATTTAGCTCGTGAATTGTTTTCTGAAGTTAGCTGGTTGCTAGTTTGCTAATATGAGTTAAAGCTATGGAGTACATCACAGAATAAATGTGCTGACTGGTAGGATTTAGCTGATCTGAAAAATAACTAGCTTTTCTCATGCAAATTTGGTCTTTGTATTATATTAATCATTCATGAAATGTGATCAGAATGGATTTGCTCATCAGTTGTTAGTGAAATTTATGTTTCAGCATTCATCAAAATGTTAGCAAGCTCCGAACATTTAGTACATCTCAAAAAATTAGAATATCATGAAAAAGTTCAATATTTTTTGTCACTCATTTCAGAAAGTAAAACCCACATATTATGTACAGTGGGGTAAAAAAGTATTTAGTCAGCCACCGATTGTGCAAGTTCTCCCACTTAAAAGATGAGAGAGGTCTCCAATTTTCATCATAGGTATACCTCAACTATGAGAGACAAAATAAGAAAAAAAAATTCCAGAAAATCACATTGAAGGATTTTTAATTAATTAATTGGTAAATTCCTCGGTAAAATAAGTATTTGGTCAATAACAAAAGATCATCTCAATACTTTGTTATATACCCTTTGTTGGCAATGACAGAGGTCAAACGTTTTCTGTAAGTCTTCACAAGGTTTTCACACACTGTTGCTGGTATTTTGGCCCATTCCTCCATGCAGATCTCCTCTAGAGCAGTGATGTTTTGGGGCTGTCGCTGGGCAACACAGACTTTCAACTTCCTCCAAAGATTTTCTATGGGGTTGAGATCTGGAGACTGGCTAGGCCACTCCAGGACCTTGAAATGCTTCTTACAAAGCCACTCCTTCGATGCCCATGCAGTGTGTTTGGGATCATTGTCATGCTGAAAGACCCAGCCACGTTTCATCTTCAATGCCCTTGCTGATGGAAGGAGGTTTTCACTCAAAATCTCACGATACATGGCCCCATTCATTCTTTCCTTTACACGGATCAGTCGTCCTGGTCCCTTTACAGAAAAACAGCCCCAAAGTATGATGTTTCCACCCCCATGTTTCACAGTAGGTATGGTGTTCTTTCTCCTCCAAACACAACAAGTTGAGTTTTTACCAAAAAGTTCTATTTTGGTTTCATCTGACCATATGACATTCTCCCAATCCTCTTCTGGATCATCCAAATGCTCTCTAGCAAACTTCAGACGGGCCTGGACATGTACTGGCTTAAGCAGGGGGACACGTCTGGCACTGCAGGATTTGAGTCCTTGGCGGCGTAGTGTGTTTCTGATGTAGCCTTTGTTACTTTGGTCCCAGCTCTCTGCAGGTCATTCACTAGGTCCCCTCATGTAGTTCTGGGATTTTTGCTCACCGTTCTCGTGGTAATTTTGACCCCACGGGGTGAGATCTTGCGTGGAGCCCCAGATCGAGGGAGATTATCAGTGGTCTTGTATGTCTTCCATTTTCTAATAATTGCTCCCAAAGTTGATTTCTTCACACCAAGCTGCTTACCTATTGCAGATTCAGTCTTCCCAGCCTGGTGCAGGTCTACAATTTTGTTTCTGGTGTCCTTTGACAGCTCTTTGGTCTTGGCCATAGTGGAGTTTGGAGTCTGACTGTTTGAGGTTATGGACAGGTGTCTTTTATACTGATAACAAGTTCAAACAGGTGCCATTAATACAGGTAACGAGTGGAGGACAGAGGAGCCTCTTAAAGAAGTTACAGGTCTGAAAGAGCCAGAAATCTTGCTTGTTTGTAGGTGACCAAATACTTATTTTACTCAGGAATTTACCAATTAATTCATTAAAAATCCTTCAATGTGATTTTCTGGATTTTTTTTCCTCATTTTGTCAGTCATAGTTGAGGTACACCTATGATGAAAATTGGAGACCTCTCTCATCTTTTAAGTGGGAGAACTTGCACAATTGGTGGCTGACTAAATACTTTTTTGCCCCACTGAAGATTCATTGCACAGAGAGTGATATCTTTCAAGTGTTTATTTTAATTTTGATGATTATGGCTTACAGCCCATGAAAACCCCAAATTCCGTTTCTCCAAAAATTAGAATATTACATAAAATTAATTTTAAAAAATAGTTTTTTTTAATAGAAATGTTGGCCGACTGAAAAGCATGTCCATGTACACACTCAATACTTGGTCGGGGCTCCTTTTGGATTAATTACTGTATCAATGTGGCGTGGCATGGAGGTGATCAGCCTGTGGCACTGCTGAGGTGTTATGAAGGTCCAGGTTGCTTTGACAGTGACCTTCAGCTCGTCTGCATTGTTGGGTCTGGTGTCTCTCATCTTCCTCTTGACAATACTTGGTTAAAAAATATAATAAAATCACGATTGCCTTATGTGGAAAAAAAAATCAATTACACAAACTCTTTTCTGGGTGAGTTTTGACACTGTTGCTTCTCTGCGCTGTTTTGATATGTTGATATCGTCTTGAGCTGTGGGTGTCATATCCGGCTCTTGGGAGCCGGGCAATCAGAGCCAGGGACAAGCCAGTGAGTCGTGATGTTTTATTTTGGGTAAGGGATAAGGGATGAGGAGAGCACAGATACTCATGCAGAGGTACACTCACAGGTTGCACAGCGCAGAGGTAAGCAGCTCGTACCGGACGTGGGGGTAACAAGACGTACATACTCACAGCGGGATACAAACACAGGAATGCTGCAAGAGGAGTATAAGCTGACACCAGACGAAGGGGCTTCAGCTTAGCAATGTGTTTATGTCGCAGCCCCGAGTCATCGAGGCTGCTCCTATTTATCCTCATTGGCAGCGCCCCAGCTGATGAGGACTAATTGGCCCCAGCCGTCCGTAATGCTGCCAGCTGGGAGCCTGCTGAGACGCTGCTCAATGGGAAAACATGGGCTGAGTGCCGAGACGGCATCCCAACCCATGGTGACAGAGTCTCCCCCTCAAGGTCGGGCTCCTGAACGACCAGGAACATCCCAGCCCCCCCCCCCCCACCTAGGGTGGGGGGAAGGGAGGCAGGACCGGAGGGGAAGAAGCCAAGGGAAGGACAACACCAATGGGGCAATGTAGGGTAGCGGGAAAAAAAAAAACCCCAAACACTGACAAAACAGGGAATAATTAACCCAAGTGCAGATGGGGAGAAGAACTGGGTCAGCACGCCGGTTACACACTACTCAGAGAGTACCAACAATGCGTGACCCAGAACAAGGAAAAAAAAACACCAAAAAGGTACAGGGCAAAAATGCTGAGTATGGTTAAATAAAGGGGAAACTATACACGGCGCTAATTTAAGTACATACACACACAGTCACCAAGAAAAGTGAGGGTGACTGGAACAAATGGACAATTACAGAGCATGGTGTTACGGAAAACAAGACACATGACTCTATAATGAACAGACAGGGCATAAAAAAGAAATACTGAGTGCGGGCAAAGGAAAACCCACACACCCGAATATATAAGTACCCACAGTCACCTAAAGAAATGAAAGTGAGTGGAATGAATGGACAACTGCAGAGTATGGTCTGAAAGGAAACAAAACATAACTCTACAATGCAAAAAACGAGGCTAAAAACATGGTACAAGAAAAAAGATAAAATGCTGAGTATGTGAGATGGAAAACACAGCACAATAAATACGAATCCACCAACAGGACAAAATACTACACCCGAGATGCATGGCAGGCAGAGTCCAAAAATAGCCGAGATGGCTCCGGAGATCTCCCCGCCCATTGTCCAGCTGGCGAATCAGGGAAAGAGAAGTGTTCGGACGGCGAACTCCGGACCCAGATCCCAGGAATCCAGTCCACCGGCAGCCGAACCAGGCCCCCAGAGGGAAACACAGACCAGTGGGGGGAACCAGATCACCGAACCGAAAGTTCTGTGGGTCGGGTTGTCGACCCGCATCACTCAACCACCAGGACCGTTGAGACGGGCGAAGGATCAGAGCGGATCCCGGTGGAAGAGGCTCAGGGGAGAGCCGATGACGAGGGCGATGGGCGTCAGGCCGCAGGGAAACGGCCACCTCCTCACCGGACCTGGACAATACTGGGGCAGCACCCACGTCGGACCCCGATCGGGCCTCAGGCGAACCCACGTTGGACC
This sequence comes from Pholidichthys leucotaenia, assembly GCA_020510985.1. Taxonomy (NCBI): domain Eukaryota; kingdom Metazoa; phylum Chordata; class Actinopteri; order Cichliformes; family Pholidichthyidae; genus Pholidichthys; species Pholidichthys leucotaenia. Next base: position 446,221,152 of record CM035836.1, on the reverse strand, counting down.
CCGATTGGGTCTCGGGCGAACCCACGTTGGACCCCGATTGGGTCTCGGGCGAACCCACGTTGGACCCTGCACCAGAACCGACCTCCAACGTTGAACCCGGACCCTCCAGCACCACGAGGAACAGCAACTCCTCGCCGGTGACCCTGGAAGAAGGCTCAGAAGAGAAAACAGAACCGGGATCAGGATCACCGGCAGCGCCAGAACCCGGCGAAACGAGCTCAGATGCAGCGGGCGGCTGCACCCTGCTCGTCTCTCCTAGAGATAGGCTGAAGTGCTCAAAGATAAAAAGAGAGAAAAGAAAGGAGAGCACTCGCCTGATCTCGGGTTCTGACGCCGTCCAGGACTGCGAAGATCCAGGATCCGTCGTCAGGCTCCCATCTAGCCGCGTCGGGCCCCGCAGCCAGCACGATGGTCAGCGCAGCTTGAGATTCCTCCAGCTCCGGTGACCCCGCCGACGATCCACTCGGCGTGAAGCCAGAAGAATCTCGTCCCGCTGGACCGAACCGCTCCTCCGTGGAGACCCGGGGACGCTCAATCGTCGGCGTAGACTCCACGCAGCAGTCCGTCCCCCTCCTCCGTCCGCAATGTAGCTGCGGAACCACAGGCCCTCTCCATATCCCACCACGTTGACCCGGAGCTGGGGACCGCTCGGCGGAGAGAGACACAGGATGCGGGATTAGGAATACAGGTTACAGCAGGTGGAGGGAGTTCAGGGAGCTGCGAACCCTGAACTTCTCCTCCAGGGATGTGACAGAGCAAATCATTAAGCAGGTGTGAAAAAACAATGACTTGCCTGCCCCCTGGAGGTTGAGTATCGCCTGCTGTAGTGGATTCTGCTTCTTCCTCTCCCCGCCCGGTGATAACAGAGGACCCCCCGGGAGTTCGTCTGAGGATCGCTCGCGTTGTCTCCAGCAGAGAGCTCACCAGGCTGGAATTCCAGGCACACACAGCAGTCAGGAAGCGCGTCGAGGAGGAAGGGAAAACAGCCGGGGTGAGCCAGCCCGAATGTCCAGGAATGACAGCGGGGAAATGAGGCTCAGGGAATGGGGCTGTAGAATCTCCACACAGACGAGGCGAAGAGGTGACAGCTGCGTGGGAGGAACTGTCCTGACGATGGCCCAGAACTGGATCCGGACGAGGTTCGTGCAGAGGTGACTCGGCAATGTGATGACGACTACTCCCAGTGGACGAAGCGAGGGGGAAACCCAGGATTCGCCGCTCCAGATCGGAGATCGAGACGAGGAAGGCGTCGAGCACGGGAAAGCTTTGTAGCCCTGAAGTCCTCACCATCAATCTCACTGCCGCCGCCACATGCCTGAAGGTGGTGACAGGAAACACAGTAGAGCTCGCGACAGCCACTCGACCCCGGACATAACTGCTGTCAGCTGCGGCTCCTTGAAGGGAATCCCGAGTGACGTGGCGCAGGTCGGGGGAAGTCCTCTGGTTGGCGCGAACTCCCGGACTGGAATAACGGCAGGAACGGGACTCCGAAGCGGGGAAAGACGTCGCCCACTTCAACTCCCTGCCGGGATTTCCATCCACCCCGTGGAGCTTCTCTCGCTGTGTACCTGCAGCGTCTATCCTGGCACTGTCCTCCAGATGGTACAGAGAGTGAGGGTGACAGTCCAGGAGTTCCTCAGCACGGCCTGGATGCCAGCGTCTCGCGTTGGAGGCGTCGTGCAGGGTGAAGAACGTCCCGTCGACAGCCTCCGAGATGGACCTCAGCTCGTCGCCCTGGCGCCGGAAATGACTCCTGGGAAACGGCATGCTAGCAGCGCTGACACCCGGACAGAAAGGTACATTTCCACAGTGACTCACGGCCGCCGGTAGCTCTTCTGGCTGCGACATACTGTCATATCCGGCTCTAGGGAGCCGGGCAATCAGAGCCAGGGACAAGCCAGTGAGTCGTGATGTTTTATTTTGGGTAAGGGATAAGGGATGAGGAGAGCACAGATACTCATGCAGAGGTACACTCACAGGTTGCACAGCGCAGAGGTAAGCAGCTCGTACCGGACGCGGGGGTAACAAGACGTACATACTCACAGCGGGATACAAACACAGGAATGCTGCAAGAGGAGTATAAGCTGACACCAGACGAAGGGGCTTCAGCTTAGCAATGTGTTTATGTCGCAGCCCCGAGTCATCGAGGCTGCTCCTATTTATCCTCATTGGCAGCGCCCCAGCTGATGAGGACTAATTGGCCCCAGCCGTCCGTAATGTTGCCAGCTGGGAGCCTGCTGAGACGCTGCTCAATGGGAAAAGGGAAAACATGGGCTGAGTGCCGAGACGGCATCCCAACCCATGGTGACAGTGGGTTTTCATTTGAAAACCATAGGTATGGCAGTCGGTTTTAGAACCCGTTTGTCACGAACTTTCAAGCCTAAAGATTCCTGTATGGCAGGCGCCTCCTCAAAACTGTCTGCAGTGAAATGATCGCTACAGAGTACAGAAGATGGTGTTGGTTGCCATTTGTCCCTTGTTCTCTGTACTTGCTTCGCCCATTTTTTTTAAGAAGATCTGGATCTTTTGGGAATGAGAACAGGCTTATAAGTTCACTGGAGCAATTAGAACACCCAGCCACCACGCAACGTTTCGCCATTTCTTCGCTGATATAGAAGCTAAACAGCTTGTTTACATTGACAGCACATGGATCAGCCGAGAGGAAACTCTCCTTATGATGTCATATCTGGAAACGAGGCGAGTCTCCGGATATCACATTACTGCAACACGGCGCTAAATTTGAATTCACTTAGAAATATTTTTCCACTTATTTAGCATTCTAAGTCAACAGAACCAACTATGTGGACGACTGAAGATAAATTCATACTGTGGAGGAATAAGATCAGGCGAGATGCAACGAGCTGGAAGGTTTAGATAGATAGATAGATAGATAGTTTATTTCGAACACAAAAATATACCAAATACAAGCAAATGGCAAATGCAATAAAGCAGGGGTGTCCAACCATGTGCCATGGAGAGCCAAGACCCTGCAGGTTTTACCTCCAACCAGTGTCTTCAACAGCAGATTTCAGTGAACTTCTTCCCACTGATTGCTGATAAGTGAAAACATCTGCTGAAGAGACTGGGTAGAAGAGAAAACCTGCAGGGTCTTGGCTCTCCATGGCACATGGTTGGACACCCCTGCAATAAAGTAACATTATACACTGTTCGAAAGGGAGAAGGAAGAAGTGAACACTTATTAATTCCATCTCCTCTTTTCCATAGATACACCCATGTGAATTTTATACAAATTACCACCTTTAAGACCCCAAGTAAACAATTTACTGTATTTTTTACAAATCAACATTAACACCCATCCATTCTAACATACAATGATGTCCATACAACAAAACCAGCCTCAAACAACACAGATATACACAGTGCTGTCCTACCCACCATTCCATAGTGTCCCATAATATCCCAGAGTGAACATAATGAATCGTACATATAACTACTACCCTTCTAACATATACCCTTTCAGCAAATGATGCTTATACCTCTTTTTGAATTGATTTCTGTTTGTACATAGTTTCAGTTCCGGCTCTAGACTGTTCCACAAATCCACCCCACAGACAGATATGCACATACTTTTCTTGGTAGTACGTATCTTGGGTTTTGTAAAGTTTAAGTCTCCCCTCAAATTATGATCATTGTCTCTTTTTTTAAATATTTTTTGTATATTAGTTGGTAGTTGATTATTAATTGCCCTGTACAATACTTGTGCTGTCTTAAATTTAACTAAGTCGATGAACTTTATGACATGTGACTTTAAGAACAACGAATTGGTATGGTCTCTATATCCTGCATTGTTTATTATCCTTATAGCTCTTTTTTGTAATGTGCATATTGACTGTAGGTTGGTTTTATAGGTGTTTCCCCAGACTTCTACACAGTAGTTAAGATAAGGTAAAAACAATGAATTGTACAATAAGACCAATGATTTATAGTCCAAGAAGTGTCTCGTCTTCCCCAGTATGCCTATACATTTTGCTAATTTGGCACGGATGTGACTGATGTGAGGTTTCCAGCAGATTTTATTGTCAAGCGTCACCCCCAGGAACTTATTTTTCTGTACTGTTTCTATTCTGGTATCATCTATCGTTACCAATATTTCATGATTTATTTTATAATTTCCAAACAACATAATCTTTGTTTTTTTTAGATTTAGAGATAATTTATTTTTGTTGAACCACTGCGTTAGTTTTTTCATTTCAGTTGTGACCACCTCTAAAACCTGCTGCAAATTCTCACCAGTGCAGAGGATATTTGTGTCATCCACAAACAAAATAAATTTCAGAATTTTTGATACTTGGCATATGTCATTTATATATAAAATAAAGAGTTTGGGTCCCAAAATTGACCCCTGGGGCACACCACAAGTGATGTCCATGAAGGGTGATTTGTGCTCTCCAATTTGTACAAATTGTTGTCTGTTACTTAAATAACTTTCCACCCAACTCAGTCCAACCCCTCTTATCCCATACCTTTCCAGTTTCCTTAGTAGTATTCTGTGGTCAATGGTGTCAAAAGCTTTCTTTAAATCTATGAATACTCCTACAGCAACATTTTTTTTATCTATACAACTAGTAATTTCTTCTATAAGTTCGATCAGTGCCAAAGATGTAGATTTATCAGCTCTAAAACCATACTGGCTATCTGTAAGGAGGTTGTGTTTTTCAGTGAAATCATCCAGTCTCTTAGTGAAGATTTTTTCAAGTATTTTGGAGAATTGTGAGAGTAAAGAGACTGGCCTGTAATTTGTGAAGCGATGACTGTCTCCTGTTTTGTATAGAGGTATTACTTTTGCTATTTTCATTTTGTCTGGAAATGTACCAGTTTGAAATGACAGGTTACAGATGTGGGTGAGTGGCTTAACAATTCCCTCAATTACTTTTTTCCACTATTGTCATGTCAATTTCATTCCAGTCCGTTGATTTTTTGTTCTTAAATTTACTCACAGTCTCGATAATTTCCTTTTCAGTAACTGCACCCAAAAAGATTGTGTTTGGATTTCTATCTTCTATTTCATTCACAGAACCACTGTAGTTTGTTTCTGGTGTCACTATTGATTTTGCTAATTCAGGACCAACGTTTACAAAAAATTTATTGAAACCACTGACCACATCTTCCATATTATTTATCAAATTGCCATTTTTGATAAAATATTCTGGATAATTTGCATTCTTAGGACGATTACTAATAATCCCATTGAGTACTTGCCATATTCCTTTTATGTTATTTTTGTTATCCTCTAGTATTCTGTTGTAATATTCTTTCTTACAGGTCCTCATTATAGTAGTAAGCTTATTTTTGTATCTTTTATATTTGATCTCAGCTTCCACCATTCTGCATTTAATGAATTGTTTATATAATGTATTCTTCTTTTTACATGCATTTATTAACCCCTTGGTGACCCAAGGAATATTTTTTTGTTGTTGTCTGTCACTGTATTGTTTTATAGGACAGTATTTATTGTACAATGATTGAAATATTTGTAAAAATTTATCATATGCTCTATTTATGTCATTTTCATCATAAACTATCTTCCAATCTTGTATTAATAATTCCTTTGTCAGTAAATGCATTGATTCTTCAGTTCTTATTCTTTTATATTTAATATTTTTGGTATACTTTTTCTTCCTATAATCACATTGATAGACAACAAAAATCGGCAGGTGGTCACTGATATCATTCAATAAAAGCCCACTCCTGATATTATTTTCCATAATGTTTGTGAATATGTTATCTATTAGTGTGGCACTGTGTGACGTTATTCTGCTAGGTCCGGTAATTGTTGGATGTAAACCCATACTGTACATTGTGTTGATAAATTCTTCTGTCAAACTATGTTGTTTTGAGTTCATCAGATCTATACTGAAATCCCCACAAATGAACATAACTTTATGAGCTAGTTTTGCATACATTTTTTCCATCCAGTCCTTAAATAAGTCAATGTTTGATCCAGGTGTTCTATATACACAGCTCACTACTACATTCTTCACATTGTCCAGACAGATTTCTATTGTAATACATTCAAATAAATCATCCACAGTTACTGACAGATTTTCAACAACCTTGTATTTCAAGCTCTTGTCAACAAAAATTGCAACTCCTCCTCCTTTTTTCACTTTTCTATTTATATAATTTAGTTCATAGCCATCCATGGTAAAATCCACTCCTTTCTCTTCACTGAGCCACGTCTCTGATATTGCCACAATATTGAAGGGCTCTTTAAACTGGTGTAAATAATCTTTAATGTTATTAAAGTTTGCATAGAGACTCCTGCTGTTGAAGTGGATCATAGAAATATTGAAATCAGATGTGCCCATTGTGTTAACCTGTTCATCTGTGTAGTAATTACAGTCATTATTGATGGAGCTAAATAAATTATTATCAGGGTCTATGTCATATTCTATGTCCTGTGGGTTGTGATCTGTGTATTCAAAAACTTTCAGTTCCTGTTGTCCCTGTTTGTTGATTTTTTGATTCATGTTGTTGAATGTTTTTTGCAGATGAGTAAAATCCTTCAGTGTCCTACAGTTGTCTGAATTGTTGCTGTGACTCCAGTTCATAATATTCATTGATAATTGTCCAGTTCCATAATATTACGGATGTTAATGACCTTGGCTTCTTCAGGTGATCCGTTTAATTTGATATATATTTTACAGTTTGATGTCCAGGTGTTTTGAATCTTTTTCTGCTTTTTCAGGTATCTTGCTTTCCTGGCTATTTCTGCGTTTTCCTTCGTGAGGTGCTCGTTAATGTAAATGTTTGTTTCTTTTAGCTTCCTACCTTGTTTCAGTAGCGCAGTCTTGTGTTTTTTGTTCACAAACCTCATGATCACAATCGGTTTGTCGCCGCTTTTCCTGGGCAGAGGGTGGCAGGACTCTATGGTGTTGCAGTCCAGCTGGATTCCTTTGGACTGCATGAAGGCCGCCACTTGTTGCTCAGCTGATTCCTCATCTAGCTGACTTCCACTGCTGTCTGCGGCCACTGCTCTCGTGTATGATCGGGGTTTGATGTGGAGCCCCGTGATGATCACGTCGTTCGCCCGAGAGCTCTGGTCCATCTCAGCCATTCTGCTCTCCAGATACGCCAGCCTCTTGTCTTTCTCAGCGTTCTGGTACCGCAGCGCTTTAATCTCCTCCATTAGGTCCAGGATGCTTCTTTGCTGTGCCTTTACAGCGGAAATCTCTTCCGCCAAGAAATCCAGCGCTTTTTTTTATTTCATCTTCATTTTGCAGAGCTTTCTTGGGACCCATTTTCCCAGCCGATGATCGCTGAATCCGATCGTAGGAAAAAAAAAAAAAAACACACGTGGGAGAAATCCCTTTGTTTTCCTGAGCGCGAGGGGCGAGAGGCCAATTGCTACACCAGCTACACCAGCCACTACTGACAAATTCCCCTTATTTCTCACGAGTAGGTTCACACTCCAGCGGCAGCAACAAAAAAAGGTCAAAACGCCAGCTCCAAACTGCGTTCTAACTGCGTTTATCTGCCTTTTAACCAGAAACGAACTGGGAGCCTTTACCTGTGCGTCCTTACCCGTCCTCACCCGGAACCGGAAGGTTGCAAAGTTTTGTTTTCCTCCAACATAATGAGATACATTTTGTAGCTCTGTGTGCTACTGTGTTGCTGAGGCATGTATAGCAAGCTCTTTTATACATGTTATACAAAAAGAGAGAAAATGCATGGCACACTAGCATAGTGATATGCATATCAGTCAATACCTATTATTAGTGTGACCAACTGGCGCCCAGACATCCTCTCCCTAATCCGGGGATGTATAAACAACAGTCCCTTGTTCTGGATGTCCCCCAGGGGCTCTCTGTCCCTATGTGAATTGTCCTCTGTATGTAAATGGTCCTCTGCTTCCTCCAGACCTGCTGAGTGTGAGGAATGTCCGTGTAGAGTGTGGTGGGTCACCACAATACTAAATATTGATCCATAGTTCCTACATTGTGTCACAGACACTTTAAGCTTTTAAACAGTATCTACTTGGTTTACTGAAAAACTTCTAGAAATTTTCAAAAATAATTTGGGTATGAGCAAATATAAACATTGTAAAATTGTCTAAGATATACTAAAATCCAGTATATGTCTGTAAAGAATTTTGGTTACAAAAGCATAAACTGAAAGTATGTCGTTTTGACATACCTGAGATAAATGTTTTGGGTTTGCCATAAAATATCTATTAAAATTTACAAAAATAGTTTAAATGTGCAAAAAAATCAAAATAGAGTGCAAAGAATATATCTATGTTTGTATATATGCATGCATGTACTCAAAAATCTTAGGAGTCCAGATCAAAAGCAAAATTACAAAAATTATTGCTCATATTTGAGGTAGACGTTTTAGGTTAAAGTGCTGATGACACGTTTTTGACTTTCTCTAATTTTTCAGCACATAATACAATATGACAAAACAGGTTGGTCTGTGCAGTTCTAAGTCAAACAGGCTTTTTTTTCACGTGAATATCCAACGTTTTCATGAGCACCACGTCACGTTCTTCTCACTTCCGCCTCCAAAGAGAGCAGACGCCTTTTTGCTTCTCTCTTGCTTCTGACTTTTTTTCCTTCCCCCCCAACTAACTGGATCCCAGCTTGCTGTCGTCTGTCTGCGTTTTTACTGCTGATTATCGAAAGAAATTATGGAATTGATAAGCTGGGCTTTGAACGCAATTGACACTATCTTTTCAACAAGGAAAAGTGCCCTGGGGGAGGTTGTTTGCCCAGCAGGAACGGCTCCAGCGGGCTATTTACGGGAGACAAGTAATTGGAAGCTCTTGTGCCTGACTGATCTTTTTATCGAAGATGTAGAAGATCTTTACGTCTTCGCTGTAATGGTGATTGGGATTGTTCTGATTGGATCTGGAATCGTCCTGGTGTACCGCAAATTGCTGAAGATGGATACAACCTATCAAAATGCTGGCCAGGCGAGGTATATCCATCAAATTGAAAAAATGGAAAGGACCCTCATAGCGACAAATGGAGAACTGTCTCGGAAGGTGGATTACATCATGGTTTCGCTTAAGGACATCCAAGATAGATTCAACACCCAGCAATGAAGGATTATGTACTGAATCTGCAAGAGAATATAAAGTTATTCTCTGTGTTCAGTACCAATCGGCTTCATCCGGCTCCCTCACAAAAAATCCTCCTGATAATCTGCAGTCTTTGTTTCAAAACATTGAGCTCAAGGCCTTGGACAGGCAGCTGCTTGGCCAAGGACAAAAAACTGCCAGCAGTTAGACACAACATCTCCTGCCAAAGAGTCCTTGTTGTTCTTACTGATACAACACTCACACTCCAACATTACAATCATATTGATCCACACAACTGATGATAAAGATGACTCACACACTGCTCTCTCTGTGTCTTGTGAACACACGCGCCCTCACTCTTTGACAGTCAGCTGTTCATAGTTTGTGTGCATCATCTGCCATGTTGTCAGACAGCCAATATTGCCAACACTATCACGACGTGTTAGCCACTCCACACAGCCATGGTTCTGTTGCGCCCCTTGAAGCGATATCAGCCCTGGGGCGCAACCATGGTTATCACGTCTCCTCTCCATGCTCGCTGGGCAATGTCAGCCCCGAATGCCAACTGTAAGTGTTTCTGTTTATTTTGTAAGTCTTCACCTTTTTGGGAACTGTTGTCATCATTCTTATGTTCAATACATGTGTTGTGGTGAATTCTGCGCGTAAATCCATTCATCATGACCCTCCGTGCGCTCTTATGCAGGGCTGACATCGCTTCAAGGATGACGGATGACTAACACATCGTGAGAATGCTGAAAATACTGGCAGACAAACAGCACAGATGATTGACAAATGGCCACGAAGTACACGCACTGCTGGTGATGGTGTGATGAGAAGCACCTGGACGAGGACTGGGAAACATGATCAGCGGGAGGGGAATCAGCTGATGATAATGAGAGAGGGGACGTGGCCGGACTGGTGAGAGTCAGCATGCGATCAGAGAAAGTAGGTCAAAGCTGCTTGTAAATACATTAATCCTTCCCCTCCTCGTGCGCTCCTCCTGCATAAAAGTGCACGAGGAGCGCACGAGGAGGCTTATGACAGTTGGAGCTGAGGCGTGTGATGTGGTCTTTCACGCCTGCTGTTTATCTAAGCCTGCGCCACAACGTGAAGGCACAGCCTTAAAATTAACACAAGAAACCAGTGAAACTGTGAGCTACAAAGCTGCTGTCATTCCAGTCAACAACACCGGTATCCGTTCTCCCGCTTACGTCATGGGGGTGCCGCCTTTAATTCGGTGGGCGGCACCACAGTCCAGTCAGCGGCTGCAGTTTTTTGATGATAACTAGTTTATGCAGGCGCGGTTGTAAATATTACATTGATCATCGACAATGACTTTTGGGTTTACACAACATCCTAAAAAATGTCAAAATCGCGTCATCAGCCCTTTAAGCAATATTGAAGTAACTCAAGGAGGTTCAAATTGAATTGGTTTAGCTGAACTAAACCATGGTTCCACAGATGTCCGAATCACAGGGTGTTTGAGGCTTTTATTCAGAAAAACTGGGTGAACATGGGACGTCATCATTGTTTTTTGAATGGCAACAAGAAGTAAATTTGGAATTACTGCAAAAAGGAAAACATGATATAAAAGCAAGTTCATTGCTAAAGTGTTAACTGAAAAGCTAATGTTTCTAGCTACCTCTGGGAGTAACATAGACATCAGCTGTGTGTGAGCACAGTCAACCTTTAACACAAAGAGCAGAAAGTTCAAGACCTTATTGAGTTGGACTGAAGCTTCGGAGCAAACATTCAAAACCAACACAGTATCTTGCAAAGTTTTGGTAAAGGTTTGTGGTTCAACGACCTGGTGTTTTGGTTTAGCAGTGTTGACCGAGTTAACAGTGGGCATGCCAAGGTTAACAAGACGCCCTAACGATGAGGCTGTTACTGAGAATCCACCTGAGGATTGTTGACCTTCTGTCGTGACTCTGTCCAGTTCTGACTGGGTAACAGTAGGTGTGATTGCTAGGTAGATGGCTAAACTGAAAAACAGGAGGGCCATCATCCTGGCAAACAGATAAAAGTGAGTGATTTTGGATTCCAACCTTCTTGTTGGTTTTTCTTTTGACACCTGATTGGCAAATGAAAATTATTCTCAGGGGTGGAACAATTTCTTTAAGAGATTGAACTCTAAACCTTAGATTGTTTTTCACCTTTAGTGGGAATTTTGATGTTGTTTGCTGAAGCTAATGGTGTTGGATGTTTGTGTATACTATTTGATTGAAATTTATTAGATTTTACACAGAGCTTTAAGATTAGTTTGAGGGATAATTTTGTTTTAATTTACCCTTTTCCTTTTGGAAGTTTTGATGCAGTTAACTGATTGTTTGGAGAAACTTGACCAAGTATACATGAGGCTAATAGTTAGCTAACAGTTATTTCTCAGACATAAGCTTGATTTTGATCTTATTTATGGACTTACTTTGACAGTGTTGTACCCGACAAGTCCCATGGGGTTTTGGTAAAGTTTACTCTGATTTGGTTCCAAGGTTGTCATAGCCAGGAGCGGCACTGGGGTTAAGCTCCCAGTGGTCATAAAATGCTCCTTATGGCGTGCGTCTCGAAAAGCCTCTGACAACTAAGTCCAACTCCTAGCCTGCCCGTGTGGTTTAGTCTCTAAGCCCGGCGGAACTGCTTTTACTAATAGGAGAAGGGGCGAGGGCGGATCTCTGGCGCCTTAAAACCAGATGCTTCGGGTAGATGGTGGCTGGGAACCCTGGGAAGGTAGCCCATCTAGGGGAAGGTAAACCCTGATTTCAAACCTCCGCTGCCTTGCAGCATACCCGGTCACGGGAAAGGCTTCGGGAGTCAACCCTGAGGAAAAATCCGGAGTCGGAGCCCCTAAGGCAGTTCTATGTTGTGCTCAACATCGTTCTGGCAGCTCCTGCGACGGCGCTGGTGCCAAACTGTAGCAGCCCTGCTGTTCCTTTGGATTCATCAGTGACGTGGAGAGGGGGGACATGCTGCATGGGCAACATCTTATCCTCCATATCTTCCTGCCCAGGCTTGAATCCTACCAACGCCCAACGCTGGAAGGTAGAACACCGGATCACTGGAGAGGACACTCCAGCTTCGCCTTTGGCGTAGACAAAACACGGGGAATGACAGTTACCGGTTATAAGCCACCGCTCAATTGGCGTAGAGCTCGGCGCCAGGGGTTATTCCCGACGGTGGGAGGGATCATCGGATCTCACTGGACAGCTACCGCCCGCCTCAAGCTGGGCAGCCCCCAGCCAATAAGGTGATGTCCCGCCACAGCTTGCTTTCCTCATTGGGTGCATGGGGATGAGGAGAAATCCGAACAGCAGGCTGAGAACTTTCGCACCAGGCAAGACAATAAAACAAAAGAGACCAACTCTAAAACTGGGAACTTGGAACGTCCGCACTATGATGACAGGACTCGCTACTAACCTCAAGGACATCAACGACACCAGGAAGACTGCCATCATCAATAATGAGCTGAAGAGACTGGGAGTGGATATCGCCACTCTCCAGGAAACACGGTTGGCTGACGCAGGCACACTGAGAGAGAAGGACTACACGTTCTACTGGCAGGGAAAGGGCAGTGACGAACACAGGGAACACGGAGTGGGCTTTGCAGTGAAGAACACCTTGCTGAAGATGGTGGAACCGAGCAGCACTGGCTCTGCTCGACTCCTCACCCTCCGCCTGAACACCACTCAAGGCCCAGTCACCCTCGTCAGTGTGTATGCCCCAACACTGACAGCCACACCAGAGGCAAAAGACGAGTTCTATGAGAATCTCGCAACAACTGTCAGGATCGTCCCCAACTCTGAACAACTCATTCTCCTTGGAGACTTCAATGCCAGAGTGGGTGCTGACCACGACTCCTGGCCCTCCTGTCTTGGACCTTTTGGCGTGGGCAGAATGAATGACAACGGACAGCGGCTGCTCGAGTTCTGCACATATCACGATCTGTGCATCACAAACTCGTTCTTCAAGACCAAGCCCCAACACAAGGTTTCCTGGCAACATCCACGCTCAAAGCACTGGCACCAGCTGGACTTGATCCTGACCAGGTGCACCTCACTGAAGAACGTGCTAATCACCCGTTCGTTCCAGAGTGCAGACTGCGACACAGACCATTCATTGGTGTGTTGCAAGGTCAAGCTGCAGCTAAAGAAATTCCATCGTGCTAGACAACCTGGAAAGGCACGGATTGACACCAGCAAGATGGCTCAACCAGAACTTGTTGAGCAGTTTGCCTCCACCTTTGAGAAGGAACTTGGTGTACCACAAGAAGGAGAATCAGCAAAGCAGAAGTGGGAAGAGCTGCGAAACACCATCCACCGCACAGCCTTGGCTACCCTTGGGAGGAAGACCTCGAAGTCACAGGACTGGTTTGATGCCAAGTTGACCGAGATGACCCCCGTCATTGAAGCCAAGCGCTCAGCACTTGCTGAGTACAAGAAGTACCCAAATGAGAAGAATCTCCAGATTCTCAGGGCTGCGAGAAGCAAAGTTCAGCAGACTGCTCGGCGCTGTGCCAACGAGTACTGGACTCAGCTCAGCCAAGACATTCAAACCGCTGCCATAACAGGGAACATCTGTGGTATGTACGATGGCATCAAGAAAGCACTTGGTCCGGCTCAGAGCAAGACGGCCCCCCTCAAATCCTCCACTGGGGAGATGATCACAGAAAAGAACAAGCAGATGGAGAGATGGGTGGAACACTACTCCGACCTCTACTCCAGACAGAACACCGTGACACCGTCAGCCCTTGATGCCATCGACTGCCTGCCATCCATGGACGAACTTGACGCCGAGCCAACCATCGACGAACTCAGCAAGGCCATTGATAGCTTGGCCGCTGGCAAGGCACCCGGCAACGACGACATACCCCCCGACCTGATCAAGCACTGCAAGACCGCCCTACTGCTGCCATTGCATGACGTCCTCTGCCATTGTTGGAAGGAAGGTGCTGTACCACAGGACATGAGGGACGCCAAGATCATCACCCTCTACAAAAACAAAGGGGAGAGAAGCGACTGCAACAACTACAGGGGCATCTCCCTCCTCAGCGTTGTTGGCAAAGTCTACGCACGAGTTGTTCTCGTTCGTCTACAGAAGCTTGCCGAACGTGTCTACCCCGAGTCTCAGTGTGGCTTCCGCGCTGAGCGATCGACGGTAGACATGATATTCTCCATCCGCCAACTCCAGGAGAAATGCAGAGAACAGAACATGCCCCTGTACGTCGCCTTCATCGACCTCACCAAAGCGTTCGATCTGGTCAGCAGAGAGGGCCTTTTCAAGATCCTGCCAAAGATAGGATGCCCACCAAAGTTGCAAAGCCTCATTGAATCGTTTCACACCAACATGCAGGGGACAGTGCAGCACGATGGCAACGTCTCAGAGCCTTTCAGCATACGCAGCGGAGTGAAACAGGGCTGTGTACTTGCGCCAACCCTCTTTGGGATTTTCTTTGCTATGATCCTGAGGCATGCCTTCAGCACAGCAACAGAGGGAATCTACCTGCACAAAAGATCTGACGGCAGGCTTTTCAACCTCGCCCGCCTGAAAGCCAGAACCAAAGTACGCGAGGCTCTAATCAGAGACATGCTGTTTGCAGACGACGCTGCAGTCGCAACCCACACACAGCAGGAGCTTCAGACCCTTATGGACCGCTTCTCCCAGGCATGCAAGGACTTCGGGCTTACCATCAGCCTGAAGAAGACTAACGTCTTGGCGCAAGGCACGGAAGCACCACCAACCATCAACATTGACGACTACGAGCTGGAGGTCGTGAATCAGTTCACGTACCTGGGGTCCACGATCAGCAACAACCTCTCCCTTGATACAGAGATCAACAAGAGGATTGGAAAATCAGCCTTCACACTCGCTCGCCTCACCACACGAGTTTGGGAGAATCCCAAACTCTCTGTCAAGACGAAGATGGCAGTGTACAACGCCTGCGTCATCAGCACACTGCTCTATGGGAGTGAGACGTGGACAACATACGCCCGGCAGGAAAAGAGACTGAACTCCTTCCACTTGCGCTGCATTCGCCACATCCTGGACATATCCTGGCAGGACAAAGTGCCCAACACAGAAGTTCTGTCCCGCGCCGGCCTTCCCTCCATGTTCACTCTACTCAGACAGCGCAGGATCCGCTGGCTAGGCCATGTTCACCGTATGGAGGATGGCAGAATCCCCAAAGACGTCCTCTATGGAGAACTGGCAACTGGCAAGAGAGACGTTGGCCGCCCACAGCTGCGTTTTAGAGACGTCTGCAAGAGAGACATGAAGGCCCTGGAGATCAACACAGAGCGCTGGGAGGACCTTGCAACGGACCGCTCCAAATGGAGAGGCACCCTGACCAGACAGCTCAAGGCGGGTGAAGAGAGACTGACTGCTGCTGCAGATGAAAAAAGGACCCACAGGAAGAACCGCCACAGACCCAGCAGCACGGAGACCACCCACAAGTGTGACCTGTGTGACAGGGACTGCCATTCACACATCGGCCTGTTCAGCCACAGGCGGTGCTGTTCCAGCAGAGTAGACGTTTAGGATTCTCTTCCATGGTCATCATAGACCGACGGAGGCCGACGACGACTCTGATTTTGATGAGCCCATTTGAAAATGGGGTCCTGGATTTGGTACTTAAGTAGCCAAAGTTTGTTGTTGACAATGTGTGGATTCATCCACTCAGGCAGGAATTTAGGAGTGATTTTCCTTTCCTGTAGATTGATTTGAGGTGTTTGCGGTACAAATGCGTGTTGGAAGACCTTGTTCCCCCTTTGAGGTTTGTCACGGGAGACTCTTTGGTCATTGTACACTTTGTGTTGTTTCGCGGATCGGTCCAAATGTTTTTGAAATGGGGCCTTGGGAGCGTTATACATCGTTTTGAGGCTTTTGTGTTCTGCAGCTGAAATATTATGGGCGTTGGCAGTCATCACCCCCCCTCTGGTTTCGGGAAACTTTGAGTGGTGGCGATAATGGTTCATCGGAAGCAGGAACAGGAGTGCCATTATGTAGCTGCAGAGAAAGTTGTGTCGCAGGAAGTGCTTTTAGTTTTGGTATGTTAAAGGCATTAGACACGTGGAGTGTGTGTACGTTTGGATCCGACCGGTGTTTGATGGTTTTATGGATCATTGGGTCACAAGCTTGAGTAAATGTGCGCCCAGCGTTTGCAAAAGTTGGGTCCATTGTTGCATAACCTTGAGGTTGCGGAGGGTCTGCATGGGGATACAGACGATTGGCAAGGATTCGGGCCAGGACTTTGCCAGCAATGGCAAGAAGTGAGATGTTCTGGTAGTTTCCACAGTTCGACTTATCTCCCTTCTTAAAGATTTTCATGATTTCAGCATCCCTTAGATCCGGAGCAATTTTCTCTCGTTGCCAGATGACAAATATAAGCTAGTAGAGACAGCAGGTAAGCTCTTCCCCACCAAGTTTGAAGATCTCTGCTGGTATTTCGTCGCAACCAGGAGCCTTTCCGTTCTATAGCTGACAGATGCCAGCTTTTACTTCAACAAGGGGGGGTTCTAAACCAAGCTCGCTAGCCACAGGCAGCTGAGGGATGTCTAAATAGACTCATCTATCAGAGACTCACGGTTGAGGAGATTTTGAAAGTACTCCTTCCAGCAGCGATTAATGCTCTTTTCGTCCTTAAGGAGACTGCCATCTTTATCCTTTATTGGATTGGCCCCACATGTACTAGGACCGTAGATCACCCTTGTGGCACTAAAAAAAGCTACTTCTATCATGGCTATCTGCCAATTCTTGAATCTCCTTGTCTTTTTCAGCCCAGCAATGCTCCTTAATGTGTCAGATTTGACATGTTTGGACAAACCCAGATGCAGACACAGACTCAGAATAAACACAATTAGCTTTATTTGATGCGTGAGTGAGTGTGTGTGGGAGTGTGAATAAGAATGAGTGCAGGAGCGCGAGCAGAGTGAGGACAAGTCTGCAACCCTAGGAGAGAGGAGAGACAAGAGTATGAGCTCTCTGTACACGGATTGCATAAACAAGTGGTTAATCAATCTTACGGTGCAGGTAAGAAGTTGTGGCGCTGAAGAACATCCAAGCTGCCCCGTATGCCTACCTCGGTCCGTCGCATGTACATGCTGGTGTAGATGATTCAGGTGTAACAGAGGAGAATAGTTCATTCATGGAATACAGTGAATCCTCAGAATGTAGGTGAGGGTCCCGGTCTGCCGCCAGGAGGAGGAAGTCCCCCCAGGGGAATCCACCTGTGCACAGAGGAGAAGAGGGAAGGAGCGGAGAGGAATGATTTCTTGAAAAAGCTTACTTACTGGTTACTTACTTTGCGTTGGGGAGACGAAACTCCCAGATGATCGATCAGGTGTAGCAGGAAAGATGAGGGAGGCGAAACTCCCTTGCAGAAGGAGTTGTAGACTCTAGCACAGAGTTCTAACATCCAAGTGGAGCGTTGATGTCTCCATGCAGAATGAGAGGCAGTGCTCCTAAAGAAGACTGCCTAATTGGGGGAGCAGGTGTGCGCGCAGCTGTGGAGACAATTAGGGCAGCAGGCACACAGAGTGGATCACCACGGGATTCACCTTTGGACCTCGGCTTTAATGGTCTGATGAGCTTTCTTCTTAGCATTATTTGTTGGATCACACTGACAGGCACAGAAGGCCTGCCTCTTTTCCAGAATTAGGTTCCTAATAGCCTCATCATTTTTGTCAAACCAATCTTGGTGTTTTCTGCTACTGTAGCCAATGGTCTCCTCACTGCTAGAAAGGATGGCTGCCTTCAGCTCACTCCAGTACTCTTCCACTTCATCACATTGAATGGATTGAAGGCATTAGTAGAGTGACTGCTGGAGTCCTTCGCAAAACTCGCAGACTTTCAGTTTCTCGACATCAAGTCTCCTTCTGGGTCGTTTTGCCATTTTCTGCCTCCATCAGTGAATATTCAGAGACATGGTGGAGTGAATGAGCTGATGATCAGTCCAGCAGTCATCTGCACTGGTAATTGCTTTAGTAATGCGGACCTCCTTCTGGTCACGTGTACGGACGATCACATAGTTGATTAAGTGCCAATGCTTTGATCTAGGGTGTTGCCAAATGGCTTTAGATCTGTTCTTCTGGTGGAAGAAGGTATTAGTTATGACAAGTTGGTGTTAGACGCACATAGTTAGCAAGAGTACACCATTAGAGTTGCAGTTTTCTACGCCATTTCTGCCCATTGATCCTTTCCAAAGGTCACAATCTCTTCTAACCCTGGCATTAAAGACACTAAGGATTATGGCTTTAGCGTCTTTAGGGACGTTTGTGATGATGATATCCAGTGTTGAGTAAAAGTCTTCCTTG
This sequence comes from Pholidichthys leucotaenia, assembly GCA_020510985.1. Taxonomy (NCBI): domain Eukaryota; kingdom Metazoa; phylum Chordata; class Actinopteri; order Cichliformes; family Pholidichthyidae; genus Pholidichthys; species Pholidichthys leucotaenia. The sequence goes on along the minus strand of CM035836.1, from coordinate 446,202,804 downwards.
ATCTTATCCTCAGCATTAAGGGTGGGCGCGTAGGCACATATGATGGTAGAATAATTTTGTTGACCTAACGTAAGGCACATTGTCATAACACGCTCACTTACACCGCATGGATGTTCAGCAACGTGTTTGATGAATTCATTTCTGATAGTAAAAGTGACACTGTGCATCCTTGGCTGTCCTTCAGGTCTGCCTTGCCAGAAGAACGTATAGCCACCGCCATGTTCTTTTAACTGTTCAGTTTCAGCTCTTCGGGTCTCTTGAAGTGCAGCTATGTCAATGTCGAAACGACCCAGTTCCCGAGATACAAGAGCAGCTCTCCGTTCTGGTCGACTGGAGTGGTCTATGTCGTCCAATAGGGTACGTACATTCCAAGTTCCAAGATTTATTTTGTAAGTTTTTTGACCGCTGAAGGTGATCCTGCTGGACATGGCATTCCAGCCAGGAAAGGGTGGAGCAGACTATTTTTGGAGCACATTTTCTAGCCCCCTCCTCACATTGGAGGTGAGCAGAGTGGATCCTGAAAAGGGCTGTTCAGTCGCAGAGAAAGCTGCCAAAACACTCACCTAGTCCATTCCATGAGTGAGACGACTGAATCAGACTCTGCTACCATAATGTGCCGGTCCGAGACTAGGGACTCCCAGAGCTCACTATCCTGTCCCTGTTGCCTCTTGCCAGTCGCCGCAGGACTTGGTGATTAAAGACTTAGTCTTGGTAGACGCCTTGTGCGTGACATTGTTTAACGTGGGAAAACTGATGCACAGACAGCAGGCACATGGATACTTCACAGAGAATGGATCCAAGATCCGGTGGCAAGAAAAACTTCGACGACTGGGGTCCAAACTCAGTTGCAGCCCTCTTCCGCCATTTCAGTTAAGATATGTATCTTTTGTACTGGTCTGCCATTGGGGACTTGAAGAAGTGCATGTTGGCCTTTGGCTTGCTGGAAGCTCATTCGCCCTTTGACAGGTCTTGTTTTTAATCCTGCAGGGTAACATGCCACCCACCTCACCAGTGTACACTGGTGGGGGAGCCGGTTTAGATGCCGACCACCCATCCATGAGGCAGGTTGTACTGGGTTACATGTTACCAGTAGCAGCAGTATATACATATACATATATCAACTAAAAACATTATAAATCCATTTAAAGTTAGAGCTGTCCTCACTACCAACTTTTGGGGCTCCAGATATTCTGTGCAGTCTTTTTTCTCCCTTAGTAAACTTCATCAGTGTTTTATGTAGCACTGTGACGTTTCTGTCACTTTTTCATGTGTGCAACTTTTTTGTCATAGTTTTACAGCTTTTCCTGTAAGTCAGAGACATTTTTTTTCTTGTAAATTTGCCTATTTTTGTATAAATATGCTGTATTTCCCAATTGCTTTCTCCCGAAATTAATTTTGTCACAAAAATGTAGAATTTTTCTCAAATTTGTCATGGAAAATAAGCTTTTTTCCTTATATATTTGCAGAATCATTTAAATTTCAGATTTTTTCAATCATTTTTTACTATCATCAAGTTGATGATAAAATTGATGGTAAAGGTAAATTTGTTATTTGCCTTTTTTTTGGGGGGGGGGATACCTGATGTGGCTCACATATTTCGACTGCATATGTATAAGCACAGGAGTGAGATGCTTAGGACTGCATGTGTTTTGTGACCTCACGTCTGTGAAGGAACAATATGTCTGGACCTCCTGAGGATAACAGCAGGAGGTGGAGGTGCCGTGATGAGGACTCTGAGAGGACTTCCTGACCTCCTGGGGTCAGATGGAGGACGAAGGGACTCGGGGGGAGAATTATTGTCAATGGGGGGTTTGGCGACAATGTGATTCTGTTCTTTGATGTCCCAGGTATAAAAGTGGGGGTTTTGGGGAGTTCGATCTTTTTGTTGCTGTTGAGAGCATGTTGGAGATGTGAGTTCGTCAATAAATCTGAATTGAGAAATAAATTCAGCCTCGTTATTTCACGCTCTCCACATTGGCGACCTAAGATGTGCGATGACCAGAGGCGATTCCCCCGAACCATACTCGTCAGGGACCGCTCGAGCAAGCGCGGTCTCAATCAAGCTACCAGAGTTCTGGCAGGACAACCCAGACTCGTGGTTCCTCCTGGCCGAAGCCAAGTTTGCACTCAGGGGAATAACAGCAGATGACACAAAATTCTACCACGTCATCGCCAAGCTAGACAACCGCACAGCTCGACACATGCGGAGCCTGGTGCAGCAACCGCCCGCTGGTGACAAATACAGCGGGCTGAAAGCTGCCCTCATCCAGTGTTTCACGCCCTCAGCCGGGGAGAGAGCTAGGGGGCTCCTAGCTCTACATGACTTGGGAGGACGCAGGCCGGTCGACCTGATGGAGGACATGCTGCAGCTGAGAGGCACAGACAACGATGATTTCCTCTGCACGCACATCTTCCTGAGAACCCTTCCATCGCAGACGAGGGCGACCCTGGCAGCCACTCATTTCGTGACCCAGCGGGACTTCCGCACGCTGGCCCGAGAAGCTCAGCGGATCCTCAACTCCAGCGAGGAGCATGCGGCCACCGCAGCAGCGGCAGACCTCGGCGCGGCGACCGGGAGCAACGGTGGGCCAGAGGCGGCGAAATCGATCCCACCAACAACGGCAGCAGCAGGGTCCCGACGCAGCGGAGGAGACGACTGCTGTTTCTACCATCGGCGTTTTGCAGAGAGGGCGCGCAAGTGTGTACCGCCGTGCCAGTTCAAGAGCTTAGCAGCATCGGCCCTCGGCGAGCGAAACAAGCTGCTCTACCTCACTGATGTGCGCTCTGGGCGGCACTTCCTCGTGGACATGGGTGTCCAAGTGAGTTTCATCACCCCAACCTACGCTGACCGGCTGGCGGGTCCCCGTGGTGACGGGGCGACAGCGGCAAACGGCTCGAGCATTAAGACCTTCGGCGAAAGGACTCTGCTTCTGTCCTTGCACGGCCGCACTTATGAATGGACTTTTATTATAGCGGCGGTGAGTTTCAACATGTTAGGTGCTGATTTTCTGTGCTCACATGGGTTGTTAGTTGATCTTGCCAATAGGCGCCTGGTTAGTGCACTCTCCTTTTATTCCATTCCTTGTGCAGCTCGAGTGTCCCCGCCACCAGCACAGACCAACGTCGCCACAGCAGGCGGTAAGTTTCACACACTCCTCACCCAGTTTCCAGCACTCACAGTTCCCACCTTTTCGGCAACAGTTGCAAAACACAGGGTGGAGCACTTTATCACCACAACTGGCCCTCCCCGTCTTTGCGAAAGCTCGGCGCTTGGATGCAGCTAAACTGTCCATAGCGCGCGAGGAGTTCGCCAACCTGGAAAGGCTGGGCATCATCCGCCGTTCAAACAGCCCATGGGCATCCCCACTGCATATGGTCCCTAAAGCTGACGGCTTGTGGAGACCTTGCGGTGATTTCCGCAGGTTAAACAATGCCACAACGCACGACCGCTACCCAATCCCACACATTCAGGATTTTTCGGTGCATCTGGTGGGGGCGCGCATTTTTTCTAAAATAGACTTGGTCCGCGGGTACCATCAAGTCCCAGTGCGCGCCGAGGATATTCCCAAAACAGCGGTGATAACCCCGTTTGGACTTTTTGAGTTTTTGCGCATGCCGTTTGGCCTCAAGGGCGCTGTGCAAACCTTCCAACGCATGATGGATGCCATGTTACGCGATCTCCCTTTTGTGTTCGTGTACCTGGACGACATTTTGGTCGCCAGCACATCCGAAGAGAAACACCTCACAGCAGTTTTTCGGAGGTTGGGAGAGCTCGGGTTAATAATCAATCCAGCTAAGTGCCAGTTCGGGGTGGCGCAGATCGATTTTTTGGGGCACTGCGTCTCCCCAGAAGGGGCAGTTCCGCTACCGGATAAAGTGCGCGCAGTGGCAGATTTTCCCCGGCCTCAAACGGTCAAAGCATTACAGGAGTTTTTAGGAATGGTGAATTTTTATAACCGTTTCCTTCCCCACGCAGCGCAGCTCATGCAGCCACTATATGCCGCGCTTAAAAAGCAAAACCCCCCCAATGCAATCGAATGGTCCCCGGAGCGGGAGCGCGCATTCGCGGAGGTAAAAAAAGCCCTGGCAGATGCTGCGTTGTTGGCTCACCCAGACCCAACGGCCCGCATAGCGCTCACCACTGATGCGTCAGATTTGGCCATAGGGGCGGTAGTGGAGCAGATCCTTGCGCGAAGCCGAGCGAAAATACAGCGCGTTTGACAGGGAGCTGTTAGCGCTCCACTTAGCCATTCGCCACTTCCAATTCTGGCTAGAAGGTCGGCGTTTCACCCCGTTTGTCGACCACAAGCAGCTCACTTTTGGGATGACCAAAATTTCGGAGCCTTGGTCGGGCCGGCAGCAGAGGCACCTGGCCGCAATTTCGGAATTTACTACTGATATTCAACACGTAGCGGGTAAACTCAACGTAGTAGCAGACTGCCTCTCTCGCGCGGTAACAGCACCAGTCCGCGCAGAGGTAGATTATACTACCGCAGCCGCAGAGCAAAATAACAGCGCGGAAGCGCATGCAGCCCCAGTTCATGTGGGGATAGATTATGCGGCCATGGCAGCGGATCAGGGTAGCGATGCGGACGTGTGCGCGCTCCAGTCTGGACCAACAGGGTTAAGGCTGGAGAGCAGGAGCTTACAAAATGGTATGCCCCCCCTAATCTGCGATGTTTCCACCGGGTGCCGGCTGCTTGGCGCCGCCGCGTTTTTGACTCGGTTCACTCCCTGGCACACCCGGGGGTGCGCGCGTCTGTGAAAATGGTAGCAGAAAAGTTTGTTTGGCCGAGCCTGCACAAGCACGTGAAAGAGTGGGCAAGAGCCTGTATGGCTTGCCAGCGGGCCAAAATTCACAAGCACACTAAAGCCCCTTTAGAGCCGTTTCACATCCCGGCCAAGAGATTTGATCATGTGCATGTCGACCTCGTAGGCCCCCTACCGTCGTCGCAGGGGTTCACACATCTTTTGACAATGGTGGACCGAACCATGCGTTGGCCGGAAGTGGTCCCGCTGGCATCGACCACGGCTGCAGAAGTGGCCCGCGCATTTTTGACGGCTTGGATAGCGCGTTTCGGGGTTCCGTCGGATATTTCGTCCGACAGGGGACCTCAATTTGTGTCTGAGCTTTGGTCAGCGATGGCCCACAGCTTGGGTTCGACAATTCACCGCATTACCGCTTACCACCCCCAGGCTAATGGTTTATGCGAGCGTTTTCATAGATCATTGAAGGCAGCCCTCAGAGCGTCGCTTACGGATGCAAATTGGGTAAACAGACTACCATGGGTTTTATTGGGGTTGCGTTCTGCGCCTAAAGAGGACTTAAAGGCCTCCCCAGTGGAACTGGTTTTTGAGCAGCCTCTCCAGCTGCCAGGCGAGTTTCTGCCAGATCATCCAGCGCCAGGGCGCCCCCCGGCTCAGTGGTCACTGATCGGCATGGGAGCGGACACGCTTCCGGGCCCCGTTCATCACACTTTTCCGCTTGTTTTTGTTCCAAAATCTTCAAAAAATGCCGAATTTGTTTTTGTCAGGCACGAGGCTCTGCGCCCAGCCCTGCACCCACCTTACGATGGCCCATATAGAGTGCTGGAAACAGGTGATAAGCATTTTGTGCTAGATTTGGGGGGCAGAAGGGGAACAATTAGTATAGACAGACTAAAGCCTGCTTTTGTGATGAACGACGAGTCTGCATGGGTGGTGAGGGCTCCTCGACGTGGCAGACCCCCCAGGAAGCATGCCCTGGAGCCCCCGCAGGGATCAAATAACAGTTCTCATCCTCAGTTAGCAGATTCACTGCAAGATGGTGCCGCAGGGGCTGCGAAGCCCGCTTTCAGCAAGTTTGGAAGACGTTTGAAGCCCAGACGGCGTATGGACTAATGCAGGGGTGTCCAACCAGGTGCCATGGAGAGCCAAGACCCTGCAGGTTTTCTCTTCTACCCAGTCTCTTCAGCAGGTGTTTTCACTTATCAGCAATCAGTGGGAAGAAGTTCACAGAAATCTGCTGTTGAAGACACTGGTTGGAGGTAAAACCTGCAGGGTCTTGGCTCTCCATGGCACATGGTTGGACACCCCTGGACTAATGTGTGGTTTTATTATGTTGTGTAGACTATGCTGTATTGTTTCATTCTTCGACGTTTGGGGGGGGTTATGTGGCTCACATATTTTGACTGCATATGTATAAGCACAGGAGTGAGATGCTTAGGACTGCATGTGTTTTGTGACCTCACGTCTGTGAAGGAACAATACGTCTGGACCTCCTGAGGATAACAGCAGGAGGTGGAGGTGCAGTGATGAGGACTCTGAGAGGACTTCCTGACCTCCTGGGGTCAGACGGAGGACGAAGGGACTCGGGGGGAGAATTATTGTCAATGGGGGGTTTGGCGACAATGTGATTCTGTTCTTTGATGTCCCAGGTATAAAAGTGGGGGTTTTGGGGAGTTTGATCTTTTTGTTGCTGTTGAGAGCATGTTGGAGATGTGAGCTCGTCAATAAATCTGAATTGATAAATAAATTCAGCCTCGTTATTTCACGCTCTGTCAATCCTAGCATTCCCTTAGAGCTTACTAGTCAGGACTTTATGAACTTTTTCAATAATAAAATTTCATTCATCAGAGATAAAATCGATCAGATTCTTCCCACAGTTAACTTAAATACTGTGACTACTACAGCTCCTACAACTGATGTCTGTCTTGATGAGTTTACTCCAATCGACCTTTGTGAGTTAGACAAAATAGTTTCCTCATCCAAACCTTCAACTTGTCTTTTAGACCCTATTCCTACCAGGTTATTTAAAGAAGTCTTCCCACTTATTGGTAGTTTTATTCTTCATATAATCAATTCTTCATTAACTTTAGGCCATGTACCGCAGGCTTTTAAAACGGCTGTAATTAAACCCTTACTCAAAAAGCCAACGCTAGATCCAGGAGCTTTAGCTAACTATAGACCAATCTCTAATCTCCCTTTCATTTCATAAATCTTAGAAAGAGTTGTTGCTACGCAATTATTTGACCACCTGCAGGGAAATGGTTTACTCGAAGAGTTTCAGTCTGGGTTTAGAATCCATCATAGTACTGAAACAGCCTTAGCGAAGGTCACTAACGACCTCCTCATCGCATCTGATAATGGATTGGTTTCTGTACTTGTCCTTTTAGACCTTAGTGCAGCTTTTGATACTATCGATCATAATATTCTACTTGATAGATTAGAACACAATGTAGGACTTAATGGAACTTCGTTGCAGTGGTTTAGATCTTATTTATCTGATAGATTCCAGTTTGTTCATGTAAATAATGAGTTTTCTTTCAACTCAAAGCTTAGTCATGGAGTTCCACAGGGATCTGTGCTAGGCCCTACTCTTTTTAGTTTATATATGCTTCCGTTAGGCAACATTATTAGAAAGCACTGTATACATTTTCATTGTTATGCAGATGACACACAATTATACCTGTCAATGAAGCAAGATGATAGTAATCAATTATCCAAGTTAGAAGCCTGTCTTAAGGAAATCAAAGCTTGGATGGCTTGTAATTTCCTGCTATTAAATTCAGATAAGACTCAAGTCATTCTTGTTGGTCCAAAAAACCTTAGAAATACCTTTCCAAATCAAACTTTCAGTTTGGATGCGGTTACTCTTTCTCTTAATAGCTCTGTGAGGAACCTTGGAATTATTTTTGATCAAGATCTGTCCTTCAATTCACATATTAAATTTGTTTCTAAGACTGCCTTCTATCATTTTCATAATATTGCCAAGATTAGGAGCATCTTGTCTCAGAGTGATGCTGAGAAACTGATCCACGCTTTTGTTAGCTCGAGATTAGATTATTGTAATTCTTTATTATCAGGCTGTCCTAAAACATCTTTAAAAAGTCTTTAGCTGACCCAAAATGCTGCAGCAAGGGTTTTAACAGGTACTAGAAAGAGAGATCATATCTCTCCGGTTCTGGCCTCCCTTCATTGGCTCCCATAGAGTTTAGAATTAAGTTTAAAATCCTTCTTCTTACTTACAAAGCTCTAAACAATCAGGCTCCTTTTTATTTAAAAGATCTGATACTACCGTATTATCCTAACAGAACACTACGGTCCCAAAATGCAAGATTACTTGTAATACCTAGAATCTCCAAAAGTACAATGGGAGGCAGAGCCTTCAGTTATCAAGCTCCTCTCCTGTGGAACCAGCTGCCAATCTGGATTCGGGAGTCAGACTCGATCTCTGTTTTTAAGAATAGGGCTAAAACCTACCTTTTTGATATAGCCTACAATTAGGGAGGGATCATGTGTTTCTGAACCCTCCCTTAGTTATGCTGCTAATAGGTTTAGACAGCCGGGGGACCTCCAATAATGCACTGGGCCTCACTCCTTTCTTCACTCTCAATGAAATATTTTTTTCTGCTGGTCATTAACATCTGTTTGTTCTCTCCCATAGATTGAGTCCCCATCGTGCTGTTTGCTCTCTACATGTCTGTTCTTTTCATCTTCTCTGTCCCCTCACCCCCCAGCCAGTCACAGCAGATGACTGCCCCTCCCTGAGCCTGGTTCTGCTGGAGGTTTCTTCCTGTTAAAAGGGAGTTTTTCCTCTCCACCGTCGCAAAGTGCTTGCTCACAGGGGATCGCCTGATTGCTGGGGTCTTTCTGCAACTGTGGGGGTTTCCCCTACAGTTGATAGTGCTATGAGATGACTGTTGTTGTGAAATGGCGCTATATAAATAAAGTTGAATTGAATTGAATTGAATACTGTACTGTCATTTTTTGCTTAAAAAAATCCTTTCCTTTTGTCAGAAAATTGTTTATCATGCATGTTCAATCATTTATCATTTTATAATTACTAACATCATTATCATTATCATTGCATAACCATCTTATATGATTAAAATGTATACTGCATGCATCTTCTATGAGTTTATAGCATACTGTATTGTTTCTGGGTAATAAGTGGACCTATCGAGTGTCCTTCATTAAGATGTGCTTAGAAGTCAAAGTGTCTCACCAGACCAGACTATGTATATGATAAGGGGTCTGGGAGTGAGGGAGAATTAATCTTGTTTTCCTATGAAATGCTGTGACTATGATTAACTTGGAGTCTGGGGCACACCTGCAAGGCCATGTTTTCAGTCCAGGCCAGTGTTTTGTATACTCATATTATGACTGTGAATTGTGTCCAGTAGATGTTTGTGTGACTGACTATGTATAAATACTTCCTGATTGTTTTTTATTTCCAGTGCTGCATTTTCTGTTAAAAGTATGGCACTCCTTGCAAGTAAAGAGCTCATATGAGGAATATACTTGTGTCATGAATCTTATTTGAGGTAACAAACCAACATACGATCACTCTAAAGTTTCAAGATTCTGACACCTTTAAAAATGAAAAAGAGGACATTGGAGGCAAATACCTGTACTGATGTGCTGACAGTCCTATAATAAAAAGATTTAAAAAAAAAATCCTTATATGGTCAGAGATTTCAGCCTCCCAGTGTTTGAAACAAAGTTGCGCCCTTGTAACCAATCGAAACCAAAATGAATAACAGCAACACGTTTTTTTGCTTGTTTAGTTATCCATGTGTGTATGTAGCGGGAAATGCAGCCACTGTGGGGAGTGTAAATAATGGATGCAGATTTATGCAGCAGACGACTTTATTCACTCTCACATCAGTCATACACAGAAAAAGCATGTCTCAATACACCAGGGGCTCTCCTTTTATATCAACCGCCCATCTCACATCTGCATGACATCTCGCATCACAATACATTCATCCCTTCTCCCCCAACTCCTTCTTCCTGCTACCTCACCATAATCTCTCTCATCTCCATACCTATTGTCCTTCTCTGTTTACTCTCTGCATCCAGTCTGAGATGATTAACCCAGCCTCTACACCCCCCCCCCCCGCCAGACTCTCAGACCGAGTTTCAGTCCTCACGTCCTTTTGGCTTCAGTCTCCTCCCATTTCTGCTGTAACGGGGGTTTTCCACCTCCGCGGCACTGCTGTGCCAGCGGGGGGCTCCTGGGGGTGTGTCTGTCTGCGGGTGGGCCATGGCGAGGGGGGGGAAAACCTTCGACTTGCCCGTGTGGTTGCTCTGATGAATCGTTTACCTGGGGAGTTCTCAGTGGGGGTCTTCCACGCCGAGGGGCCCGAGCCAACAGCACTTGCTCATCCGCCACCACAAAGGCGGGCTTAAGTCTGTCTATGCATATTTTCTCCCGACGACCCCCCAAGTCTAACAAAAAACGTTTGTCCCCTGTTTCCAGCACTCTGAACGTGCCATCGTAGGGTGGGCGCAATGGAGGGCGGTGGGCATCGTGCTTGACAAACACGAACGCCGCATTCTTCAAAGTTTTTGGCACAAAAGCGAGTCGAAAACAGTGGTGGGCCGGGCCGGGCAGCGTGCCTGTGTCTGCGCTATGCTGCAACCACTGAGACGGGCAGTTGTCCGGCGCAGGATTATCTGGCAAAAATTCCCCGGGCAGCCGCAGTGGCTGAGAAAAAACAAGCTACGCCGGGGAAGCCTCCAAATCCTCTTTTGGTGCGGAACGCAACCCCAATAAAACCCATGGCATCCGGTCTACCCAATTTGCATCCGTCAGTGAAGCCCTGAGCGCTGCTTTCAGTGACCTGTGAAAACGCTCGCATAACCCATTGGCCTGTGGGTTGTACGTGGTTGTGCGATGAATTGCAACACCCAGGCTACAGGCCGTTGTGGACCAGAGGTCTGACACAAACTGAGGGATTCCAAAATGTGCCACCCATGTCGTCAAAAAAGCGCGCGCCATGTCCGGACGTAGTTGCCGCCAGCGGGACTGCTTCTGGCCAGCGTGTGGTGCGGTCCACCACTGTCAGAAGGTGCATGCACCCCTGCGATGGCGGGAGGGGGCCCACGAGGTCCACGTGAACATGGTTGAACCTCTTCGCCGGTACACAAAATATACCGGCGGTCGTAAACTCCGAGATCGCGGCCAGCTGTCTCTACTGCTGGCCCGACCATGGTTCCGAAACCTTGGCCATTGCGAACGTTAGCGGCTTGTGGTCCACGAATGAAGCTACGGCCTTCCAGCCAGAAATGGAAGTGGTGTATGGCCAGGTGGAGAGCCAGCAACTCTCTGTCAAATGTGCTGTATTTACGTTCACTGTCGCGCAAAGCCCTGCTGAAAAAAGCGAGCGGCTGCCAAGAACCGGTGACACGTTGCTCCACGACGGCCCCTATGGTCACGTCCGAGGCGTTGGTAGTGAGCGCTATCCGGGCCGCCGGGTCCGGGTGCGCCAACAGTGCGGCGTTTGCCAGGGCTATTTTAACCTCAGAGAATGCCTGCTCCTGCTCCTGAGTCCATTCGACTCTGTCCGCGGGTTTCCGTTTCTTGAGTGCGGCATACAATGACTGCATGAGTTGAGCTGCGCGGGGGAGGAACCAGTTATAAAAGTTAACCATCCCCAAAAACTCTTGCAGCGCCCTGACTGTCTGAGGCCGGGGAAAATTCGCCACAGCGCGCACTTTGTCGGGCAAGGGTATCGCTCCCTCCGGTGAGATGCGGTCCCCAAAAAATCGATCCCCGTCACGCCGAACTGGCATTTCGCCGGGTTGATTATTAACCCGTGCTCCTCCAACCTCCGGAAAACCGTCCTGAGGTGGGTTACGTGTTCATCCTCGGACGCACTGGCCACCAGGATGTCATCCAGGTAGACGAACACAAACGGCAGACCGCGCAACACCGCATCCATCATGCATTGGAATGTCTGTGCCGCTCCTTTTAATCCGAAGGTAATGTGTAAAAACTCAGACAAGCCAAACGGAGTTATTACCGCTGTTTTGGGTATGTCCTCCGTGCGCACTGGGACCTGGTGGTAACCACGGACCAGGTCTACTTTAGAAAAAATGCGTGCCCCGGCGAGGTGAACAGAAAAATCCTGAATATGGGGAATCGGGTAGCGGCCGTGTGCTGTGGCGTTATTCAAGCTGCGGAAATCTCCGCACGGTCGCCATGATCCCTCGGCCTTAGGGACCATGTGTAGCGGGGATGCCCATGGGCTGTTTGAGCGCCTGATGATGCCCAACCTTTCCAAGTTGGCAAACTCCTGGCGCGCTATGGCCAGTTTATCTGCGTCCAGGCGCCGAGGCCGTGCGAAAACGGGCGGCCCAGGGGTGGTGATAAAGTGTTCCACCCCGTGTTTAGTGCTGGCCGCCGAAAACGTTGGGACCGTGAGTGCTGGGAACTGAGTGAGCAGTGTGTGGAACTTACCGCCTGGAGCTGTGATGTTGGCTTGTGTTATTGTCCCGGCCCCTTGAGCTGTACAGGGGAGAGAATCAAAAGCCATTGCATTAACCAGGCATCTGTTAGCAACATCGACTAGCAACCCATGTGCACACAGAAAATCAGCTCCCAGGATTGGGAAACTCAATGCCGCTATGACAAAAGTCTACTCGTACATACGGCCGTGGAGGGATAAAGTCAGTGTTCTCTCACCAAAAGTCTTAATGTCTGAGCTGTTTACTGCTACCAGCTGGGGGCCACTAGCTCCCGCTAGCCGGTCAGCGTAGGACGGCAGGATGAGGCTCTTTTGGGAGCTGGTGTCTACAAGGGACCGTCTCCCCAAGCACGAGTCCGTCACGTAGAGCAGCTTGTTTTCTTCACCGGCGGTCGCAGCTGCTACTGACTGCCGGCCTTGGCGTTTCCCGAACGCTTGAATTGGCACGGTGGCACACATCTGCGTGCGTTCTCTCCAAAGCGGCAGTGGTAGAAGCAGAGCGTGTCTCTCTGGCGCTTCCTGGCCCCCGCTGCCGCTACCGTCGCCGGCTCCTCGCCTCCGCTGGTCGTCTCGCTGGGTTACGATGCCGCCGCGTTCACTGTGAGGGCTCTGGTGGTGAGAATGATCCGATCTGCCTCCTGGGCTAGCGCCCGGTAGTCACGCGTGACCAGAAATGGCGAATTGGCAAGAACCGCTCTCGCCTCTGTTGGGAGGTTCCGGAGGAAAAGGTGGGCAAACAGAAAATGCCTGTCGTCCGTGCCCATCAACGCCAACATCTTCTCCATCAGTTCGACCGCCAACCCATCTTCTAACTCGGAGCGCCTCAGGAGCCTCTCCGCTCTCTCACAGTCCGAGAGCGTGTAGCGCCGGGTCAGTGTGGCCTTGAGAGCCTTGTATTTGTCGTGGGCTGGAGGCTGTTGGAGCAGGCTCGCTACTTGCTGAGACGTGCGAGCGTCCAGTGCTGCTACCACATAGTAATATCTGGTGTCGTCTGCCGTTATTCCCCGGAGGGCGAACTGAGCCTCGGTATGGTGGAACCAAGACCGTGGGTTGTGTAGCCAAAAGTCCGGTAGTTTGACCAAAACAGCGCATGCGTTGCTGGGGGTTCCCGTCCAGGCCGTCTCTGGGATGCTTGCCGCGTCACTGGGGCTTCCCGTCCGGGCCGACTCCAGGGTTCTTGCCTTGTGTTCCATAATTCGTCAAGGGGTCACCAGTGTGGGGAGTATAAATAACGGAGGCAGATTTATGCAGCAGACGACTTCATTCACTCTCACATCGGTCATACACAGAAAAAGCATGTCTCAGTACACCAGGGGCTCTCCATTTATATCAACCGCCCATCTCACATCTGCATGATATCTCGCATCACAATACATTCATCCCTTCTCCCCGCTACCTCACCATAATCTCTCTCATCTCCATACCTATTGTCTTTCTCTGTTTACCTTCTGCATCCACTCTGAGATGATTAACTCAGCCTCTACACCACTGATATTTTATTGTGTGTGCACATGTTATTGAATCACTTTTTGCACCATTTAACATAAAAGTGAACTGACTGCATCACAGTCATCCCCAAACTGAATTAATGCAAAGGATATTGTTCCACTTAAGTTAGGGACCTCTCAGTTGGTAATAATTAGACATGGAATGAGCCACTGAGAAGTTTGTGTGGTTTCACAGCACAGGGGCCTTATCAGTGACCTTTGTTCTTCTCTTTTCTTTCTTTGTACTGGCCTTTTTTTCTTTTCATCTCTAACTCTTTTGTCATTCATCACAAAGCTACTGTAGATATGCAGTTTCTAGTTTTACTCAAAATTGTTTTGCACTTTGAGACAGCCATATGACATTCACATCAGTTCTAAGCTGCATTTCTTCAAATTATGTTTGCTGGTAGAAAAAGTTATATAAAAGTATGGTATCCCACTGAAGACAGTAAGATTATCACAAGTGAAGGGCAAAGCGCATCAGTGATGTTGTATTAGTTAATAAACATGTTTATGTCGGATGTGGAAGCAACAGGACCCAATTGCTGGATGTAAGGTCCAAAAGATTATTTTATTAAACAGTGCTGGTCACACAGATCGGGGGCTTTAACAGAAACTAATAAATGCAGCTCGGAAGTGCACCCAAAAATCCTGGGAAAAGACGGGGAGGAACACACAGGATCCAGGCAGGCAGACTAAACAGACAAAAACAGAAGTGTGTAATCATGTCAGCACGACAAAAGAACCCGAACCGAACAGACGTGAACCCTCAGGACAACACGGGACAGGTGGAGAGACTAATCACTGACAGCTGACGCATGAGGCAGCTGGCAGTGACAGGAGGGTGGGGTTGTACACACACACAGAGGAAGACACAGACAGGGAATCAGAGGAGACATGACCATAACAATGACAGGACTGAACTATAATCATAGTAATACTCAGAACTGAAAACAGAATTACAAATCCAACAAATTCAATTCAATTCATCTTTATTTATATAGCGCCATTTCACAACAACAGTCAAATAATGATAAACACAGAAAATACACAATAACTCAAGGCGAGGACGTGGATTGAGTCTGTGCTTAAAAGAAATACAAACTATGAATGAAAATGAAGACATGAGACTCAGCCCATGCCCTGACACTATGGCGGCTTCCAGACGGCCCTCAGCATTACATCAAATATAAACAAAACAGAAAAGCACCTTCCCAGGGTGGGTGGTGGGGGTTCAAGGCCAGGTGGGCCAAAACAAACTCTTACCCCCCACGGAGACCAATATCAAACATCCCTATGGTAACCCAAATCCAAAACCCCAAAGTCCAACACAAAATGGGTCAGGTGGTCTTCCATAGTCCCAGGGCAACCAGATCGGAGAGCAAAATGGGTCAGGGGGCCTATCCAAGTCCGTGGGACCCCAGACCAGAGCACAGAGCGAGTTGGCTGGTCTCCCAGAGTCCCAAGACCACCAAACGGGAGTGTAGAATGGGTCCTGAGATAATAGCAGGGGCCCTGTAAACTCAAGTGAAAATGATATTGAATTTTTAAACTGAGGAACTGATAACAAAGAACCCTTAAACTCAGGAGATGATAACATGAAAACTTTAAACTCAGGTGAAAATGACATTGAATCTTTAAACAAAGGAGCTGACAACAAAGAACCCTTAAGCTCTGGAGATAAGATGGGAATTTTACTCTCAGGAGCTGGAAATAAAGAATCTTTACCCTCTAGGGATGACAACATTGTCACGATCCGGGGGCATGGGGGGGGGGCGCCGTGCCCTGTCTCTAGTTTAGTTTAGTCCCTTTCTGGTGTTTCTGTGTGCATTTTTACTTATGTTCTCACTTTAGATTTCTGTTGTGCTTGTATCATTATTATTTCCGGTTTGTATTTTATTTTGACAGTGTTGTGCAGCTTCCGGCTGTCAAACTGGCCGGAGCTGCATACCTGTTTGCCATCCTGTTATTTTGTCTACTCAAGTATCCACACCTGTCTTCAATGATTATGTTAGTATATAGGGCGCGACAGACCTCTGGGGTTTGTCTTGTCCTTCTACATGCTATGCCCGTCCTCAGTGAGAATATTGAGTGTGTTGGGGCTCCGCTGTCAAAGAGAGTGGGTGTGCTTCATCCAGGTACGTTTATTCCTTTTTCCAGCCGTGAATCTCACAGTCTCCGGATGAGCTCCGGCTGGATTCTGCTCCCTGGCCAGGTGTTCCCTGGCTCCATGCCCCCCTGGACGTAGAGCCCCACTCTCCTCCAGCATTTGTGTGTATGTTCATGTTATCCTTGCCATGCACTTTACTATTTAGTATTTGCATCTTGTGTTTGTGTCTGTGTTTATGTTAATAAATGTGCAAACTCAGAGTGCGTTTGGTGTCCTAATTATGCTCGTGAAACGAACGTTCATGATAGAAGGACATGACCACCTGGACACCAGCCTCTGAGTGTGCCAGTTCTTCTTTTGATTACTTTTTGGTTCCTTCGTGCCATCCTTCACCTGCTGAGATGTCAGCAGGCAAGAGACAGTTTTCACGAGGCTTGGGGTGGGAGCTCTGCGTGGCGCTCCAGGAAATAGATGGATATATCGCTGCAGTCGACACACCTCCCACCTCAATGAATGCTTTGTGGAAATTAAGCCAGGTAGAGGCGGTGGTGCAGTGTAACCCGTGACTCGTGCTGCACTCTGAAGGATGGGAGAGTTTTTCTTTTGGAGGACCTGCAGCGGGAGTGCATCAGAGGGAGCGCTGTCGGTGAATCGAGGTCTGGGTCTACGAGAGGGCGTTCCCGGACTGCTGCGCCATCAGCTCTTCATCAGCCCCGAGCTCCGGTGCCCTACCTCCACCACCAGAGACCCAAGCCTCCGCCTCCTTCCCGGGCAACGTCGGTGGTGGGCAGAGGAGTCTCATCCGGGTCCACCTCACCAGCAGGAACCATCGGACGCCGGGAATTAAGGCAGGTAGGTTGTCATTCCTCTTTCCGTCATAATGATCTACCTTGCTTTATTCCCGGGCATGAGGCTCAGCTACAGCAGCCAAGTTTACCTGGGCCCTCACCACCTGCTGCTGTTTACTCACCCATGCCTCCCTCTCCCGTGTGTTTTTGTGTGGCTTCAGAGTCCTAGACGGCAGTGGAGCTCGAGCTCAGGCAAGTGTTCTATCTTGTTTTAACGTTCTCTGTGTTAGAGAGATCTTGCCTGGCTCTGGGTGGGGAGATCTGGGTGCAGCCGTCAGCCGCACCTGAGCCCTCCCCGCTGGGCTCCACTGCTGCCGGTGACCCTGACTCATTGTGTGTGTGTGTCCCTGTTCCTGTGTCCAAGCCACCGTTTAGGGTCACTGAGGTCATCGTGGGCGTAACACCTCCATCCGAGGCCGCCGTGGGTGCTGCCATCCCGCCATGTTTGGTCTCTGAGGGTTCTGCTGTCCCGCCGCTTCTGGTCCCTGAGGGTGCTGCTGTCCATGGTCCCCGAGGGTTCTGCTGTCCCGCTGTTTCGTGTCTCCGAGGGCACTGCTGCCCTGCTGTCTAGGGCATTCGAGAGTGTTGCCAACTTGCCGCCTGAGGCTGCCGCGGGTGACGTGATGCCCCAGTCCAGGCCACCACGGGTGCAGCGATGCCCCAGTCCGGGGCCGCTGTGGGTGTAGCACTACTGCCCAAGGTCCCGTCGGTTGACCATCTCCTGTCCCTGAGTTTTTCATGAGTCAACCTGGGGCTGATAGGGACCCTGTGCCATCCCAGAGCTGCCGCGGGTGCAGTTTTTCCCCAGCCCAGGGCCACCACGGGTGCAGCTACACCCCAGCCCAGGGCCGCCACGGGTGCAGTTTTTCCCCAGCCCAAAGCTGCCACGGGTGCAGCTGCGCCCCAGCCCGGGGCCACCGTGGGTGATATGCCCCAGCTCGGGGCCGCCGCGGGTGCCGCATTCCCCCCTGAGGTTGTCAGGGGTCTCTGGCCTTCTTCGGGGACTGTTGGGGGTGATGGACGTCACAAAAGGCTCCCACTGATCGGTTGCCCTTCCCAGGAGGATGTCGTTTCTCGTCTCCTGCAACTCATTGGCCTTGGGATGCTGGGAGGCTGCTCCTCCTGCGTCGTTGGTGCTGGAACATGGGGAGGCCACCCAACATGTTCCAGCATGGACGCTGATGGTCTTGGGACTCAGGTAGGCCGCCCGAACTGCCCCCGCCAGGAATTGTTCAGGCCTTAGTCCCTGGAGACCACCTGTTAGACAGTGTGTGGATCTTGAGTGCTTTCTTTTGGTTTATTTTTGTTGTTTGTTTCGGTCCCTCTGTGCCTTGCTCCCCCCCCCCCCCCCCGGGTGAGTTGTTTTTTTTGGGGGGTCATTTCATGTTATGTTTTCCTTTATATGTAATGTTTTTTCTGGGCCCCTTTCCTGTTTTCACTTAGTGCTTAATTCTCCTTGCTTTTGAAATGTTGTGTTGTTGCTCTGTTATGATTGGTTTGTTTTTCTTTATTGGGTTTTTGCTGTTTATCATTTTCCTGTTCTTTTGTTTCTTTGTAATTATTTGAAGAGAGCTATTCGCTAATTTATTTTGGGTTATTGTCTCGGGTCTAGAGCTTGTGTAATGTTTCATTTTAGTCTGGTTTTGTTTTCTTTTTGTCATGTTTTGTTCTTGCGTCCTTAGTTTGATTAAACCTCGATCCCAGTTTATTCTTTATTGTCCTGTTTATTGGTATCTATTTTATGCCATCGTTATGTTTTGGTTTGGGCTATTTTTGTTTCTGTATTTGTTCCATGCTCTTCTGAGTCGTCCCCAGTTTATTTACCGTTGAAGAGAGTACGTTGAGTTCCGACCAGGTTTTGTCTTTCCCCTTTTCCTCAGCCATTGAGCCCACTGTGCTCCATCTGAAGTTGTCTCAGGGTTCCTGGTGTATGGGTGCGCCTCATTTGCAGTGTTCCGGGCTGTTCTGTTTCCCCCTGATCGCGAGCTCCGTCCTCCTCCAGTATGTGCGTTTTCCTTTCCTTGTTTTTGTTCTGGTCATAGTGTCATGTTAGGTTTCGTTTTGTATTTTGAGGGGGGGGGGTCTTCTGTGTGTATGGGGAGTTTGTTTTCCTTTTTTTTTGTGGTGCTACTTTGGGGGGTCTGGGATCCACCCCTTGAGGGGGAGGCTCTGTCATGATCCGGGGGCATGGGGGGTGCCGTGCTCCGTCTCTTGTTTAGTTTAGTGCCTTCTTGGTGTTTCTGTGTATATTTTTACTTACAGATGTGGTCAAAATTGTTGGTACCCCTCAGTCAATGAAAGAAAAACCCACAATGGTCACAGAAATAACTTGAATCTGACAAAAGTTGCAATAAATAAAAATTCTATGAAAATTAACCAATGAAAATCAGACAATGCTTTTGAATTGTGGTTCAACAGAATTATTTTAAAAAACAAACTCACAAAACAGGCCTGGACAAAAATGATGGTACCTCTAGAAAAGATTGAAAATAATGTGACCATAGGGACATGTTCAACCAAGATGTGTCCTCTAATTAACATCACAGGTGTCTACAAACTTGTAATCAGTCAGTTGGCCTATTTAAAGGGTGACAAGTAGTCACTGTGCTGTTTGGTGACATAGTGTGTACCACACTAAACATGGACCAGAGTAAGCAAAGGAGAGAGTTGTCTCAGGAGATTAGAAAGAAAATTATAGACAAGCATGTTAAAGATAAAGGCTATAAGACCATCTCTAAGCAGCTTGATGTTCCTGTGACTACAGTTGCACATATTATTCAGAAATTTAAGATCCATGGGACTGTAGCTAACCTCCCTGGACGTGGCCGCAGGAGGAGACGGATAATACGAATGGTAACAAAAGAGCCCAGAACAACCTCTAAACACATTCATGGTGAACTCCAAGGTCAAGGTACATCAGTGTCAGATCGCACCATCCGTCGTTGTTTGAGCCAAAGTGGACTTCATGGGAGATGACCAAGGAGGACACCACTGTTGTGGTGGAGGACACCACAACAAATCATAAAAAAGCCAGACTGGAATTTGCCAAACCGCATGTTGACAAGCCACAAAGCTTCTGGGAGAATGTCCTATGGACAGACGAGACAAAACCGGAACTTTTTGGCAAGGCACATCAGCTCTATGTTCACGGACGCAAAAATGAAGCATACCAAGAAAAGAATACTGTCCCTAATGTGAAAGATGGAGGAGGTTGTGTTATGTTCTGGGGCTGCTTTGCTGCATCTGGCACAGGGTGTCTTGAATCTGTGCAGGGTACAATGAAATCTCAAGACTATCAAGGTATTCTAGAGAGAAATGTGCTGCCCAGTGTCAGACAGTTTGGTCTCAGTCGCAGGTCATGTGTCTTGCAACAGGATAATGACCCAAAACACACAGCTAAAAACACCCAACAATGGCTAAGAGCAAAACATTGGACTATTCTAAAGTGGCCTTCTATGAGCCCTGATCTAAATCCATCTGTGGAAGGAGCTGAAACATGCCGTTTGGAGAAGGCACCCTTCAAACCTGAGACAACTGGACCAGTTTGCTCATGAGGAGTGGGCCAAAATACCTGCTGAGAGGTGCAAAAGTCTCATTGACCGTTACAGAAATCGTTTGATTGCGGTCATTGGCTCAAAAGGTTGTGCAACAAAATATTAAGTTAAGGGTACCATCATTTTTGTCCAGGCCTGTTTCATGAGTTTGTTTTTTAAAATAATTCTGTTGAACCACAATTCAAAAGCATTGTCTGATTTTCATTGGTTAATTTTCATAGAATTTTTATTTATTACCACTTTTGTCAGATTCAAGTTATTTCTGTGACCATTGTGGGTTTTTCTTTCATTAACAGAGGGGTACCAACAATTTTGACCACGTCTGTATGTTCTCACTTTAGATTTCTGTTGTGCTTGTATCATTATTATTTCCAGTTTGTGTTTTATTTTGACAGTGCTGTGCAGCTTCCGGCTGTCAAACTGGCCAGACCTGCACATCTGCTTGCCATCCTGTTATTTTGTCCACTCAAGTATCCACACCTGTCTTCAATGATTATGTCTGTATATAGGGCGCGGCAAACCTCTGGTTGTGTCTGGTCGCATCTTGTCGTGTCCTTCTACCTGATATGCCCGTCCTCAGTGAGAATATTGAGTGTTTTGGGGCTCCGCTGTCGAGGTGAGTTGGTGTGCTCCATCCAGGTACGTGGAGCAGTGGAGCTTGAAGGAGGAGGCCCAGAAGCGGGTGGCAACTGCAACCCCCCCCCCCCCCCCCACGAAGAGCTAGGCAAGAGCTCTGTTAAACTGATGTGAAAAATACAAAGAAGAGGATTTGCCTGAGCTCTTGCTCCACCGGCCCCGATGACTCTGCTGTAGCAATCCAACCAGCAACCACGTGATACAGCTGATGGAAACAGCTGACGGAAGGTAAGCAATGCTCATGTGTATAACAGGAAAGGGGTGGGCTGCTGCACCATGATTGGCTGATCCAAAAATATGGTGCCATTTTGGTGAGTGTCTATTTACAGTGGTGCAAAAAGTGTTTGCCCTCTTCCTGAGTCCTCATTTTTGTGTATGTTTGTTACACTTAAATGTTTCAGATCAAACAAATTTAAATATTAGACAAAGATAACACAAGTAAACACAAAATGTAGTTTTTAAAATCCAAACCTACATGACCCTGTGTGAAAAAGTGATTGCCCCCCCCATGTTAAAACATAAATTAACTGGTTTATCACATCTTTGGAAAGCTGAGATCACTTTCTCTAGCCACACCCAGGCCTGATTACTGCCACACCTGTTCTCAATCAAGAAATCACTTAAATAGGACCTGCCTGACAAAATGAAGTAGACCGAAAGATCCTCAAAAGCTAGACATCATGCTGCAATCCAAAGAAATTCAGGAAGAAATGGGAAACAAAGTAACTGAGATCTATCAGTCTGGAAAAGGTTATAAAGCCATTTCTAAAGCTTTGGGAATCTAGCGAACCACAGTAAGAGCCATTATCCACAAATGGTGAAAACGTGGAACAGTGGTGAACCTTCCCAGGAGTGGGCGGCCAACCAAAATTACCCCAAGATGCAGCGATCCAAGAGGCCATGAAAGACCCCACAACAACATCCAAAGAACTGCACGCCTCACTTGCCTCAGTTAAGGTCAGTGTTTATGGCTCCACCATAAGAAAGAGACTGGGCAAAAATAGCCTGCATGGCAGAGTTCCAATACGAAAATCACTGCTGAACAAAAAGAAGATAAAGGCTCGTCTCACTTTTGCCAGAAAACATCTTGATGATCCCCAAGACTGGTAGGAAAATACTCTGTGGACTGATGAGACAAAAGTTGGACTTTTTGGAAGGTGTGTATCCCATTACATCCGGACTAAAAGTAACACAGCATTTCAGAAAAGGAACATCATTCATTCATTCATTCATCTATCCATCTTCTTCCGCTTAATCCTTTTTGGGTTGTGGGGTGTGTGTGCTGGAGCCTATCCCAGCATCTTTGGGCGAGAGGCGGGGTACACCCTGGACAGATCGCCAGTCCATCACAGGGCCAACACAGAGAGACAGACAGCCATTCACTCTCACAGTCATACCTAAGGACAATTTAGAATCCCCAGTTTGTTGCCAATTAAAAGGAACATCATACCAACAGTAAAATATAGTGATGGTAGTGTGATGGTCTGGGGCTGTTTTGCTGTTTCAGGACCAGGAAGACTTGCTGTGGTAAATGGAACCATGAATTCTGCTGTCTACCAAAAAATCCTGAAGGAGAATGTCAGGCCATCTGTTCGTGATCTGAAGCGCATTTGGGTTCTGCAGCGGGCCAATGATCGAAAACACACCAGCAAGTCCACCTCTGAATGGCTTAAGTAAAACAAAATGAAGATTTTGGAGTGGCCTAGTCAAAGTCCTGACCTGAATCCGATTGAGATGTTGTGGCATGACCTTAAAAAGGCGATTCATGCTCAAAAACCCTCCAATGTGGCTGAATTGCAACAATTCTGCAAAGATGAGTGGGCCAAAATTCTTCCACAGCACTGTAAAAGACTCATTGCCAGTTATTGTAAACGCTTGTTGCTGCTAAAGGTGGCCCAACCAGTTGTTAGGTTCAGGGGGCAATCACTTTTTCACACAGAGCCATGTAGGTTTGGATTTTTTTTCCCTTAATAATAAACACCTTCATTTAAAAACTGCATTTTGTGTTTACTTGTGTTATCTTCGTCTAATATTTAAATTTGTTTGATGATCTGAAACATTTAAACGTGACAAACATGCAAAAAAAATGAGAAATCAGGAAGGGGGCAAACACTTTTTCACACCACTGTAAATATATATTATATACTGTATACAGTATATTATTTAGAAAGTTGTTTAGAATTCTTTGTTTTACTCCAAAATAAAGAATATCTGTCATGTCTGGTGCATAATCATGCAGCAAACCAATGAATAAACACGAGCCCAATTGCAAGTGCAGTGTGTGGTTTATTGAACAGAAATAATGTCATACAAGTCCATGCAAACAGTCATAGGGTTGGGTAACAGATGTACAGGAAGCATAACTCCGTAGGCGAGAGGAAGGGTTATGTCATACCTCAGGGAAAAATCAGCCGCAGAGGGAAGGAAAACGTAACTCCAAAAGGGAAAGACTTACACTGAGTGTCGGAGCGCAGCTAGGCTCTGGGAAACAACATCGTGAAAAGTCCAAGGGGAAAAGCCAAAGGGAGCACAGCAAGGACATCAATTGTAGAAACTAACCCGGCAGACTGGAGAAGACTCTCGCGGACAAAGCTGACTTGTTGCCGTCGCACTGAGCAATCACATCGCCACACATAAATACCCTCATAGACTAATGAGTGGCAAATGGATGCAGGTGTGGCGGCAACTGATAAATGAAGATGAAAATGTGTGCAAGCATGTGTGTGTATGTGTGTGTGTGTGTATGCCAGAACAGATGAGAGAATAACTAATATTGGTGAGTGTCTGGTAGAGACAGGGGTGTGGCTGTAGACTGGCAAGAGCCAAAACTCAGGGCTCAACCTGCCAGCTGGAATCAATTAACAAAATCAGAAGCTGCAGCCACCAGTCATGGGCAGAGCTGACAATATCAGATAACCAATCCACTAGTTGTCAATTTGAGAGTCTGGCAAACAGATAAAGGATACAGATTTATGTTATATTAATACATTTGAATAAGGACCATTATGAGGAAACATAAAAAGGATGAAAAGTGCCTTCTTCTAAATAAAACTTTTGTTTCTAATTTATTAAAATATCATGAACTAAACTGTGTGATCACTGTTGAAAGTAGGAGATGGATTATATTTTTCAGATTTAAACAATTTATGAATGTGCTGATAATTAAAAAAAACTATACAAAAAATTATGGTCAGATATTTGGAAATTTATTTTTCATCACAAAGCAATTTGTAATATATTTCTAATACTTTTATTTCACAAATGAAGCTATATATAAAGCTTGACAGTTTTTTCCACTGTTGTAGTATGAATTCATTAATGCCACATTAAAATTCAGAGTTAAGTATATAAAAAAAATTTATAAGCAGCATAATCTTTATTTTAAAGGTCAAATTGCCATTGCAGCCCTCAGCTACTTCTATTTTCTTTGGAGACAGGCAAAATGGCCCTTTGGTTGGCAAAGGTAGCAGACCTCAGCTTAGTCACTGATTCTGGTGTGTGTGTGTGGGGAGGGATTTTGATACTAAACTGCCATTTTTCATAATGTAGATTTGTTTAATGCATCTTTTAGACAAATGTACCGCATTAGACTAAGGCTCCATTCCACATAGGAGCAGAGAGCAGCTAAGATTAGCAATAGTGACAAAAGAGGGCGAGCAGAGTTAAATATGGTCTTACACAATTTATTTCATTATACCAAAGGTCATCTTGTTTTAGACACATCATGCTGATATGTTGCTATTTTTATTAACCAGCTATAATACAAAGAAAAATAAATTTATTACCCTTATTCTCTTTCAAGTCATTGGTTGGTGACCTGATAAAAAAAAAATGATTAGAGCACATACTAAATGGAGATATTGTTTCTGGAAGGAAGGTTGTGGTTCGACTCCAAACTGGCATGGACTTCCTCTTCTCTTTCTCTCTTCATTGTCAGTGTCTTATAAAGGAAAAGATATAGGAGAAAGAATTGTTTGTACAATTTTTGTTTCCCACTTAGAAATTCACATCCAGGTCAGTATGTTTGTTTGTCTCAGGGCTACAATTCATTCGGACAACAATGAGAAGGTTTTATAGCCCGCCTCTGAGTCTTTACAGGTTGTTTATTAACATGCTCACTAGGAAAAGACAGGTGAGCAGTTGCTTAGAGGAACAGAGGAAGACTGAATATGAGAGGTGAAGAACACTTGTGGACTACTTTTGCCCTTTTTATCAAACCTTGGTGGAGTAAATAAAAAAAAACAAAACCTGGAGAACAAACATTAATAGGAAGTTTGGGAGGTGTTTGGTCATTAAAAAAAAAAAACTGGAGACAAGCTGGGCTTACAATTAGTGGATTACCTGAAGAAAACACCGACCCAAACCATGGACTCCTGTAACAACTGAAAACTACAAGATCTGACCTCAGAGTGGAAAATGGGCTCAGGTAGCTGGTGGCTGTTCGTGTGCATCTTGGGGATTTGGGCACCTCGGTGTTGGGGGCAGAAATGCATGAAAGGGGTTACAATGAATGTGATCCTGTTGGAAGATGAGACATCTCCATGGAGCCTGAAGTTTGTAAGAGGAAAAATAAACGAGGCCATAAAGGACGATTCAGCCATAAATTTTTCAGAAGGTAATCAGAAAAGAAATAGGCTAAAATCTCTCTGTCTATTATTGTGTTGACTTAATGTTGTCATATATTTTCTAGATATACTACAGTATAATATATACAACTACATTAAATCAAAGTATTGCTGCTGCTTTGAATATCATGGTGTTATTCATTTGGTAAAAAGATTTCCCCCAAGGTAACATCTTAAAGGGGTCATTGATTGCACTTTTTCCACATTTTAACAGCTCACGTCTTAATGACATGTTTTTGTGACATATTTTGTTCAGATTTTCTTGAATTGTTTAATTATTGCAGCAATTTAAAAACAAAAATTTTTCCCAGCCTTTCTGCAAACTGCATTTGACTCTGCCCTCCCTCTTACGTCACTTAGCCATTAGCTGGCTAGCTCCTAGCCTTTAGCTCAGCTGTATCTTGAGCCGAATACAAATCAAGTTGGCCCGCGAAGTCAGCTCAGGGATCTTTAAGGGTAGCAACGAGGAGAGGCAAGTTCTGGCCAGCATTGTGATTTGAAGGGGTTCCTTCAGTACTTGTGGGGGGTTGTGTGGTGGTTTGCCAGCAGTTTTTACAGTTGTAAGCAATTTTTATGGTTGCAGACTGCTGGCAGACTGCCGGCGAACCACCCCACAATTCCTCCACAAACCTCTTAAATCGCAATGCTCACCAGCATTCACCACTCTCCGCTGCTCAGTGATATACAGGGGTAATGGCGCAACACTGGGAACTGACCGGGCCAGTGGCCAACCTGACCCATTACCCCTGAGCCAGTGCCATTTGTCTTAAAGAATGATCTCAGGTGACAATCTCTCATGGATCATCACCTTATCGTGGTGGTGGTGGTGGGGGGTTGCGTTCCCTAGTCATCCCAGGAGCTATGTTGTCAGGGGCAATTTGCCTCTGGTAGGGTCACCCAAGATAAACTGGTCCTGGGTGAAGGGCCAGACTAAGAACGATCCAACAGACTCCCATGATGAATGTAAGAGCAAGGATTCAGTGTACCCCGCCCGGTATGGGATTACCGGGGCCCCACTCTGGAATCAGGCCTGGGGGAGGGGCTTGATGGCAAGCGCCTGGTGGCCAGGTTTCTGACCATGGGACCCAGCTGGGCTCAGCCTGAAGGAGTTACATGAGTTTGCCCTCCAGTGGGTTCACCACCTGCAGGAGGGACCATGGGGGCCTGGTGCGATGTGGATCAGGTGGCCGTTGAAGGCAGAGACCTTGGCGGTCTGATCCCAAGCTTCCTAAACTGGCTTTTAGGACGTGGAATGTCACCTCTCTGGTGGGGAAGGAGCCTGATATGGTGCATGAGGTTGAGAGATACCGACTAGCTGTAGTCAGCCTCACCTCAACACACAGCTCTGGTTCCAGAACCAGTCTCCTGGAGAGGGGCTGGAGCTTGGCCTACTCTGGAGTTGCCCAAAGCAAGAGGCGGTGATTCTTGTATCCCAACACCTTGCTGCCTCTATAAACTCCTCCACTTGGGGCAGGAGCTTGTCCCCAACCTGAAGAGGATAATAAGATAAGATAAGATAAGATAAGATAAAATAAGCCTTTATTAGTCCCACAATGGGGAAATTCCAGGATTGCAACAGCACAGGGATAGCAACACTCAGAGCAACAATCAGAAGGCAAGAAAAAAAACAAGAACAGCTAGTATACATATGTACATATTACTATAAATAAATATATATATATATATATATATATATATATATATATATATATATATATATATATATATATATGTATATATATATATATATATATATATATATATATATATATATATATATATATATATATATATATATATATATATATAAACACACAGTGCGGAGCATTGTGGTTGGTGAATGTGCAGCAGAAAGTCTAAGCTCTCTCTCCCTCCGCGGGTGCGGCGGGCCAGCTGGATGACTTTGGGCATGATGGTGGTGACCCTCTTGGCATGGATGGCGCACAGGTTGTTGTCCACGAAGAGACCCACCAGGTAGGCCTCGCTGGCCTCCTGCAGAGCCATGACGGCGGAGCTCTGGAAGCGCAGGTCGGTCTTGAAGTCCTGAGCGATCTCCCTCACCAGGCGCTGGAAGGGCAGCCTACGGATGAGCAGCTCCGTGGATTTCTGGTAGCGACGGATCTCTCTCAGAGCCACGGTACCGGGCCTGTAACGGTGAGGCTTCTTCACTCCGCCGGTGGCCAGAGCACTTTTTTCGAGCAGCCTTGGTGGCTAGCTGCTTCCTGGGGGGCTTTTTCCTCCAGTAGATTTACGGGCGGTCTGCTTGGTTCTTGCCATCGCTCTTTATTATTCTGTCTTATATTTCTTGCACGCCGCCTAAACTCCAGCCCGGCACCCGCGTCGTTTTCGCCACAGTTCCTCGGCATGTCGAGCTTCTCCGTTAGCACCGGGTGGCGGTTGGAGCTAGTGTAACGGATGCCAACTAGTACTGTTCGGCGTAGAACGTTAGTAAACCTCCCTCCCGAAAGCCTCATACAGTATCGGTAGCGCTGAGCTATCGGTCGGACCTTTAGCTCAGCGCGATCGTGCTGTGTCTCCCATGCTCGAACTGTGTTAGTTGACTGAGAGGTCGCGGGTTCGTGTCCCGTGTGGGGCGAACTGCGCAGGATGATCTCTGTCACAATGGTGCCGTGAACCCGGGATGGGAGTGAGGTTTAAGGGGGAGAGTGTAACGGATGCCAACTAGTACTGTTCGGCGTAGAACGTTAGTAAACCTCCCTCCCGAAAGCCTCATACAGTATCGGTAGCGCTGAGCTATCGGTCGGACCTTTAGCTCAGCGCGATCGTGCTGTGTCTCCCATGCTCGAACTGTGTTAGTTGACTGAGAGGTCGCGGGTTCGTGTCCCGTGTGGGGCGAACTGCGCAGGATAATCTCTGTCACACTAGCTAGCCAGCTAGCTAGCTCTTCCCTGCTGTATCGTCCCCCGCTGCAAACAGTGGCTCCGTCCGCCGACTCGGGAGACCCTTGGGGCGATCTGTGTGTCCGTGATATATATATAGAGTGAAAGGTGTAGAAAGAAGAAGGAAGATAAGAAAAAGGCAGTTGCAACAGGCAGCCAACTCATGTGGCGCCGCTGGTCCGGCGGAACCGGAACCGGGTTAATCCACTTTTTTCTGGCTGAGGACCATGGACTCAGACTTGGAGGTGCTGATTCTCATTCCAACCGCTTCACACTAAGCAACAAACCATCCCAGTAAGACCTGTAGGTCATTGCTGGATGAAGCCAACAAGACAACATCATCTGCAAACAGCAGAGATGAGACCCTGTGGTCACTAAGCATGACACCTTCCACTCCCTGGCTGCGCCTAGAAATCCTGTCCATAAAACTTATGAACAGGATTGGTGACAAAGGGCAGCCCTGGCGGAGTCCAACTCTCACTAGGAATGAGTCCGACTGAGTGTTGGCAATAAAAAAAAAAACTCTCACAACGGTCGTATAGAGACCAGATAGCTTGTAACAACAAGCCCGATACCCCATACTCCTGAAGCACTCCCCACAAAAAACCATGAGGAACACGGTTAAATGACTTCTTCAAGTTCACAAAACACATGTAAACTGGTTGGGCAAACTCCCACGAACCCTCAAAGATTCTCAAAAAGGAACCACCACCCCGGTTTGCCATGCGAAAGACACTGTCCCCGACCTCCACGCAATGTTGCAGAGGCGTGTCAACCATGAAAGCCCAACAACATCCAGGGCCTTGAGGTACTTAGGGCAAATCTGGTCCACTTCTGGGGCCCGGCCACCAAAGAGTTTTTTAACCACTTTGGCAACCTCAGCCCCTGTGATGGGTGAGTCGTCCCCCTCGTCACAAGCCCTGCTTCCTCTGTGGAAGGCATGTCGGTGGGATTGAGGAGATCCTTGAAGTACTCCTTCCACCGCCCGACAATATCCCCAGTCGAAGTCAGCAATGCCCCATCCGCACCATACACAGTGTGGACAGGGAGCTGCTTCCCCCTCCTGAGCTGCTGGACAGTTTGCCAGAATCTCTTCGAGGCCGAATGAAAGTCTTGTTCCATGGCCTCACTGAACTCCTCCCACACCCAAGGTTTTGCTTCAGCAACCACCCGAGCTGCACTCCGCTTGGCCTGCTGGTACACCTCAGCTGCTTCGGGAGTCCCACAAGCCAACCAAGCTTGATAGGACTCCTTCAGCTTGATGGCCCCCCTCACCACTGGTGTCCACCACTTGGTTCGGGGGTTGCCACCACAAGATGCACCGACGACTTTGCGGCCGCAGCTTTGGGCAGTTGCTTCAATAATGGAGGTGGAGAACATGGCCCATTCAGACTCCATGTCTCCAGACTCCCTCGGAATGTGGTCGAAGTTCTTCCGGAGGTGGGAGTTGAAGACCACCCGGACAGGGGCCTCAGCCAGATGTTCCCAGCACACCCTTATTTTACGTTTGGGTCTACCAGGTCGGTGTGGCATCCTCCCCTGCCATTGGATCCAACTCACCACCAGGTTGTGATCAGCTGACAGCTCTGCACCTCTCTTTACCCGAGTGTCCAAGACATATGGTTGCAGGTCTGATGACACAATCACAGAATCGATCATCAACCTGCGACCTAGGGTGTTCTGGTGCCAGGTGCACATATGGACACCCTAATGCTTGAACATGGTGTTCATTAAGGACAAACTGTGATTAGCACAGAAGTCCAATAACTGAACACCCCTCGTGTTCAGATCAGGCAGGCCGTCCCTCCCAATGACCCCCCTCCAGGTTTCACTGTTGTTGCCCACGTGCACATTGAAGTCCCCCAGTAGGACAATGGAGTCCTACTGGGAGGATACAAGTGCCTGAAATGAGCATTCTCTATAGGATTGCTGGACTCATCGTTAGAAATAGGGTGAGGAGCACAGTCATTCAGGAGAGGCCCAGAGTAGAACCGCTGCTCCTCCACATTGAAAGGAGCCAGTTGAGGTGGTTTGGGCATCTGATCAAGATGCCTCCTGGACGCCTCCCACATGAGGTGTTTCGGGTGTGTCCCACTGGGAGGAGACCCTGGGGCAGACCCAGGACTCGCTGGAGAGACTATGTCTCCCAGCTGGTCTGGGAATGCCTTGGTATCCTCTCTGAAGAGCTGGAGCAAGTGGTTGGGGAGAGGGAAGTCTGGGCTTCTCTGCTTGAACTGCTGTCTCCGTGACCCGGACCTCGTGAAAAGCGGTAGAAGATGGATGCATGGATGGATGGATGGATGGATGAAACAATGCATCACTGGTTGACAGCAATGCGTGATTTTGGTGGTTGATAGGATATGACCGGTCCCTGGAGTACAGTAAGCACAGAAACATATGTGAGCGGTTGGCTAAACTACTAGCTTTAACTAGCAGCCTCGGATCCTGGTTTGAGAAAATAAAACTTTAACTAAGCTAAAATAATGTCTATGAATGAAATATATGGTCCAGCATTGTTGATGAACAAGAATCCCAGTGGGGGTGAAAAGAATTTATAAAAAAAATAGCGATCAAAACCAGATGGACCAACAGTTAAGC
Source organism: Pholidichthys leucotaenia (assembly GCA_020510985.1). Lineage (NCBI taxonomy): Eukaryota > Metazoa > Chordata > Actinopteri > Cichliformes > Pholidichthyidae > Pholidichthys > Pholidichthys leucotaenia. The sequence goes on along the minus strand of CM035836.1, from coordinate 446,171,813 downwards.
TACCGCCAGGCAGCATATCCGTCACCTCCTCCCTGCCGAGGCAAGTTGGATCCCTTTACAATGATTGCTTCTGCATGTATGGGATGTGTTCTGAATGCAACTGGTTGGCGCAAGACTGCTTCTGGCCAACTAATCACCACTGTTTTATGTGGTTAGAATGGGAACACTCAAAAATTATATCTCAGACAAATAGACAATAAGTCAAATAGGCATTCCCTGCAGGGCTGCACACAAGGTTTTAACAAAGATTCAGCGTCCACTTCCAACATTTCATTACAGGCAGCGGTATGGGAATTGTACAGTTTCATAGTAAACATAATCCCCCCGACACACACACCAAAGAGGGACCCCAGAGTTTTAAAGAACTAATTAATCAGCCTCAGCCTCTGAACTCTGATACTGTACATCACTCCCATAAAACCTTTTCATCACATTGGCAGGTCACATGGCCTTTAACCAATTAGCTTCCAATGACTTTATCATAATAAACATAACCAAGAGAAGCTGCAGCAACAATAACATTAAAAGGCTCACTGACTGCACTTTTTCCACATTTTAACAGCTCACACGGATCTTAATAAAATGTTTGTGACATATTTTGGCCAAATTTCTTGAAGTGATCTTTTCTTATGCAGTATATTTATGAATCATCCTTTGCAGCCTTTCTCAGACGAATGGTTTCAATCAATCAAATCAATGAAAGCTTTATTTATATAGTACTTTTCATACAAAAGTTGCAAGACAAAGTGCTTCACACATCAAAATAAAACACAATTAACCTCGCCATACACACACGCGCACACACACACACACACACACACACACACAAAAAAACCCCCCAAAACTTTGGTCTATGTGAGAATTATGACTGAGCACTGGGGATCCAAGTGAGGAAGCACCATCATCACCAGCAGGGAAAGGGCCGAGTCCACAGCTGCAGGGACACCACCTCTGAGACCGCCCAAGTCCAGCCCGGGGGGCCAACACCGCAGCGCACGACATCCCCGGCTGGGCAGACCAGGGCAACCACAGGCCATCACAGGCCAACCACAGGCCAGGACCCCACAGCCAAAAAACAGACACAACCCCCTGTGGAAGGGCTCCCCACGAGGAAACGCCGAAGCCCGGACAGGATGACAAAAAATAAAACAATCACTGATAAATAATAATAAGATAATTTGTTGATAAAAAAAAAAGCTAGACAGTTAAGATAACTAAACAGTCCCTCCAGGATTTTGCGATGTTGTGATCGCGCCAATTCACGCGAAATCAGCTAATCACCGCAACTATTGCGCTACCTTGCAACTTTATCCAATTACCACAACTTTCCCGCAATTTTGGCCAATCCTCGTCAACTTCCGTCAATTTCACCAATCAAATTTCAGCTGAGTGGTGCTGAAACGCTCAGTCTAACCAATCAAATTCATTGCTACACCGCAATGACTTCCGTGTTTACAGTAAGTAGTGTAACATCGGGGCTGTATTGGGGGTGGGGGGGGTGGAGCAAGGATTTCCCCAGCATGCTTTGCAACAGAGAACGTTATTGTGTGTGTGTGTATTAGATGTTATTACTGAGTTATTATACTGCTGTGTCATTATAACTGTGTTATAATGACCCAGCAGTGTTTTATAGGCAGGCTTAGGGCAAGATGTATCATGTGTTGTATAACAATGATTGAAACGGAGGTCTGGGAGAATGACCGCCCCCTCCTGTCTGTGCTCAGGGTGTGTGTGAATAAAGCCTGTTCATCACTACTATCTGCTCCTCTTCTTTGTGTGAACCTTGCCTACGTCACACTGGTGTCAGAAGTGGGATGGAACAGATAGAAGCCAGGATCAGAATGGAGATCCAGCAGCTGGAGCGACTCATCGCTCAGCTGACGATGGACGACAGGGCTGAGACACCACCCCCGGGAGCCACTTGCCGGGACGAACAAAGCGGCTGACCTGATGGGGCCAGCACACCCCGCCCTCTGCCTTTTTCAAGGCAGAGCGGGCAGAGCAGAGCAAACCAGCCCCGCTTCCCGCCCTTTTCAGGGCAGGATGGGCTGGCGATTCCATGGCGATCAGGAGCGGCGATCGATCAGGAGGCGACCGTTCCATCCGTCCGGCAGCGGGCCAAGATCCTCCGCTTCAATGGCGAGACCCCGTTGGATGACTACCTGATCCAGGTTGAGCTGGCCGCCGCGCTGAACGGCTGGTCACCAGAAGAAACCACCGTGCAAGTCGCGCTGGCCTTGGAAGGGAGGGCTCTCTGCATGCTCTCTGATCTCCAGCCTGAGGAGCGCTGCAGCTGGCCAGCACTACAAGGAGCGGTCCGGAGATGATTTGGGAGAACGGTGGACGTGGAGCACGCCCAGGAACAGCTGATCCACCGCCGTCGAAGCAGCCAGGAAAGCCTAGGGGCCTATGCTGCAGACATACAGCTGTTAACACGGTGCAGCTACCTAGATTTCGCACCGGAGGTGGTAGAGAAGCTCGCCCTCCGGAACTTCATCCAAGATCTCCGCCAGGCCCAGCTCCAGAGCCACGTACGGATCCACGCCACGAGCGACTGGGAGACTGTGGTGGCAGAAGCAGAGCCGGTGGAGCCGCTGATGAATTGCACAACCAAAGTGTCGACGCACAGACAAAGAACCTTCCAGGCCACGGCTGAGAGCGAGGGGGAGGAGGAGGAGTTACGGCCGACCATAGCAGCGTGTCCACGGAGAAGACGGCCGTGGCGGCGCGTGGAAGGGTGCCCCCGCTCCGGGGAGCCAGGACACATCGCACGGTACTGCCCTGCACCCACCCCACGACAAACTGATGAGCTGTCATCGCGGGTGGGCTGAATTGGACACTCGCCAGGGATGTCTCTACAGTGCAGCCTGGAGAAGACGTCAATCCGGGCCCTGATTGACACCGGCTCTACAATCTCCTTGGTCCGACCCGGTGTGCTGCCAGGCACGAACAAGACAGCCCCACAGGGGTGGGAACCCACCGAGCGCTGCGTCACCACAGCTACCGGTGAGTGCACCAGGCTGGGGGGGCGGAGAGTCCTCGTGGTGGGGGTGGCTGGTCAGAACATAAAACACCCGTTCTGGCTGGCTGACATCCAAGACCCCTGTATTATTGGACTAGACCTGCTCACAGCCTGGAACGCCAAGATCGACACCGCCAGACCGTCCCTCCAGCTGGGAAACCGGACCATCACACTCCACAGCAGAACCCAGAGAAGGAACACGGAGGCCTGCGCGATCGAGGGACGGTCAGGACGGACCGGACCAGGTGGGCCACCGCGAGGACCGGACACGATGACGCCACCAGCGGGTGCAGAGAAAGCATGAGCACACACAAGGACAGCAAGGGGAGGGGTCAACGTGTCAGCAGAGACGCAGCAGGTGGTCGAGGAATTATTTCAGCGGAGCTGCAGCGGGCTGGAGCCGGAACAGAGACTCCAGCTGCGGGAACTATTGGACTGCTATATGGATGTCTTCGCCGCAAAGGATGAGGAATGCAGCCGGACCGGTTTGGTGCAGCACGAGATCGACACCGGTGTGGGACCAGGCCGATTCGACTCCGCCCACGCCGGCTGCCCTTTTCAAGGCGGGCAGCGGCAGAACAAAAAGTGCGAGAGATGCTGGAGGCAGATGTTATTGAGTCCTCCAGCAGCCCCTGGGCGGCGCCGGTGGTGCTGGTCAAGAAGAAGGACGGGTTGTGGCAGTTCTGTGTGGATTACCGGCACCTGAATGACGTCACCTGGAAGGATTCCTACCCCCTGCCCCGCATCGATGACACGCTGGACCACATCGTCGGCTCCAGCTGGTTCAGCTCACTGGATCTACACAGCGGCTATTGGCAGGTAGAGCTGTCACCCGAGGCCCGCCAAAAAACAGCCTTCTCCATCGGGCAGGGACTGTACCAGTTTAAAGTGATGCCGTTTGGACTCTGCAATGCCCCGGCCACCTTTGAGCGCTTGATGGAGTGAGTGCTGGCTCACGTGCCCCGGAGTCGCTGCGTTGTTTACCTGGACAACCTGCTGGTGCATGCAGCTGATTTTGACAGCGCCCTGTCAAATCTCCGAGAGGTGCTGGACGCCATCTGACAGGCGGGGCTACGGTTACACCCTAGAAAATGCCACCTATTCCGGCGAAAGACCACTTTCCTGGGCCACGTCGTCAGCGCAGCGGGAGTCACCACCGACCCAGAAAAAGTGGCGGCGGTGAGAGACTGGCCAGTGCCGCGGAACGTGGGAGAGCTGAGGAGTTTTCTCGGATTGGCCTCCTATTATAGGAGGTTTGTGGAAAAACTTCGCCACCATCGCCAGCCCGCTGCATCAGCTGACGTAGAAAGGACACACGTTTCAGTGGAGTGAGGACTGTGCTGCTGCTTTCTCCCAGCTTCGCGCGGTGCTCATCAGAGCCCCCATCCTGCAGTATCCTGACCCGAACCGCCCGTTCATTGTGGATACGGACACCAGCAACCAGGGCATCGAGGCGGTGCTATCCCAGGAGGGAGAACACACTTTTTTCAGCCGCACTCTCAGCAGAGCTGAGAGGAATTGCTGTGTGGCTCGCAGGGAGCTGTTGGCTGTCATTCAAGGACTGTGTCACTTCCGCCCGTATGTGTACGGGGGGAGGTTCCAGCTCAGGATCCCACGCTCCCCTGCAGCAGTACCGGGTGGGAGCACCGATGGAGCGGGTGGGAGTGGACATCCTGGGCCCTTTCCTGACCACGGACCGGGGGAACCGCTACATGCTGGTCGCGATGGATTATTTCACTAAGTGGCCAGAGGCGTACGCGGTCCCGGACCAGAGCGCCGCTATGACGGCATCAAAGCTGGTGGACGAAATGTTCTGCCAGTCTGGCACACTGGAGGAGCTGCACAGCGATCAGGGTAGGAACTTCGAGGCGGAGGTCTTCGGAGAGGTCTGCAAGCGGCTGGGCATCCGGAAGACCCGGACCACCCCACTGCATCCACAGAGCGACGGCCTGGTCGAACGATTCAACCGGACCCTCACCACCCAGCTCGCTATTCTAGTGGACCAGCGACAGAGACTGGGACCTGCATCTGTCTTTTGTTTTGTGGGCGTACCGGACGGCAGCTCAGGAATCTACTCGGTGCACCCCTGCAGCGCTCATGTTTGGACGCGAGCTGTGCACACCAGTGGATTTGGTATTCCCCCCCCCCCCCCCCGCCCCGAGCCGGAGGTGGAAGGCAAACCCGGGTTGGATTTTTTTTTTTGTTTGAAAGAACGTCTCCACACGGTGCACGAACTGGCTCAAGAGGCCCTGGCAGTGGCAGAAGCGAGCGTATGACTCCCGCTGCCAGGGGAGGGACTTTGCACCGGGAGATCGAGTCTGGGTTTTCTGCCCTGAGAGAAAAAAAAAGGACGATCACCGAAGCTGGCGAGCCATTGGTCGGGACCGTGCGTGGTTCTTCAGAGACTGTCGGATGTGGTGTACAGGGTGAGGCTTAGGAAAAGGGACCGGGTTGTGGTCCTTCACCGTGACCGTCTCGCCCCGTATCAGCCATCCGCCCCGCTGGTGGACGAACCGGAGCCTTCATCCTGACCAGATACCCCGACCGAGACTCAGATGGACACTAGGAGGCCTGTACGTGCTGGTTGCTGGCACCGAAGGCTGCCCCGACACCTGGACGAGTTTGTATTGGACTTTTGAATTGGATTTTAATTTTTCCGGGGACAGAAACCAGTCCCGGGGGGGGGGGCAGTGTAACGTCAGGGCTGTATTGGGGGGGGAGCAAGGATTTCCCCAGCATGCTTTGCAACAGAAGACGTTATTGTGTGTGTGTATTAAATGTTATTACTGAGTTATTATACTGCTGTGTCATTATAACTGTGTTATAATGACCCAGCAGTGTTTTATAGGCAGGATTAGGGCAAGATGTATCATGTGTTGTATAACCATGATTGAAACGGAGGTCTGGGAGAATGACCCCCCCTCCTGTCTGTGCTCAGGGTATGTGTGAATAAAGCCTGTTCGTCACTACTATCTGCTCCTCTTCTTTGTGTGAACCTTGCCTACGTCACAGTATTAACGGAACGCTTCAGCAAAAAACAGTGTGTGATTAAAAACAAAACACTCACCCGTGAGGTTTCCAACACTGTCCCATCCTCTGTGTCCCCCAGCCTGCCGGTGGACGTCTCTGTCCTGACTGCATGTACGAAGTGCTGGGTTTGTGTTGAAAGACGTCCGCCTGCCCCAAAAGCACCCCGTTGCGGGAGCGCACGTGACAAGAGACTCCATAAAATCACAAATAAACAAGCAAGTCTAACACTACAGCCAGTGTTTGATCATTTCATACATCTTTAGAGGTAAAATCATTACTACATCTTGTTAATGAGCTTTAAAGCTGTGAATCTCTGATCTGAACATGATACCCCCCCCCGCGTACAGATTAAACAGAATATAACAAAAGATGTGTGTCTAATGAGACGTGTGTGTGTGTGTGTGTGTGTGTGTGAAGACGCGCAGCAGATAGACAGGTAGGAGTTAGGCATAAGAATACTGTCTGCATTTTTTTCCGAACAAACACGGACTCCAATAGACAATACAGACTAACAGAATAAATTATTTATTTTTTCCTTTCTGCTCAGTACCAAGTGGTTGGGGACCGTAGGGAGTTTTCAGATGAAGGCGCTGCAAATAATTTCCACATCTCTGCTCTTTAATATGCATTCAATGCAATTTAGCTGTTGTGATGGATATTGTGTTAAAGTCTGTATTGGCTGTTGCACAAAAGAGTTTTTCTGTATAGCAGGAGTTTCTGCTTAATTTACAAATCACTATAACAGGAAATCGGGCAGCGCGGTGGCGGAGTGGTTAGCACTGCGACAGCACAGCAACTCACCCTTGGCCGGGGGATCCTGGGTTCGATCCCAGCCTCCAACCAACAAGGATCTGTGTGGAGTTTACATGTTCTCCCCGTGTCTGTGTGGGTTTACTCCGGGATTTCTCCGGTTTCCTCCCACATGCCAAAAAACATGCAAGTTACAGAAAAAACATGCAAGTTACAGGTTAATTGGCATCAAAGCAAACTGATCAAGAAAGCTAGCTCTGTCCTGGGGCAGCGCCTTGACCCAGTGGAGGAGATAGGAGATAGAAGGATGGTGGCTAAACTGTCATCTCTGCTGGAGTCCGAGTCCCACCCTATGCAGAACATACTGAACGCACTGAGGAGCTCATTTAGCAGTAGACTACATCATCTTAGGTGCACAACTGAGAGATTTTGAAGGTCCTTCCTACCTACGGCTGTCAGACTGTATAACCTAAGCAGGGCTGCTCGCTGAGATAGCAAAAAACGTGACGACCTAATAGTATTGAATGCAATAGACTTACACAATGGTCCCCTCCAGTATACAACTAGGACAATATTGGTCACTACGGAGGGTGACAATATGTATGGGTGCATAGTCATACTATGTAGGATAACTAAGCAGACGGTTATGCTGTTTATTCCATCTAGCTACAATGCTCCGCACTGTGTGTATATATATTTATATATTTATATGTACATATGTATATTCGCTGCTCTTGTTTTCTTGTCTTCTTGATTGTTGCTCTGAGTGTTGCTATCCCTGTGCTGTTGCAGTCCTGGAATTTCCCCATTGTGGGACTAATAAAGGCTTATCTTATCTTATCTTATCTTAAAACTGGGGATTCTAAATTGTCCTTAGGTATGACTGTGAGAGTGAATGGTTGTCTGTCTCTCTGTGTTGGCCCTGCGGTGGACTGGCGATCTGTCCAGGGTGTACCCTGCCTCTCACCCAAAGATGCTGGGATAGGCTCTAGCCCCCCCGCGACCCGAAAAGGATTAAGCGGAAGAAGATGGATGGATGGATGGATGGATATAACAGGAAATGTTTGACAATCCTGTGCTTTTCTTGTATTGTTATATAGAACATCACTGTAGTAAGCTGGAAAAACCATCTGCTTTAAAATTTGTAATTCTTCCCACAACTTTTAGTGCAAAAAAACCTCTCCAAACATCGCAACTTTTAGCACAACTTTCTTAAAAAGCTCCCACAAATTCAGGCTTTATGGGCCACAACAGTCATAAAAACATCCCACGAAATCCTGGAGGGACTGACTAAAAGAATAAAACAACACTTGAATATAAACAGACATAAATTCAAAAGCATTAATAATATTAATAAAATAAATAATTGTGACCAGAACAACATAAAGTAGATTTAAAATCATAAATTAAAACAATTAAAATAGGAAACTAGTCAAAAGCAAGGTTAAAATAATAGGTCTTGAGCCTGCTTTTAAAAACATAAACATTCTTGGCAGCCCTGATGTTCTCCAGCAGGCTGTTCCACAAGCGTGGGCCGTATTAACTAAAAGCACCCTTACCGTGGATGCATATTCTGATGGTAGGGATAATTAAAAGACCAGTGTCAGAGGACCTCAAGGGCAGTGGGGGCTCATATGTTAAAAGCAGCTCTGACAGATAAGAAGGCCCAAGAGTGTGCAGACATTTATAAATCAGTAAAAGAACCTTAAAATCGATCCTGAAGGGCATGGGGAGCCAATGCAGCAACTTTAAAACCGGCATAATGTGAGCCTGCCATCTGGTCTTCATCAGAGCACGTGTAGCTGAATTTTGTAATAAACTGCAGATTTGAAATGGTCTTTTTGGGAAGACCAGAGAGCAGGGCATTACAGTAATCAGTGCAGCTGGTGATAAAAGCATGCATAAGTATCTCCGTATTTGCTTGAGAGAGAAGTGGACGGACTCTGGCTATGTTCTTTAAGGTGGTAGAATTATGTTTGTGTTACATTTTTAATGTGTGGAATAAAACCAAGCTCAGAGCTTAAAATGATGCTCAAATTCTTAACATGCTGGGATGGGGTAAAGGACAGACTATGTAATTTTGGTAGAATTTTCTCTCTAAGCTTCAGGACCAATGACTAAAACTTCAGTTTTGCCCTAGTTAAGCTGAAGAAAATTTTCCGCAATCCATGTTTTAATGTCTAAAATACAGTTATAAAGGGTACTGATTGGTTCCATGTCATCAGGATCCACAGCAATATAAAGTTGTGTGTCATCAGCATAACTATGGTAATTGATGCCATGTCTCCTGATAACATCCCCAAGGGGCAGCATGTACAGATTAAAAAGTATTGGACCTAAAATTGAACCTTGGGGCACACCACAATTTTGTAGACTCTGGAAGAACATGTATCCATACTTACCAAAAAAAATCCTGTTTGTGAGATAGAACGTGAAACAATTAAGAACAGTACCAGAGAGGCCAACCAGGTCCTTTAGTCTGGTTAAAAGAATATGGTGGTCTAATGTATCAAAGGCAGCACTTAGGTCCAGTAGAACCAGGACTGGAATTCTGTGTGAGTCCATGTTGTGCCTTAGATCATTAACAATCCTGACCAGGGCTGTCTTGGTACTGTGGTTCATCCTGAAACCAGACTGGTTTTCATCAAATATGTTATGTGATATTAAAAAAAATAGTTCAACTGAATAAAAACAAGTTTTTCTATAATTTTGCTTTAAAATGGTAAGTTGGATACAGGTCTGTAGTTATTGAGGTTTTCAGGATCTAAATTACTCTTCTTCAGGAGGGGTCTCATCACTGCTGTTTTAAAGGAAGCAAGGAAAACACCCGTCTGGAGAGAATAATTCATTATGTTACTCCCCTCTGGACGACGGTTCAGATCAACCAGGTCCCACACCTCGAGTTTCTTCCCCTAGGCCATCTGAACTGCTACCAGTCAGACGCCCCACCCCCTTCCCTCCGAACATTCAAATGCACAGAACTGAGAACCTTTTTAATTATCATAATAACATACCTATCTTTGCACTCTGCACTTTAATGTACATTGACCCATCCATGAAACCACTACCATTCCTGTGTATATTTTCAATAATCCTTGGCCCATTTTATTCAATAGTGTGTTCTGCAGTCCGCACTCTTATGTACATAGTTCCATCTGTGAAGCTGGTATCATACCTGTGTATATACCTGTGGGCTATTTTTATTTTTAATTCAGACGTATGTTTAATCGTGTATTCTGTAACTGTGTTTTATCAAATCCTTCTCTCTTACTTCATTGCGCAGTAGCCTGGTGGAGCACCCACAATTTCGTTGTACTGTACAACTGTACAATGACAATAAAGTCTATTCTATTCTATTCTATTCTATTCTAAAAGTTCCTCCTGGAAAAATCCACAAAATGTTTTTAAAAGTGATGTGGGAATGGGGTCTACAAGACAGGTTGTTGGATTGACATGGGAGCAGCACTAAAAACAGTATCTTGTAATAAAATATTGGATCTAATAAAATATTTTACTTCTGAAGTGGTCTGCAAAACCTCACATAGTGAGTCTGTTGGCATCATGCTGGACTTCTTAAAATCAGGGTTGATCAGGTGATCAATAGTGAAGAAAAGAATTCTGGGACTGTTTTCATGAGTATTTATTATTTTGGAGAAGTGGGAATTTCTAGCTTGTTTGACCATGTTATTATATAATTTCAATTGTTCTTGCAGAATTTGGTAGTGAACAATTAGTTCTGTTTTTCTCCACCTTCTCTCTGCTGCTCTGCATTTTCTTTTCTGCTGTTTTACCTCCTCATTCCACCAGGGCGGGAGAGGTTTAGTTTTTGTGGTTTTGGTTTTTAATGATGTGTAACCGGTTTGTCATGTTTTGCCCTTCGGGCAGGAATGTGCAAAACTCATGCGCTGAACTGTGAATTAGTGCGGTTTGTTAACTCAAAGAGCAACACAAAAGTACAAACACAATGCCCAAAAAACAAAGATAACAATGAGAGGGAGATTACTTACAAAGGTAACTCACCAGAGCTCTGCTTTGCTCTGGTGGAGACGAGGAATGACAATCAAAGCAACGACAGTCAAAATGGAAAACAATCTCCCTTAAATAGGGATCAAACCTATTACAAAGATGAGTGACAGGTGTGAGTGCACATGAGTGGGGAAAGAGGGGATGATAATGGTGATTGGGATCAGCTGGTGATAATGAGAGGGGAGTAAGTTGTATCCTAGACTGTTAGCGTTTCTGTGCGCAGTTGTGCTGCTACGCTTTATGATAGTGTTTCCCCTCGTGCTACACAACTGCTACGCTTCGGCTGTCGCCCAGTTGTATCCTCCCATGTCTGTTGGGCATTCTGGAGGACTCTAAGTTTAACCTGAGCTGTCCATGTCATGTTGTCTGTTTTGGGTGTCAATATATGTGTGTTTGGTGTAACTCAGCACTTAAGTCCATGCTTCCTTCTCCTCCTCTGTACACTGTGGAAAAGCGCACGGGGAGTTTATGACAAGCTCCTTCTGTAATTGATAGCATGGTAGATAATGTTACAGCTTTTCTGCATCAGACTCTACACGTGGTGGCCCCTTTAAAAAAGAAAAAGTCTAATCAGAGATTTCTAACTCCTTGGTTCAACACAGAAACTCGTGGCTTAAAACAGAAGACTTGTCAATTAGAAAGAAAATGGTGCTCCACTAAATTAGATGAAATCTATTTAGCTTGGAGAAATCAATCAATCAATCAATCAATCAATCAAAGACTTTATTCCAGACTCAAGGTCCATCAAAAAAAAGTAAAAAGTAAAAAAAAGTAAAAACAAGACAGTTGAAACAATCAAAAAGTTACAAAAAACACTAAGACACAACTGCTAAGAGAAGTACAAAGACAGTACAGACTTTAAAAAGACTTAAAAAGACAACTGTACCAGTGCCTTCTAAACTGTGACTGACAGAACTGAGCTTAATGCTAGACATGACTTGAATGATTTCATTTCTAGATACATCAAGCCGACAGATGAATTTATACATAAGATTCCTTATTACTGCATGCAGAGTATTTACACGTGATGAGACAAATAACTCGGAAGCACTGCACCATCGAGGCTTTTTAAGTAAAATTCTTAAAGCATCATTGTAAGCAACCTGTAATTTCTGCATACTTTGTTTCCTATAATTTATCCATAAATGAGCAGTGTATAAAGGTGTACAATAGGTTTTAAAAAGAACCAGTTTCACCTCATCTGAACAAAAACCAAATCTGCGTGCAAGAATATTTGCTTGCATGTAGATTTTGCAGCGTTGTCTGAAAATATCATCATCATCAGTCATTCTATCATTAATAAAATGTCCCAGATATATAATTTTATCCCTGACAATTAATTCCCTGCCTGCCAATTCAAAGACAGGGAATTTCATTAACAAATCTTCTTTAGTGCGGCAAATCAGCACACAACTCTTATTTGTATTATATTTTATGTCATTTTCCTCTCCATAAGCACTACACACTCTTAATAACTCCTGAAGACCAGCACTACTTGGACTGAGAATAACTAGATCATCAGCATACATAAAATGATTCACTAACTTATTCCCTATTAAACACCCAGTTTTACAGGCATTCAGTTGCTTTGACAACTCATCCATGTAAAGATTAAATAGAATAGGGGACAGTATACTGCCCTGTCTGACACCACTGCTCACACCAAATGGGGATGAATGACTCTTCCCCCATTTCACCAGCATCTTCTGATGTGCGTACCAGTAAATCAGGATACATACTAAGTACTTGGGAACCCCCCTGTCAATCATTTTCCTAAACAATATCCTGTGATTAACACGATCAAACGCCTTGGAGGCGTCAATAAAACACAGAAAAACTGAAGAATTTTGATTTCTGTACTTATTTATAATTTCTTTTAAAGCATATATGCACAGATCTGTTCCATGATGGGGTTTGAATCCAAATTGATGATCAGTAGATTTGATGAATACATTTAATTTTTCAAACATGATTTTTTCCAGTACTTTAGATATTATATTGGCTATAGCTATGGGCCTGTAATTATCCAGGCTACACAGCTTGCCAGCTTTATCTTTAATGACTGGTACCAACACAACAGACAATAAAGATTCTGGTAACATCCCGTGAATCATGAAGCTGGTGAAACAGATTGCAAGAAGAGGAGCAATTCTTGAGCTAGCATATTTAAGATGCTCAGCAGAAATACAGTCTAAACCACTCGCTTTGTTATCTGATAGCTCTCTAATGGCTTTGGTCATTGCATGAGTGTCAATCAGGAGCGAATCGTCCCTTTCTACTTTCCCTACCTTATAAGTTTCATCCTTAGTTGAATTAAATAATGAGTAAAAGTGTTGCCGCCAAAGATCCACAATATTTTCTGTACCTGAAATGCCTTCCAAAGTACAGGGCAAAGATATTTTACTGTTACTAATCCGTCTAAGCTCCTTCCAAAAATCTGTGACATTCTTATCTAACAATTTCTTGGCCAAGGAATTACTTCTCATTAGCTGCTCATTTTTAGAAATATGACAAATAGCATACTTAAACTTTGCATTTGTACATTTCTTCATCTCAAATTCTGGCTCTTGTCTGGGTCTCCCAGCCACCACCCATGCTTTATATGCTTCCCGAGCTTCAGAATAAGGCACAGCTACGGCCTCATTCCAGCCAGGTCTAACATTATGTGTTTTACGTATTTTCTTATAATAAGGCTTGCTGTCCTTATACAGGGAGTTAACTATAGCATTGTACAAACTACAGAGGTCTTTCTTATGCTCAACAATGCTACAGTTCACATCGCTGCACATTACAGCATCTCTAGGAAGACATATTTTACTCAAGGATTTATCTGTATGAACACAATATTCTACAATTTCTTCCTCAGAAAGAGTGTCCCAGTCTAATTTTCCCACCTCATCCTGACTGACATTTTGACAAAGTGCAGGTAGACAGTCAACATTAATTATCATCTCAAACGGTATATGATCAGACATTGCTAACCCATAATAAATACTCATGCCACCCAAAGAAGCATGTGCATCACCAGTGCTGATGCAATGATCTAGCCAGGACGTAGTGTGCCAAGCCTCACTTATATAGGTATAACTATCAGGAGGCATTAGTACCTTACTTGACAAGATTAAGTTGTTCTCATAACAAAAATGATACATATGTTTTGCAAATAAGGAGTCAGTGTCAGATATGTCTGCATTCAAGTCCCCCATAATAAAAATACAAGTATTATTATAGTCTTGCATATAAGAATTAATAAAGGCAAGCTTATTTAAATATTCATCCTCATTCTGTTGACACTCAAATGGCGTATATACATTAATAATAAGGAATTCCTTATCATTACAATTAAACTGCACACCAATACACCAATCTACACCAAGTCGGACCACTTTTATCAAGGAGTCCAGCTTCTTTCTCCAGAGGATAGCCACCCCTCCAGGTATCCTCCCCCTGATAATCCCCTTGCTGAGGTCAGTTGTAGACTCCCCAGCACCATGGAAATCAGGGTTAAGACAGTTCAAACGTTCCAAGTCTTGTTGGTCGTCTCCTGAAGGCACAAAATATCACAATTGTTCAATAAATTGTCAATAACTAACCGGCGAGCTTTCTCCCCAGCACTTTGCCCCAATTTAAGGCCACGACAGTTGTAAGACATGACCTTAATACCCATCAAAAAAGGAGGAAGAGTTAAGAAAGATCACCATCATGCGTGGGTGCCCGCATATTCTCCACAGCAGCCGCTCCACTAGCTCCAGCCCTCCCAGCCCCCCGGGGCTCATAATATCGCCGCACCAATGCGCCCTCTGGCCAGAGCTCTGGCTGGTACATGTCCCCCACCTCAGAGCATTCCGCCGTTACTTTAAACGAGCTAACCCTGCCGTTCCCAGTGAGGATTTTCTGACATAAAACTTCTCGTCCAAGCTTATCTTTAAGATATGCAGATAAAGTGTCAGCTTCCAAATCACGATGAAAACGGGTAGCAAACACACTCACCGTCTTAGTCCGAACTGTTTTAATATTACCAGAGCCCGTACCCACAACAGGAGCCGCGTTGCTGCCTTTATTCCTGCGGCTGTTTGAAGCAGAGGATGGCTTGGGTTTATCCGCAGCGCGCTCAGATCGTCTTCGTCCCTTTTTCACTACTTGACTCCATGTTGGAGATCCTGGTTTAGAGGCTACTGTTCCAGAATTTTCTCCGGTTATAGGCTGATCCACCGGCTCCGAATTCACATCCAAAGCCTTCTCTCCAGCGGTCAAGTGAGATTCCCGTGTGTCTCCAGGTCTTGAGTCGATCATCGGGCAGGCCCCCTCCTCCGCTCCAACATCAGCGGGGCTGACAGGCCCTCCCAGGGCAGGCGCCTCCTTATCCACGGCTCGTGCGGCAGACTGCTCCAGGCCACTTACACGACGGGCAATATCCGAGGTTATCGTGCGTAGATCTTCACTGGAGCTAGTCTGTAACAGCATGGTTTGTTTCATGGCACAAACCTCTGCACGTAACTGCTCCATTCTCCTCAGTAGGCTTGAGCAGTCCAGGCTGGAAAATGTAACCAGCGGCAAATCATCCAGGTAATGAGAGACAAATCTAGGTAGTTTTTCACCACATTCATTCATCACCTTAAGGCAACTCTTTAAATTATTTACATCTTTCTGGGCCCCCTTGTGTGTAACACACCTTTGTGTAGTAGGGCAGAGCTCAAACAGGACTTTTTTCGAGTCCTCAATCCACTCAGAGTCAAAAGTATTTGAGGCCAATAGGACGATCTCATCCTGACTCAGAGTCTTAATTTTCACTGCAAGGAAATTTAGCAGCTCATCCTCAACAATTATTTTCCCCTCACTAGTTTTATATACTTCAGGTTTTAAACGAGACCGTTTTACCTCAGGGGCCTCCACAGAGCCATTCCAGCCAGGACGCGTGGATTCCACCATCTTGTGCCAGCTTGTTTCACCGTCCTTTTAATCCACTTTGTGACCAGAAACGGAATCAGAACCTTCTCCGGTCAGCTTAGTTGTCTCACAAATATTCCTCACATTTGCTGGTGTCCAACAGAAGACTTTAGAGCAGTTTTACCAGGAAGTCTCAGTTCAGGTCTCAGAGCTCCTCAAAGCACCTCTGGTCTCGTCGCCATCTTGCGTCTGTCTGAAATCCTCTTCTAATTTACAAAAAAATCTCTTTGGAAAGCTAGAACAAGTTATTATTCCGCATTAATAGAAGAGAACAAGAATAATCCCAGGTTTCTTTTCAGCACTGTAGCTTGGCTGACAAAGAGTCATGATGCTGTACAACCTAGCATTCCCTGAGAGCTTACTAGTCAGGACTTTATGAACTTTTTCAATAGTAAAATTTCATCTATCAGAGATAAAATCAGTCAGATTCTTCCCACCGTTAACTTAAATACAGTAACTACTACAACTCCTTCAACTGATATCTGTTTGAATGAGTTTACTCCAATTGACCCTTTAGAGTTAGATAAAATAATTTCTTCATCCAAGCCTTCAACATGTCTTTTAGACCCTATTCCTAGCAGGTTATTTAAAGAAGTCTTCCCATTTATTGGTAGCTCTATTCTTCAAATAATCAATTCTTCATTAACATCAGGCCATGTACTACAGGATTTTTCCTACAAGTACCTGGGTGTTCATCTGAACAATAAACTAGACTGGTCACGGGACTTCCGGGAAGATGGCGGAGAGACATAACACTTAAACAAAGAGCTCTCCCTAGCCGGATTAAAAATCATCGGTAAATGGCCAACTTGACATAAACGAATCAATAAACTAAGGGATGAAAACACGAAGGAACCGGGCACAAGGACAAAAACAGGGTAAAATTGAAGAATTCCTCTCCAACAACGCAGGAAAAACCGCTGTACGCAAAGCCCAAAAAAACGAGATGTCCACAGCAGTGAAAATGGAGGACGCCAGACTCGACAACATGAACGCTGGCATCGCCAGTTTGGGTGAAGAGTTGAGAGAATTCAAGCGACAGCTACAACAGGATTTAGCGGCTCTTAAGGAGGAACTGAAAAAAGAAATTAAGGAGGAAATCATGGACCTCCGAAGAGAAATGGAGCGTAAATTAACGGAAAACATGGAGGAGCTGCGCTCCCAGCGGGCGTGTATGACAGAAGCGCAGACCCGAATTTCGGAACTAGAAGATTGGAAAAGCGAGGCAAACGAACAACTACAGACCCTGACGACGCAAACGCAGAGGATGCAGGAGAAAATAAACGACTTGGAGAGCAGATCCCGACGAAGCAATATGCGCATCTTTGGAATTCCGGAGGGCATTGAAGGCAACTCGATGACAAAATTCATGGATCAGTTCTTAAAAAAAGAACTGGAAATACCCGGAGAAACGGATCTGCAGATTCAACGGGCGCACAGAACACCGGCACAGAACCCGAAAACAAACTCTCCACCCAGGTCAGTTGTGGTAAACTTTGTGAAATATGACATAAAGGAAAGAATCCTGACGCAAGCATGGAAAAAAAAGATACGAATCGGCGACAAACAGGTATTTTTTGACCATGACTACCCGACAGAAATCGTGCAGCAGCGGAAGAAATATGCCAATATTAAAAAAACGCTGAAAGAGAAAAAAATTAGATTCCAAACGCCGCTAACGAAAATGAGGATTCATTGGGAGGAAGGCACAAGAACCTACAACACGGCCGAAGAGGCAGCGCGGGATATGATGGAGCGGGGCCTTGAGGTGAGCGTGCCGAAGGAGACGGCTGGAGCAGCGGCGGCCCTGAACGCACCACGACAGACGGAGTGGAGGCGAGTGAACGGCGGAAGAAGGGGGAGAGACGTAGAGCAGCGGGCCCAGGACAAGCTACAAGGCTTTCAACTGAAAGCCTAGATCATAACAAAGATTAAGAAAGGCACAGAAGAAATGAAGGCCAAGAAGACAAGGTAAAAGAGAAACAGACGGCTAGGAGAGGTTTAAGTGATATTTGTTGGACATTTCTAGACTTATGACTATTACTTTGATAGTAATTAGAAGTCTAGGGAGGGCCCTTCACTCTGTGAAGACAAACCCCCCACCCACCAACAGGGACCAGTGGGCAGAAGAAAGGCCCAAAGTACGGAGGTCGAGTTTTTTTAATGTGTTTTTATATAAATATGTGTTATTTTTGTTGTTAAAGGGGCTAGGAGCACAAGTTAAAAAAATGGAAAAACATGAATATGGGTAAAAATCTTAAGATAATGACACTAAACGTGAATGGTCTGAACTCACCTGTTAAAAGGGAAAGAATAATAAGAAAATTCAAGAAGGAAAAAGCTGAAATTATATTTATGCAAGAGACACATTTGAGCAAGGCAGAACATGTGAAACTAAAGAGATTTGGCTATAAGAACTCCTACTACAGTTCATTTAAGGGAGGAGCAAAAAGGGGGGTTATGATACTAATCTCAAACAAAATACAATTTGAAAGTGAACAGGAAATCCAGGATAAAGAAGGCAGGTATGTAATAATAAAGGGAAGAATAGATGGTATGCAGATCACATTAGTGAACATCTATGCCCCACCAGAAAGTGACAAGGGTTTTTTTCAACATCTGTTTGATCTCATAGCAACACACAGTGAAGGAGTCCTAATTTGTGGAGGAGACTTAAATGCTGTCATGGATCATGAAGTTGACACAACAAGTGTTAAGAAGACAAAAAAACATGTAACAAAGTTCATAAGAACCTCACTGGCAGAAATGGGTATGGTAGACATATGGAGGGACCTACACCCACTCGAAAAAGACTATACACATTATTCAGCAGCCCATAAAGTACACTCTAGAATAGATTACTTCCTTATGAATGAAGGTGACAGACACAGGGTGAGAAATTGTTGGATTGGAGGGGCAGAAATATCAGATCATAATCCTATATACATGGAAATATATTTAAACAATAGAAAACGACAAACAACATGGAAACTTAACATAGGACTGTTAAATGATGAGAAAATGAAAGAAAGAATAAAAATAAACATAAACGAATATATCCAAGAGAATGACAATGAAGAAGTGGACCCAACAATACTATGGGACGCACTAAAAGCCGTGTTAAGGGGTAAATTAATTGTTGAAACAGGAAAAGCAAATAAGACTAAGCTGGAAGCGTATGAACAAAGATGTGAGAGACTAAGGGAATTAGAACGTAAACATCAAAGCACAAATGATCCAAAAATATATCAAGAAATTAAAGAAGAAAAAACAAAGATAAAAGAAACACAAATGGATGAAATTGAAAGGAAAAATAGATATCTAAAGCAAAAATATTATGAAACGGGGCCAAAAGCCACAAAACTGCTGGCAAAACGGTTAAGAAAACAACAAACAATGAATAATGTATACAAGATTAAAGACCCCACCACAAATAAAACCACAGTTAACCCAGAAAACATCGAAGAAATTTTCCATAATTTCTACCAAGAACTATACTCGCAACCTGAAGAAACAAATACTAAAGATATCAAAAAATTTCTAGACACATTGGACTTGCCATCAATAGGAAATCAACAAAATGAAAAACTAACAGCAGAAATAACAACACAAGAGATCAGAGATGTGATTAAGTCACTTAAAAACGGTAAATCACCAGGTAGTGATGGATACCCATCTGAGTTTTATAAACTGTTTATAGAAGAACTCATGCCACAACTCCTAAAGTCATTTAATTGGACGCTGAACAACAACAAAATACCTCCAACATGGAACGAAGCAATCATTTCAGTTATTTTAAAACCAGGGAAAGATAAAGAACAATGCGGAAACTATAGACCAATCTCTTTATTAAATGTAGATTATAAAATATACACAACAATTATATGTAAATGAATAAAGACATTCTTGACGGAATTGATAGAAGATGATCAAACTGGATTCATAGAGGGACGCCAAACACATGACAATATCAGGAGAACAATACATATAATTAACCAAATACATAAAGAAAAGAAAAGCGCAGTAATAATGAGTTTAGACGCAGAAAAAGCATTTGACAGGGTTAACTGGAAATTCCTATATAGTGTACTGGAGCGCTTTGGATTTAACGAAAAATCAGTACAATGCATAAGGACGCTATATCAAGAACCTGTGGCAAGAATCAAGATAAACGGTAGCTTAACAGACAAAGTAAATATACAAAGATCAACTAGGCAGGGATGCTGCTTATCGCCCACCTTGTTTGCTCTGTTCATAGAACCATTGGCTCAAGCGATAAGACAAAATAAGAAATTAAAAGGTGTAACAATAAAGGGGGCGGAACACAAGATTGGGCTATTTGCAGACGATATTATAGTTTACCTTGAACAACCAGATAAATCAATAATGGAAATGATGAACTTGATAGAAAATTTTGGAAAATTATCAGGATACAAGATAAACATAACAAAAACACAAGTACTGACATTCCACTATAACCCTCTAAACCAGATAACTGATAAGATCAAACTAAACTGGAAGCAAAAAGAAATAAAATACCTTGGAGTGAACATACCTAAAGACCTAAGCAAAATATATAAAGCAAACTATGATAGGTTGGAACAAGAAATAAAAAAAGATATTGATAGATGGTCAATCTTAAATATGGATCTGAATTCAAAAATTGAGACAGTCAAAATCAGCATACAACCTAGATTACTTTACCTCTTCCAGGCTATACCAACAGAGATTCCAGATGCCCAATTCTCAAAGTGGGACAGGATGATATCGAGATTTGTTTGGGGAGGTAAAAAACCAAGAGTGAAATATAAAACCCTCCAATTACCAAAAGAGAAAGGAGGCATGGGCCTACCGAGTCTAAAGGAATATTACTACTCAGCACAAATAAGATATATCATATGTTGGTGCGACGAGGGATATGAGGCAAAATGGAAAGAAATGGAAAAGGAAATTGAGGGACTCCCAGTACAAAGCATAATAGGGGATAAAGATGCATATAAGCAAATCAAACAAATAGACCCAATCACTAAATTTACTTTAGAACTGTGGTATAAAATAGTACAAAAATATAATATAAGGGAAGACATAAAACTATTGAAATGGGTAGCATTTGACAGTCAGTTTGAACCGGCAAAACAAGATAGGGGATACAAAAATCTGGTGAACAAGGGAATCACAGCATGGGGCAATATCGGAAAAAAAGATCTCGGGAGCTTTGTAAATATCAGGAGAAAATTTAAATTAGAAAGATCGGAATTTTTCAGATATCTGCAGATGAGAGATTACTATATGAAGAAGATTAGGCATAACCTCCAAACAGATGTGAACGAGATTATACAACTTATTTTAAGCTCATATGCAGGAAATAAAATAAGAATTATTTCAAAACTATATCAGAAACTTATGACAAACAATCATACAAGTAACTATATAAAGG
Source organism: Pholidichthys leucotaenia (assembly GCA_020510985.1). NCBI lineage: Eukaryota > Metazoa > Chordata > Actinopteri > Cichliformes > Pholidichthyidae > Pholidichthys > Pholidichthys leucotaenia. The sequence goes on along the minus strand of CM035836.1, from coordinate 446,150,601 downwards.
AGAAATGGGAGAAAGAGCTCAATTTAAACATAACAGAAGAAAGCTGGCAGGAAATATGGAAAACACAACACACATCAACAAATTCAAGGGCATGGAGGGAATTTGGATGGAAAAACCTGATTCGCTTTTTCATTACACCACAGATTCAAGGAAAATATACAAATACCCAATCTTTATGCTGGAGGGGATGTGGGGCTCAAAATGCAGACCACTCACATATGTTTTGGAAATGCTACAAAATATCATCATTTTGGAAATCTATGCATGTGACAATACAGAGGATATTAGGATATAATATACCAATGAACTGTAACCTGATGTACTTATGTGATCTTAAAAAAGACAGTGTTATACAGGCTGAGGACAGATATCTAGTTAAAATCTTGTTGATTGCATGTAAAAAAACTATCACAAAAAAATGGCGATCAGAAGTTCTTCCTGACCAAGAACAATGGACTGACATTGTTGAGGACATACGTATGATGGAAAAACTAACATATCGACGAAGAATGCAAGAAGGAATATGGGAGAAAAAATGGCGGAAATGGACACACTACAAAGTGCAACAACGAGGCAGAAATTGAAAGAATAACCAAAGACACTGAAAAAACCAGAAGAATTAAGAGATGGAAACTAAAAACTTGATGCTCCAACATTTGTCCCCCCCCCTTTTATTTTTTATTTATTTTTTATTTTTATTTTGTTTATTTTTTTTTTATTTTTCCCTACCCTAACCCCTTTGTTTTTTAAATGTAGAATGTGATCTGAATGCATTATATATGATGAAAAATGAATAAAAATCTAAGTTACAAAAAAAACTAGACTGGTCACACAATACCAACACACTCTACAAGAAGGGACAGCGCAGGCTGTTCCTACTGAGGAGACTCAGGTCTTTTGGTGTACAAGGGGCGCTGCTGAAGACATTCTACGACACGGTGGTGGCATCAGCCATCACTTTTGGAGTGGTCTGCTGGGGCAGTGGCATTACGGCAGCCGATAGGAAAAGACTGAACAAACTAATCAAGAAAGCTAGCTCTGTCCTGGGGCAGCGTCCTGACCCAGTGGAGGAGATAGGAGAGAGAAGGATGGTGGCTAAACTGTCATCTCTGTTGGAGTCTGAGTCCCACCCTATGCAGGACATACTGAACGCACTGAGGAGCTCATTTAGCAGCAGACTACATCATCCTAGGTGCGCAACCGAGAGGTTTCGCAGGTCCTTCCTACCTACGGCAGTCAGACTGTATAACCTAAGCAGGGCTGCTTGCAGAGATAGCAAAAAAACGTGACGACCTAATAGTATTGAATGCAAAAGACGCAATAGACTTACACCATGGTCCCCTCCAGTATACAACTAGGACAGTATCGGTCGCTACAGAGGGTGACAATATGTATGGGTACATATTCATACTATGTAGGATAACTAAGTAGACGGTTATGCTGTTTATTCCATCTTGCTACAATGCTCCGCACTTTGTATATATATATTTATATATTGATGTGTATGTATGTATATCCACTGCTGTTATTTATATCTTCCGTATTGTCTTAATTATTGCTCTGAGTGTTGCTATCCCTGTGCTGTTGCAATCCTGGAATTTCCCCATTGTGGGACTAATAAAGGCTTATCTTATCTTATCTTATTTTAAAACTGCTGTAATTAAACCCTTACTTAAAAAGCCAACACTGGATCCAGGAGTTTTAGCTAACTCTAGACCAATCTCTAATTTGCCTTTCATTTCAAAAATCTTAGAATTGTTGCTACGCAATTATTTGACCACTTGCAGGGAAATGGTTTATTTGAAGAGTTTCAATCTGGGTTTAGAATCCATCATAGTACTGAAACAGCTCTAGTGAAGGTCACTAATGACTTCCTTATCACATCTGATAATGGACTTGTGTCTGTACTTGTCCTTTTATACCTTAGTGCAGCTTTTGATACTATCGATCATAATATTCTGATAGATTAGAACACCATGTTGGACTTAATGGAACTTTGTTGCAGCGGTTTAGATCTTATTTATCTGATAGGTTCCAGTTTGTTCATGTCAGTAATGAGTTTTCTTCCAACTCAAAGCTCAGTCACGGAGTTCCACAAGGATCTGTGCTAGGCCCTTTTCTTTTTAGTTTATATATGCTTCCGCTAGGCAACATTATTGGAAAGCACTGTATACATTTTCATTGTTATGCAGATGACACACAATTATACTTGTCAATGAAGCCAGATGATGGTAATCAATTAGTCAAATTAGAGGCCTGTCTTAAGGAAATCAAAGCTTGGATGACTTTGATCAAGATCTGTTTTTTAATTCACATATTAAACTTGTTTCTAAGACTGCCTTCTATCATTTGCATAATATTGCCAAGATTAGGAGCATCTTGTCTCAGAGTGATGCTGAGAAACTAATCCACACTTTTTGTTATGACCCCTCGTGCACCATTACGCAGCACACTGAGGGAGGAATGAAAAAACCCACGAGCAGGAGTAGTTCCGTGCACTTTATTAACAAAAACCCCACATATAGTCCAGCAAACAGTCTTGACATGAACAGAGGATTGAAATGATTGCCATAGCGGCCACCAGACAAACAGGAACGCCACCCGGATGCTCAGCAGCTCGAGGAGGGGGAGCTGATGACACTGACAGGAGGAGGGGGTGTGCCTGAGCTGTCAGGGAGTGGAGGACCCAAAGGGCTCCCTGAAGTGCCTGATGGAAAATAAATAGTGAAACAGGCCAAAATAACCACAGTGTCAGAACTGGGTTCGGGTTGGCCAAACCCAGGTTCATGACAGAACCACCCCCGCCCACAAGGGGTGGATCTAGACACCCAAGTGCCACCAGGAGAAAAACACAATAAACGCAAAAGAACCCCCTTCAACGGACAATCACCACCAGGGGTGGGAGGTGGGGGAAAACAAATAGGAGGGAAGCAACCAGTACATCATGCAAAAAATAATATACAAATATAATATGTAGAACCTCCTAACCACCCCAACTAAGGACACTAACCCCTCTCCCCAGGAGTCCAAAGTTCAGGGGGCCGACCAGAGTCCCAGGCCTCAGGCATGACGAGGGGTGACTGATTGGGTGGCCTGCCCAAGTCCCAGGCCCAGCAGGTGGCCCGCTGAACAGTGTCAGGCGGCCTGCCTGGACTGATGGGCCACCTGGCTTGAGAGCCAAGTCTTTCGGGTGGCCGACCAGCATGGTTGAGCCACCAGAACCGGAGGGGAAGGTGAAGAGGTAGCCTACCCACCAGGGACCTTAGAGGTAGGTGGCCAAGCCGAGGGATAGGAGCCCCTCTGCCCTCTGAAGCTTGGAGCAGGGGGACCGTAGCACTTGTGATGGTCCCCGTCTGGGACATGGCTGCACCCGTGATGGTCCCAGTCTGGGACATGGCTGCACCCGCATTGGTCCTGGTCTGGGACAGCGCTGCACCGGCGGTGGACTCCGGCTGGAGCTCTGCTGTACTGACGGTAGACCCTGGCTGGAGCTCTGCTGCATCGGCGGTGGACACCGGCTGGAGCTCTGCTGCACCCACGGTGGACTCTGCTGCACCCGCGGCGGGCTCCGGCGGGAGCGGCATTGCACCTGCGGTAGCCCCCATCGGGGGCCTCATTGCTCCCGCGGTGGCCTCCCCAGCGAGGGAGGAAGGATTCCTCACTGACCCCAGCACTGAACCCAGAACCCCGGTAGCCTCAGGAGGGATTGGCTGCTCTCTGGCGACCCTAGCAAGGAGCTCTGAGCCCAGAGGGAGAGTGAAAGAGACCAAGTAAGAGTCGCCAGCAGCGGCAGAGCCCGGTGAGGTGGCCCTGAGGGCTACTGCGAGCTGCCCTGGGCCCTCCCTCGCCATGAGTCGGGCAGTGTGACTTCAAAATAGACATAGGAGACACTATGGAGCACACTTGTCTGAACTCGGGATCCACCGAAGTCCAGGACTCTGGCGACTTAGGGTGCATGGGTTCCATCGGGCCACCAAGTGCTGCACCCACGTTGACCTCTACTGGGGAGGCTGGGCTCACGTCGTCGTCTGTAGACAACCCAGGTTGTGGCGACTCCTCTCTGGCGACCCTAGGAAGGAGCTCGGAGAAGATGAGAGAGGACATACGGTTAGGGTTGCCAGCAGCAGCGGAGCCCAGCGAGGGGAGTCCGGATGCAGCTGAGGGCTGCACCTGACTCCTCCCCAAGAGCCAGGCAAGATCTCTCAAAAACTGACAAGAGAACTACAGGAGAGATTACTTGCCTGTGCTCGAGCTCCACCGCCATCCAGGACTCCGACGAGGCCGATGATGATGCCCGGGGCCCAGTCAGCTGGAGGTCTGGTCCGGGGGGTGACTCTGCTGCGGCGGCCCCCGCAGCAGGTGTGATAGTGATGGCAGTCTCATGCCCCCGTGCACCGTCTTCCACACCACTGGCTCCTCTGGCATGGCGGCCAGGGACGGCCTCACCGCTGGCCCAAGAACTGGACTGTCTAGATGAGCCTGTACTTCAGCTGCAGACCAGAACCTTCAGTTGGAATGATAGGGAGAGGCTGGGATCAGGGCAGTGGTTAATGAACATCATAACAACCTCTGAAGTAGGGTCCCCAACCTTCTTGCCCCATCTTAGAAGACACTCATTGGCTACATCAATAGATTTATTTAGGTGGATCCAATAGTCTATTGCAGTCTCACCAGCTTGTGGCAAAGTGTTATAAAAGTCTCTCATTGGCAAACTAGAATATGTCAGCTCACTGAAGTTGTGCTTCAGGATGTTAAATACAGTGGTGATGAGCTTAGGACCACTCAACTCTGGGCCACAGCGAAGTGAAACTTTGACCACATTTTTAGCTTTGCTGGTCAGTCTAGACATTATCAGGGTAAACATTTCAGTGTCCGCTTCACAGTTCAGTCTTGACAGAAAACATCTCATCATATCCTCCCATTCTTGAATGGAGAATGTATCAGTGTGGACACCTCTGAAATATGGAGGAGCCTTGGCATCTGCCCGAACAACTACTTTCACTTGAGATGAATCATTATGAATAGAGGGCTGGATGCATGTAGCCTGTGGCAGGGGTTGGCTGGGCTGTTGTCTTGTAAGGAGACCGGTTGCAATGTTTTCCCCAATTTGATTTGCCAAATCAGTTATCATATTACTGAGTGTCTCAGCTGTGATTAATTGGGCTGGTTCAGAATGTGCATGTGCAATGGAAGTAGAACTAGCAGCAGGAACAGGTGGTGGGTTTACTTCAGACTGGTCAGCACTGCATTCATAATCACCTAGAGGCCATTGGCCTATCCCTCCCAAAAGAAACAATATGATGACCCCTCCCCAAACCAAAAGTCACCTGATTATCTGAGGGGCTTTGTTCATACATTACTTCAACAATAAATGTGTTCACAACAGTAAAAAAAAAAAAAAAAAAAAAAATCAAGTGTGAAAAAAATGAACATACCAAAACCACAATGTTAAATAAACCTACTAAATAAGTACCTTAAAAAATCTTTAAAATACCTTAAAAAGGAATATTTTTCCCCAATTTCTAAACTTCAATTTCTCAAGTTCGTTTTACTTCCAGAATTTTCCTTTTTAAATTAATTTTCTTCAAGCTCAAGAAAAACAAATAAGAGTCCATAAATATGCATTTCTCAGTCCATATACAAAACAGCACAAAGCTATAACAAAAGAAAACTGCCCTGAACTAGTTTTCAAAGACATCTGTGAGTCAAAGTGCAGGGCTTTTTGCACTGCAACACTGTGCAGACAGGCGGGAGCTAAGGTGGGAACCCACAGCTCAGCCACAGGATGGAGGAAAGATCGGCACAGCAGCCGCGTGAAGGTTGATTAGCGATATGATGGGTCAAACGGCACCAAGTGGAACCGGTTGTTTTCTGCGTTGTGTGGAATATGGCAATCACAGGAAATACAGAAAAACCACACCTTTACTGCTTACCCACTCCAGCTCCTCTCCCTTTGGAGAACTGTGCAAAAGGGAGGAAGGGAAAAGTGTGCACAGTTTTTATAATGGGTGTACCATCAAAGAAGAACTGAGGGAGGGGCTCCAAGCCTAAACAGAGCGGTTTTAAAAAAAAAAACTTATCCACCTTATTCCTAGGCCCCATGATGCCTTGCGTGAATTATGGACGCAACTTCCGGTACTAGTTTAGAACATATGATTGTCACTGATACGAGACACTTTTCCTTGTTAAAAAACAATGACTTCGGCATCAGAAATGCAGGAACACGGCCTCTTGAACCTCAAAACAGTAACATAATCATACCACTTCCCATGACTATCGAGGGATGGGAAGATGATCTTAAAAAGTAGCCTCGTAGATAGTAGCTCCGTTAGTTAGCGCTGCTGCTAAGATGCTAACGCTGTAAACAAATGACCCATGCTGCTAAAATGAGCCACTTTGAGGACATTTTCAAAACTGATGAAACGTTATTTCCATATTCTGTATTGAAAGGCCTTCAAAATGATATTTAATTTGTAGGAAGTGCACGAAAACTGACCCAGAAAAAGACGATTTGTTTATACAGTATTTTAGCTAGGTTGAAAACTCGCGTTCGATCGGTCAGGAGTTATGTCTTCCGCAAAAACATAGGTATTTTTAGAAAGTACGATTTCTAACCTTTCCAGTGATACCAGGCACTCATGGGGTTTCCCCGGGACTTTACCGCTACCAAACAAAGAGTCATGATTTATGACTTCTCGTTGCCTGTACTCATAATGACGTGATGCGCATTCAGACTAGCATGTCTCCATCACAATAAAGTTGGCTGCTTTTTGTTAAAATATGTTGGACATAATCAAATTTACCTTAGAGCAGACTGTTGTGTCCATAATTATGAGAGTGACGAGGAAGCAGAACTCGGTTAACAGGGCTTTATTCAGGATAACTGTATAACTATATACAAAGGCTTACGGCACTCGCCTGCATGCCAGGTGGCTCCACGACGAAAGAGGCAGAGCCTCTTCTGCCCACTTCCTTTATACTCTGAGTGGTGTCACTACCGGAAACCGGCAGTTAGCCACTCCGGTCCACCCATGTCCAACCTGGCCGCCATCTTACTAGTACCAGCCTATGTACATATGTTACATTTCCCCCCTTTAAAAAAAAAATGTCAGGCACACAAATAACCCACCCTAATTTGTCACCCGACTCATGCACTAACAGGAAAAACATATGTACAAAAATAAATAAACACCTATCCACACACACAACTAAGGCTGGGGGGCCGGGTAGGCTACCAGCACCCCCTACACGGCTGAGCGGGTTATTCTGCTGCTAGTAAGAACAACAAAACGAAATAACATAAGGCCGTGTCTCTAACTGCAAAACAATCCCCATACTTATACCATACATAACACACAAAACCACAATACATATACTACTGGCGGCCTCCACCCCAACTCCCACCCCACATTGGGCACACAGAACAAAATAACGTTGGGACATTCAATTAAAATGGGTCAAATAAACCAGAAGGGCTCAACTTCACCACTGCCATAATTACTCACTGAGCCACCACCCCTCTAACTACAAAATTTAACACATAAATACTAATCGAATAAAACACTCTGAAACTCAGTGCAAAACAGGCATAACACCACACTGGCCAATCAAATTGTCATGCAAGCACTCAACTCAGACTCGCAGCTACACAAATCATTATGCCTACCGCACTCACTCTCTTTTCTCTCTTTTTTTTTTAAAGTAAATCTACCGGGGTACCAAATAGTAAACAATATATACAGGACTAAGGTAAACACAACAGCCACACAAAACCAAAAAAACCCCCTCAGTCCTTGGATGGATCCTTCTCCAGGCGTCTCCGTCTCTTCACCTCAGGGCTCTGCTGCGCCGTCTCGTCTCCACCACTGGCAGCTGCAGATTCCTCGGGTGTCTTCAGACATGAATAGACCCACACAGATCTGCCTCCATCCAGCCGGGCTCCACCTGGAACCGCCTCTGGTCGTCCCACTGCTCGTGTGGGCTGTGATCCCGTTGTACTCGAGCATCAACCTTGGTCTTTGAGGGAGCCCTCTTCCTTTTATTCAGATCACCAATCCTGCGACAGGCCTCCGTCACCGATCGCTCCGGCTTGCAGGCTCGTCTCGGTTTCCTCTTGGCAGGCCGTCACTGGGAGCGCTTTACGATCACCACCCTCCGCAGTCTAGCCCCATTTTCTCCTGGCGTTGGCGCCTCGTCCTCATGAGCCTCATCGGGGGTCCCGGCATGCTGTCCAGCACCCTCGTCCAGGGCAGCCTGTGTGATGGCATCGGGTCCAGCCCTAGACGGCTCCACATGGCGCAGCATGTGCTCTCCCTCTGTCACTTTGTCCAACCAGTCTGAATCCCACACCTCAGCACCCTCCACGACTGGAACAGGTCGGCCCCACAGTCCACATCCAGACCATTCTTCACCCAAAATGTTAGCGATGGAGAACCCAAGACTGTATAATACTGTAGGTTGCAACCCATAATGTTAACCCCGGATGCTGAAACATTGATGCGAACACTGGGTGCCACACTGTCCTTATACCGGGCCTCCATTTCCACAACATAGCCCAGAATAGCCAATCTGTTCCGTCCATAACCATAATACTCTTCATAATGCCTTCTAATCTGCCGGTGGGGAAACAGTCTCTCCATGGTCTCCAAATTCAGGATGGAAATCACTGCTCCAGTATCCACCAAAAGCAGGATCTCAACGCCATCTAGTGTGACGGTGCAGCCGATTCTCCCTGTTATCTCTGTGGAGACGGTATGCACAACTGTTGAAGTCTTTTGTGCAGCACCTGGTTCATCCTTACGGCTCCTGCGTACAAAGTTTTCGCACACCCTGGCAAAATGGTTCAAAACACCGCACTTGCCACAATGCTTTCCTTTCGCCGGGCACATCCTGGACTTATAGCGGTGCTCAGTGGACCCACACCCATAACACTTCGGCGTACCGTACTAGGGGCAGACCTTATCCTGACCACGAAGGCAAAATCTTCCTCTCCGCACTTGCCATAACAAGGGTCCATGATCAGTGCCTCAGCACGAGACTCATTCTTCTCTAGAGGAGCTCCTTCAGTAAGGAGTCTCACGATGGTCTCTGCCGCCTCGAACTGTTGGGCAAGCTCAGCAGCCTCAGCTAACGCCAACTCCCCTGGGTGTGTCAACAACCTGGACTGGACCGCCGGGCAGCAGATGTGCTCTGCCAGCTGATCTCGAATCATCTCGTCCTCCAGGGCCCCAAATCTGCATTCCCTCGCCAGCTCATGGAGGTCTGCCAAAAATCTTCTTACTGGCTCTTCCGACCGCTGGCGACGCTGTCGAAACTGAATGTGCTTCACTGTGACGTTTTCTGGCACCCTAAAGTACCGCGATATTAGTTTCACTACTTCGTCAAAGCTGTCAGCACCTCCAAGGTTCTCTAAAATCCTCTGCCCTTCCATTCCCAAATTATGGACCAACACAGCTCTCGCTCGGAGCTTCTCCATCTCGCCCAGGTTTAAGACAACGAGATAACTGGTAAAGGCAGCAAACCAACAAGGCCAAGGCACGGGCGGCTCACCTGGGGCCTCCAAAAATGGCCGAAAGCTGGCAATTGAACGCTCCATTACTGCTTTTACCTCCTTTTACCAAATGTTGTGTCCATAATTATGAGAATGACGAGGAAGCAGAACTCGGTTAATAGGGCTTTATTCAGGATAACTGTATAACTATATACAAAGGCTTACGGCACTCGCCTGCATGCCAGGTGGCTCCACGACGAAAGAGGCAGAGCCTCTTCTGCCCACTTCCTTTATACTCTGAGTGGTGTCACTACCGGAAACCGGCAGTTAGCCACCCCGGTCCACCCACGTCCACCTGGCCGCCATCTTACTAGTACCAGCCTATTTACATATGTTACACAGACGTATGCCACAACATCGTGCATGGATGTTGTATGTCACCGTGTGGTGAGAATCCTCCATTTATCCATTCTATTGGCACAACCACGAACACCAGCAAGTACCAGAACTACGCCAAAACATTCAAAAAATAAACTAGAAGAGCTGAAATTAGCTGCCACTTGAGTGCAAAACACGTATGTGGACTATACATTAAAATGAAATTGAAAAACTTTTAAAAATGCTATTTTAAATGCCCCTGCTACTCCACTCTTACTGATTTAACACTACGTCAGCTGAAACTGGAATCTCCGCCCATAATAGTTCCTACAGCGGCTTAAAACCCTGATAAAAATTTGCAGCCACTTCAGAAGCCAGATGACACTTCCTCATAGTTGTCGCCAGGGTCTCTCGGTGAATAAAACTGGTGACTGTGGAGTGTGTGAATAAAGAGGCAGATTCATGGACAGACGGTTTATTACACACTTCACATCTCACAAGCACAGAACAGACTGAATCATCTCAGCAAGCTCTCCCCTTTTACCCAAATCACTCTTCACACGTTTCATGGCATTTCTCATCACACAGCATGACATTTACATTACACTGCATTCAATCCCCTATGTCCCTGACTCCTTCCTGCTATCTCGCCAGGAACCCCCTGGGCATTGTTCTCCCATGCTTGTTCACTGTCTCTGTCTGAGATGCTAAATAATCTGACTTCCCCAAGGTCCTACACCGCCCCCCCCCCCCCCAGCATCTTAGATAGAACATCAGTCCACATGCTGTTTTGGCTTCCGTCTCCTCCCATATCTGCGGTAACTGGGGTTTACCGCCTCCGTGGTGCTGCTGTGCTGGTGGGGGGCTGCTGGGAGTGTGTCTGACTGCGGGTGGGCCGTGGTGAGGGGGGGGGGGGAAACTTCGCTCTGACCGTGTGGCTGCTCTGGTGAATCGTTTCCCTGGGGAGCTCTCCCTGGGGGTCTTCCACACTGAGGGGCCCTAGCCAACAGCACTTGCTCGTCCGCCACTACGAAAGCGGGTTTGAGTCTGTCTATGCCAATTTTCTCCCGCCTACCCCCCAAGTCTAGCAAAAAATGCTTATCCCCTGTTTCCAACACTCTGAACGGTCCATCATAGGGTGGGCGCAATGGAGGGCGGTGGGCGTCGTGTCTGACACAAACTCCGCGTTCTTCAAAGTTTTAGGCACGAAAGCACGCGGAAAACAGTGGTGGGCCGGGCCCGGCAGCGTGCCTGTGTTTGCGCTACGCTGCACAAGCTGAGATGGGCAGCTGTCCGGCGCAGGATTATCTGGCAGAAATTCCCCGGGCAGCTGTAGGGGCTGCGCAAAAACAAGCTCTGCCGGGGAAGCTTCCAAATCCTCTTTTGTCGCGGAGCGCAACCCCAGTAAAACCCACGGCAACCTGTCCACCCAATTTGCATCCGTCAGTGAAGCCCTGAGTGCTGCTTTCAGTGATCTATGAAAACGCTCGCAATAACCCATTGGCCTGTGGGTTGTACGCGGTTGTGCGATGAATTGCAACACCCAGGCTGCGGGCCATCATGGACCAGAGTTCGGAAACAAATTGAGGGCCCCTGTCGGACGTAATGTCCAACGGGACTCCAAAACGCACCACCCATGCTGTTAAAAAAGCGCATGCTACGTCCGCGGATGTGGTTGCCGCCAGCAGGACTGCTTCTGGGCAGCGCATGGTGCAGTCCACCACTGTCAGGAGGTGTGTGCACCCCTGTGATGGCGGGAGGGGGCCCACGAGGTCCACGTGAACATGGTCGAACCTCTTACCCGGTACCCGAAACGGCTCCAAGGGAGCCTTCGTGTGTCTGTGTACCTTGGCTCGTTGGCACGCCACGCAGGCTGCAGCCCACTCTTTTACTTTTTTGCGTAGGCTCGGCCACACAAACTTCTCTCCCACCATTTTGACTGGCGCGCACACCCCTGGGTGCGCCAGAGTGTGAACCGACTCAAACATGCGGTGGCGCCACGTGACCGGGACCACTGGACGTGGGCGTCCCATGGAGACATCGCAGATTAGGGGTGGCATGCAGTCTTGCAGCACCCTGCTCTCCACCCTTAACCCTGTTGGTCCAGACTGGAGCGCATGCACGTCTGCATCGCTAATCTGCTCCGCGGCCATGGCTGCGTTATCTATCCCCACGTAGACCGGGGCCACCACAGCGCGCGAGAGGCAGTCCGCCACCACATTCAGTTTACCTGACACATGCTGAATATCGGTAGTAAACTCTGAGATCGCGGCCAGCTGTCTCTGCTGCCGGCCCGACCACGGTTCTGAAACCTTGGCCATCACGAACGTTAGTGGCTTGTGGTCCACGAATGTGGTGAAGCTGCGCCCTTCCAGCCAGAACTGGAAGTGGCGTATGGCCAGGTGGAGGGCCAGCAACTCCCTGTCGAACATGCTGTATTTACGTTCACTGTCACGCAAAGTTCTGCTGAAAAAGACGAGCGGCTGCCAAGAACTGGCGACGCGCTGCTCCACGACAGCCCCTATGGCCACGTCTGAAGCGTCGGTGGTGAGCGCTATCCGGGCCGTCGAGTCCTGATGCGCCAGCAGTGCAGCGTTTGCCAGGGCTGACTTAACCTCCGAGAATGCCTGCTCTTGCTCCGGGGTCCATTCGACCCCATCCGCGGGTTTCTGTCTCTTGAGCGCGGCGTACAATGGTTGCGTGAGCAGCGCCGCGTGGGGAAGGAAACGGTTATAAAAGTTCACCATCCCCAAAAATTCTTGCAGCACCCTGACCGTCTGAGGCCGGGGAAAATCCACCACGATGCGCACTTTGTCGGGCAACGGGATCGCTCCTTCCGGAGAGACGCGGTGCCCCAAAAAATCAATCTCCGTCACGCCGAACTGGCATTTCGCCGGGTGGATTATTAACCCATGCTCCTCCAACCTCCGGAAAACCGTCGTGAGGTGGGTTTCGTGTTCATCTTCGGATGCACTGGCTACCAGGATATCATCCAGGTAGACGAACACGAACGGGAGATCGCGCAGCACTGCATCCATCATGTGCTGGAACGTCTGTGCCGCGCCTTTTAACCCGAATGGCATGCGCAGGAGCTCAAATAAACTGAATGGAGTTATTGCCGCTGTTTTGGGTATGTCCTCCGCGCGTACTGGGACCTGGTGGTAACCGCGGACCAGGTCTATTTTGGAAAAAATGCCTGCTCCGGTGAGGTGAACGGAAAAATCCTGTATGTGGGGAATCGAGTAGCGGTCGTGTGCTGTGGAGTTGTTCAACCTGTGGAAATCACCGCATGGTCGCCACGACCCCTCAGCCTTAGGGACCATGTGTAGCAGGGAAGCCCATGGGCTGTTCGATCGCCTAATGATGCACAACCTTTCCAGGTTGGCAAACTCCTTGTGCGCTATGGCCAGTTTAGCTGCGTCCAAGCGCCGAGGTCTTGCAAAAACGGGCGGCCCGGTGGTGGTGATAAAGTGCTCCACCCTGTGTTTAGCGATGGCCGCCGAAAACGTCGGGACCGTGAGTGCTGGGAACTGAGTGAGCAGTGCGTGGAACTTACCGCCTGGAGCTGTGACGTTGGCTTGTGCTGTTGGCCGGGTCCCTCGAGCTATACAGGGGAGAGATTCAAAGGACAGTGCATTAACCAGGCGTCTGTTAGCAACATTCACAAGTAAACCATGCGCGCACAGAAAATCAGTGCCCAGGATCGGGCAACACAGTGCTGCTATGATAAAAGTCCACTTGTACGAGCAGCCATGTAGAGATAAGGCCAGTGTTCTCTCACCGAACGTCTTAATCTCCGAGCCATTTACTGCTACAAGTCCGGGGCCGCTAGGTACTGCCAGCCGGTCAGCGTAGGACGGCAGGATGACGCTCTTCTGGGCTCCGGTGTCGACGAGGAAGCGTCTCCCCGAGCGCGAGTCCGTCACGTAGAGCAGCTTGTTCTCTTCACCGGTGGTCGCAGCTGCTACCGACTGCCGGCCTTGGCGTTTCCCGAGCGCTTGAACTGGCACGGTGGCGCACATCTGCGCGCGTTCTCTCCGAAGCGGCGGTGGTAGAAGCAGAGCGTGTCTTTCTGGCTCTCCTTGGCCCCCACTGCCGTTACCGTCGGTGGCTCCTCGCCTCCTCTGGTCGTCTCGCTGGGCTCCGCCGCCACGTTGACTGTGATCGCCCTGGTGGTGAGGATGATCCTTTGTGCCTCCTGGGTTAGCGCACAGTAGTCACGCGCGGCCAGCAACAGCGAATTGGCCAGAACTGCTCTCGTCTCTGTTGGAAGGTTCCGGAGGAAAAGGTGGGCAAACAGAAAGTGCCCGTCGTCTGTGCCCATTAACGCCAGCATCTTCTCCATCAGTTCGACGGCCGAACCATCTCCTAACTCGGTCCGCCCCAGGAGCCTCTCCGCTCTCTCGCATTCCGAGAGCGTGTAGCGCCGGGTCAGCGCAGCCTTGAGCACCTCGTATTTGTTGCGGGCTGGAGGCTGATCGAGCAGGCTCGCTACCTGCTGGGCTGTGCGAGCGTCCAGCGCTGCTACCACATGATAGAATTTGGTGTCGTCTGCCGTTACTCCCCGGAGGGTGAACTGGGCCTCGGTGTGGTGGAACCAAGAGCGCGGGTTGTGCTGCCAAAAGTCCGGTAGCTTGACTGAAACCGCGCACGCGTTGCTGGGGGTTCCAGTCCAGGCTGTCTGTGGGATGGCTGCTGCGTCGCTGGGGTTTCCCGACCGGGCCGGCTCCGGGGTTCTTGCCTCGTGTTCCATAAGTCATCTAGGGTCACCAGTGTGGAGTGTGTGAATAAAGAGGCAGATTCATGGGCAGACGGTTTATTACACACTTCACATCTCACAAGCACAGAACAGGTTGAATCATCTCAGCAAGCGCTCCCCTTTTACTCAAATCACTCTTCACACGTTTCATGGCATTTCTCACACATTTCTCACACAGCATGACATTTACATTACACTGCATTCAACCCCCTATGTCCTTGACTCCTTCCTGCTATCTCACCAGGAACCCCCTGGGCATTGTTCTCCCGTGCTTACTCACTGTCTCTGTCTGAGATGCTAAATAATCTGACTTCCCCAAGGTCCTACATGACGTTAAAAAACACACACAGAAGTGGTCTGAGACAGCCAAATCTACAAGAGAGGACACACTAGAGGACAGACCATAGGTGATGACAAGGTCTAAAGTGTGTCCTCTGTTGTGAGTTGACTGTGTGATGTGTTGCTCAAAAGCCATGCAGTTTAGAACAATAAGCAATAATAAGCTTATTTCAATGCATGTATTCTTAACAGCAAAAGAACTGCGGCTGACTACGCCCTCCCTCTTACATTACTATTGCTAATTTTAGATGGCTAAGATTAGCTTGGGTAGTGGGCCTTAGCCAACTAATGTAAATTTGTCTTTAAATTTATATCTGTAAATTTGTACATCTACACAATTATTAATTGTAGGGCAAGTACATTTTAACAAATTCTGTGAAAATTGTTGTGCTTATTATTGCTTATTGTGCAAAGGAATTACTAAAAACCTACTGATGAAAACTGTCTCCTTAATATTATGAGTCAAGTTCTATGATGTGTTTTTTTCAGTGTAAAGGATAAGTAAAACAACTCTGGAAAGCGGTGCAATCAATAACCAATAAGGTCATTGTGGTGTGTGTGATATGAGTGTGTGTGGTAGTGCCCACCCCCCTTGGGTGGCGTGAGGTTGGCACAGCCCATCTGTATATAAACCCAGGTTGTTGTAATAAAGTGGGAGCTGGTTGCTGCATGAAGACTCGCCTCCTGCCTGGTCATTTTACAGACATAATATTTGGCAACGAGGAGAAAAATGGGAGCGTGCTGGTTGCCTCAGCCGTTGGCACCGTTTCTGGAGCACGCGGGAGAGCCGGTGGTCCTCTGGCCGGAGTGGAGAGCTTCATTTGAAGAATATATCGGGGCGCTGGGCCTACACAGGCTAGATGGGAGATAACGGCGGGCGCTCCTGGCCCACAATCTCTGCGCGGAAGGCCGAAAGATCCTCAATATGCTGGGTGGAGTGGACCTTTACGAGGATGCTATCGAGTGGCTGGCCGGGCACTTTGACGGTCAGACGAGGTCCGTGAGGCTGCGGGTGATGGAGCTCTTGATGCCAGGAACTGATGGGCTAGCTAGCTGTGGGAAGCTAGTGACCCACGCTATGCCAGTAGACGGGCTAGCTGATAGGCTAGTTGTGCGCCAAGATGAGGATATGAGTGCCAAGCTGGACCTCGAGGTGGGACCGGGACCATGAGTAGAAGAGTCCCCGGTCATCGAAGTCAGAAAGCCAGCCATGGAGCCCAGCTTGACCCGGGACAATGGCGCTGACGAGTCGGACGGCGCGGTGGCACAGTGGTTAGCACTGCGGCAGCACAGTTTACCCTTGGCCGGGGGATTGTGGGGATCGTGGGATCGTGGGTTCGATCCCAGCCCCCGACCAACAGTGATCTGTGTGGAGTTTGCATGTTCTCCCCGTGTTGCGTGGGTTTACTCCGGGATTTCTCCGGTTTCCTCCCACATGCCAAAAACATGCATGTTAGGTTAATTGGCTGTTCTAAATTGTCCCTAGATATCTGTTTCCTATAGGCCCTTAGAATAGAGGGTTAGTATTAATGAAAGCGCTTTGAGTGGTCTTTGTGACTAGAAAAGCGCTATATAAGTGCAGGTTAGTTAGTTAGTTAGTTAGTGTGTGGGAACGGTGGAGAGGTGGTGCAGCAGGAGTCGGCCCCGTTGTTGGAGGCTGTGCAGTGGGAGAGCGGGACCATGTAGGCCGAGGGCTCCAGGGAAGAGCCGCAGCTGAACACGATGACGGTGCAGTGGAGCGCCGGGAGCGAGAGCGCTGGATGCAGCGGTGAGGAGCCCGGGTTGGTGAACAAGCCCAGTGAATGTGATGGTGTGAGCCCCGGAGGTGAGCAGCAGCCGGACATGGATGACGGCGCGGTTCGGGACACAAACTGGTCTGGCGAGCTGGGAGGTGATACTGACTGGAGCAACGATAACCCAGCGAGGGTTGACCCCGGTGCTGGTGGCCGCGTTGCCCTTGGTGTGGGAACCGGATGGCACTGTGGGGTCCCCGTGAGGAAGGCTGCTGAGGCTGGAGGAAAAGAGAGTGGGGCAGAACAAATCGACGTGATTCTGCGGCGTGCCAGACTCCATCGTTGGGGTGAGGGTTTGGACCGGGTTGGCGGGACAGCCCGACACAGGAAGGAGGTCCAGAGATGACATGGTGAGCACAGGAGACTGGGTCGGGAGACCGGGTTGGGTTCCCCTGCGGGTTGGTGGTGAGGTCCGGCCAAGAGAAGAAAAACAGGTTTTGGCGGGTAGAGACATTTTTGCCAGGGAGGGGTGCTTCGACCCTGGGGGGAGGCAGTGGCCGGGCTTACTGATGCCATGGGGCTGCCTAGGTCCTCCGTGGCAGTATAGAAGATGATGGCCGCCAAGAGACATTGGTGCTACTAAAAATTTTCTCTGGTGTAAATAATTGTATTGTGGAGATGAAATAACCAGACCGACTTTCCGAGCAGACGAACTTTATTTCACTCTCACATCTTCTAGAATCAGAACATTGAACACTGAACATTTAGCGGGGACTCTCTCTTTTACTGTATATCCCAAAACTCACACCTCCCTGCTACCTGAGGTCCCGTGTTCACCATTCACTCCCCCAAGACAATTCCCTTTACCCCTCAGCCCTTTGATCTCCATGCTCGCTCAGTCTGAGAGGAAAACTACTGAACTCTACAGCATGGGCCCTCCACACCGCCCCCCCCCCTCGCCCAGAATCTCAGACTGGGTGTTAACTCTCCCGTCCTTGCGGCTTCAGTCTCCACCCATAGCTGCTGTAATGGGGGGTCCTCGGCTCTGCAACGCTGCTGTGCCGGTGGGGGGTTCCTGGGGGTGTGTCCGTCTGTGAGGGGGACAATGGGGAGAGGGGAAACACCTTCAGCATGCTCGTGTGACTGATCTGACAAGTCATTTACCTGGGGAGTTCTCCGTGGGGGTCTTCCATGCCGAGGAGCTCAGGCCAACACCACCTGCTTGTCTGCTAAAACAAAGGCGGGCTTAAGCCTGTCTATATAGATTCTCTCCCGCCGACCTCCCAGGTCTAACACAAAATGTTTGTCCCCGGTTTCCAGCACTCTGAACGGGCCATCATAGGATGGGCGCAATGGGGTCCGGTGGGCATAGTGCCTGACAAATATGAATGCCGTGTCATTCAAGGTTTTTGGCACAAACGCGCGGGGAAAACAGTGGTGGGTCGGGCCAGGGAATGTCTGTGCGTCTGCGCTATGCTGCAAATGTGGGGACGGATGGGTGTTCGGCGCGGGGTTATCTGGTAAAAACTCCCCGGGGAACCGCAGGGGCTGCGTAAAAACCAGCTCTGTTGGGGAAGCTGCTAAATCCTCCATTGGTGTGGAATGCAACCCTAATAGAACCCATGGCAACCGGTCCACCCAATTTGCATCCGTAAGCGAAGCCCTGAGCGCTGCCTTTAGTGACCTATGGAAAAGCTTGCATAACCCATTGGCCTGTGGGTTGTACGCGGTCGTGCGATGAATTGAGACGCCCATGCTCCGGGCCATCGTGGACCAGAGGTCGGAAACAAACTGCGGGCCCCGATCGGACGAGATGTCCGAAGGGGTGCCAAAACGTGCCACCCATGTTGTTAAAAAGGCACGTGCCATGTCTGCGGACGCGGTGGAAGCTAGTGGGACTGCTTTGGGCCATCGCGTGGTGCGGTCCACCACTGTCAGGAGATGCGTGAACCCCTGTGATGGCGGGAGGGGGCCGACGAGGTCCACGTGAACGTGGTTGAACCTCTTAGCCGGGATATGGAACAGCTCCAAAGGGGCCTTTGTGTGCCTGTGCACTTTGGCTCGTTGGCAAGCTACACAGGCTGCAGCCCACTCTTTCACCTGTTTGCGCAGGCTCGGCCAGACAAACTTTGCTGCCACCATTTTGACTGACGTGCATACGCCTGGGTGCACCAGGGAGTGAACCGACTCAAAAACGCGGCATCGCCAAGCGCATGGTACCACTGAGCACGGGCGGCCCGTGGAGATGTCACAGATTGGGGGGGGCCCCCGTCTTGCATAACTCTGCTCTCCAGCCTTAACCCTGTTGGCCCAGACTGGAGCGCGCACACGTCCACATCGCCGATCTGCTCCACGGCCATGGCCGTGTAATCTATCCCCACGTAGACTGGGGAAACTAATGAGCGCGAGAGGCAGTCCGCCACCACATTGAGTTTACCGGCCACATGCTGAATGTCGGTTGTAAACTCCGAGATTGCGGCCAGCTGTCTCTGCTGCCGGCCCGACCATGGTTCCGAAACCTTGGCCATCGCTTACGTTAGTGGCTTGTGGTCCACGAACGCAGTGAAGGCGCGCCCTTCCAGCCAGAACTGGAAGTGGCGTATGGCCAGGTGGAGAGCCAGCAACTCCCTGTCGAACGCGCTATATTTATGCTCATTGTCGCGCAAAGACCTGCTAAAAAAGGCGAGCGGCTGCCAAGAACTGGCGGCACACTGCTCCACAACGGCCCCTATGGCCGCGTTCGATGTGTCTGTAGTGAGCACAATCTGAGCTGCCGGGACTGGGTGCGCCAGCAGTGCAGCGTTCGCCAGAGCTGTTTTAACCTCGGAAAACGCTTGCTCCTGCTCAGGAGTCCAGTCAACTCTGTCCGCCGGCTTCCGTTTCTTAAGCGCGGCGTACAATGGCTGCATGAGCTGGGCTGCGCGGGGGAGGAAACAATTGTAGAAGTTCACCATCCCCCAAAACTCCTGCAGTGCCCTGACCGTCTGAGGCTGGGGAAAATTCGCCACTGCGCGCACCTTGTCCAGCAAGGATATCGCTCCCGCCGGTGAGATGCAGTGTCCCAAAAAATCGATCCCCGTCATGTCGAACTGGCATTTTGCTAGGTTGATTATTAACCTCCGGAAAACCATCCTGAGGTGGGCTACGTGTTCATCCTTGGACGCGCTGGCCACCAGGATGTCATCCAGGTAGACGAACACAAACGGCAGATCAAGCAACACCGCATCCATCATGCGTTGGAATGTCTGTGCCGCACCTTTTAACCCGAAGGGCATGCGTAAAAACTCAAACAGACCAAACGGGGTTATTACTGCCGTTTTAGGTATGTCCTCTGTGCGCACCAGGACCTGATGGTAACCACGAACCAGGTCTATCTTAGAAAAAATACATGCCTCGGAGAGGTGAACGGAAAAATCCTGAATATGGGGGATCGGGTAGCAGTTGTGCGCTGTGGCGCTGTTTAATCTGTGGAAATCTCCGCAAGGTCACCACGATCACTTGGCCTTAGGGACCATATGTAGTGGGGATGCCCATGGGCTGTTTGATCGTCTGATGATGCCCAGCCTTTCCAAGTTGGCAAACTCCTCGCGCACTATGGCCAGTTTAGCTGTGTCCAGTCGCCGAGGTCGTGCAAAAACGGGCAGCCCAGTGGTGGTAATAAAGTGCTCCACCCCGTGTTTAGTGATGGCCGCTGAAAACGTCGGGACCGTGAGTGCTGGAAACTGGGTGAGCAGTGTGTGGAACATATAGTACCACCTGGAGCTGTGACGTTGGCTAGCGTTGTTGGCCCGGCTCCTCGAGCTGTACAGGGGAGAGAATCAAAAGACATTGCATTAATCAGGCATCTGTTAGTAACATTGACTAGTAGTCCGTGTGCACACAAAAAATCAGTGCCTAAGATTGGGAAACTGCATGCCGCTATGACGAATGTCCACTGGTACGTACGGCTGTGCAGGAATACAGTCAGTGTCCTCTCACCAAAAGTCTTAATGTCTGAGCCGATTGCGGCCGTCAGCTCGGGGTCGCTAGTTCCCGCTAGCCGGTCGGCGTAGGATTGCAGGATGAGGCTCTTTTGGGAGCCGGAGTCTATGAGGAATTGTCTCCCCGAGCGTGAGTCTGTCATGTAGAGCAGCTTGTTTTCTTCACCGGCGGTCACAGCTGCTATTGACTGCCGGTCCTGGCGTTTCCTGAACGCTTGAATTGGCACGGTGGCACGCATCGGCATGCGTCCTCTCCAAAACGGCAGTGGTAGGAGCAGAGCGCGTCTCTCTGGCGCTTCCTGGCCCCCTCTACCGCTACCATCGCTGGCTCCTCACTTCCGCTGGCCGTCTCGCTGGGTTCCGACGCCGCTGCATTCACTGTGAGGGCTCTGGTGGTGAGGAGGCTCTGATCTGCCTCCTGGGCTAGTGCATGGTAGTCACGCGTGGCCAGCAGCGGAGGTTCCGGAGGAAAAGGTGGGCAAATAGAAAATGCCTGTCGTCTGTGTCCATCAACGCCAAAATCTTCTCTATCCATTCAACTGCCAACCCGTCTCCCAACTTGGAGCGCGTCAGGAGTCTCTCCGCTCTCTCGCAATCCGAGAGCGTGTAGTGCCGGGTCAGCGCGGCTTTGAGAGCCCCCTATTTGTCGTGGGCTGGGGGCTGTTGGAGCAGGCTTGCTACTTGCTGAGTCATGCGAGCATCCAGCGCTGCAACCACATAGTAATACCTGGTGTCATTTGTTGTTATTCCCCGGAGCGCGAACTGGGCCTCGGTGTGGAGGAACCAAGATTTCGGGTCGTGCAGCCAAAAGTCCGGTAGTTTGACTGAAATGGCGCACGCATTGCTGGGGTCTCCCGTCCGGGTCGTCTCCGGGGTGTTCGCCTCGTGTTCCATTATTCGTCAAGGGTCACCAGTGTGGAGATGAAATAACCAGATCGACTTTCCGAGCAGACAAACTTTATTTCACTCTCACATCTTCTAGAATCAGAACATTGAACATTTGTAGCAGGGACTCTCTCTTTTATATCCCAAAACTCACACCTCCCTGCTACCTGAGGTCCTGCGTTCCCCATTCACTCCCCCAAGACAATTCCCTTTAGCCCCCAGCCCTTTGATCTCCATGCTCTCTCAGTCTGAGAGGAAAACTGCTGAACTCTACAGCATGGGTCCCCCACAGTATGTGTATATGATGCTGGTGTGTATGTGACTGAATGTATGAGTATTATGGGATTATTTTGTACATTTTAAAGAGACGTGGTCCAATTTTGAGTTGTTTTGTGTGATTGTGATAGGTTTGTCACATCATATATAGGTTTGTCGTATAACATATTGTGATACAATGTGTTATTCCCATGTTCTTAGTGTGTGATTCGGGTTCTAAACTGGGTGGTTTTAATGGTGTGTGTGTTTTTCCATTTTTCTAAAGTGGGGGAGAATGTGGTGTGTGTGATATGAGTGTGTGTGGTAGTGCTTGCCCCCCTAGGGTGGTGTGAGGTTGGCACAGCCCATCTGTATATAAACCCAAGTTGTTGTAATAAAGTGGGAGTTGGTTGCTGCATGAAGACTCGCCTCCTGCCTGGTCATTTTACAGACATAACAGTCATCACCATGGGAACCACAAGGAAGTTATCTCTTATGGTTATTTTTGTGTTTAGTTTGACCTTTGGTCCTTTAAATTTGATTCCATGAGAACCTGCATGTCTCTGTAGAGGAAATAACTTCATTTTACTGGAACTAAAGTTTCAGAGCTATATATCAAGTATCCTGGTTAGAACAATATCTGGTTTAAAAAAAAACCTGCATGGACCCAAGAGATACTGTACATTAGACCCTCAAAGTTAACACGGCAGAGTTATAAACTAGCCTGCACTAGTAATTGAGTTTTTTCTTCTTCAATGTATTTTTTTATGAATAAAAATTTATGTAACTTCTAAATTTGGCATGCTTTCCAATTTGCAAATTTTTGACATTTTCCAACAAATTGATGTTTTAAAAATTATTATTCCTTTCTCATGTTGAGACTGTTTCCTTGTAATTCTGAGATTTACTTAGTTTATTTACTTTTCTCACTTTGCATTTTTGCAAAGCCAAGAGGTAATGTGCACTGTTTACAGGGTCACTGACTGCACTTTTTCCACACGTTGACAGCTCCCACAGGTCTGAATGAAATGTTTGTGACACATTTTGGTCAAATTTTCTTTAATTATTTAAATATTTTAGCATAATTTTGAATAATCTTTTTGCAGTATTCCTCAGAACACCTCATTTCAGTGTATGTCTCTTTAAATGCGCTCTCTTTAAGCGTCACTGTTGCTGTTAGCTGGCTTGCTCCTAGCTCAGATAGCGAGCCTGAGCCAACTAACGTAAATTTGTCTTAAAGAATGAATAAAATAAAGCATCACTGGTGGACAGGGGTGTGTGGTTTCAGTGGTCGATAGGATATGACCGGTACCTGGAGTACAATAAGCACAGAAACAATTGTGAATGAGTGGCTAAACTGCTAGCTTTAGCTAACTGCCTTGGGTCTCGGCTAGAGAAAATAAAAATGCTAATGGTTCAATGTCATGGCAAAAAATATAACAAAATAAGCTGGAATGACATGAGCTATATTTACAGATTGTGGATTAGTGAACCAAGTAAAAACATGGTTGTCTTTTAAGGTGACTGAAATCTAAAGAAAATAACAATATAAACTGCTTGGGAAGCTAATGCTCAAGCACCGCTCTGATGCTTGGGCTCCTGCTCACATTTGCAGACAGACAGCTATGCTGGCCAATAAGAGAGAAGCAGGGAGGGATTAAGGCTGGGTTTACCACATTTATGACTTTCTGTAGCAAATCTGGAAGAATTCAAATGGCTTATCAAAGACAGACTCTATATAAATGCTGTTTTTTTTTAAAAAAAAAAAAGAAAAGTGAGTGTTTTGAGAATTTTTGAAAATTGCACAACTAATTTAATTTCCATTTCAGAAGGTAAAACCTACAAAAACACAATTTTTCACTTAATGGCTCCTTTAAGTGCAAATAAACTCAGGTTAGTAATTCTCTCGGTCTGGGTTTTAGTAACCCCTGCAGTACCAACAAAGAGCATAAGTATGTACTTTAATAATTATCAGCAAAGTTTAGCAGGTGTTGCTAGCTAATAATATAGTAAACATTAGCCCAAGTTTTGGACTTTTATTTTTTCAAGGTGGTTTTGTGATCTTGCCCAAAGCTGTGCCCTGAAAAAGTTGCTCTATTCCAAAAGAAAGAACTCAGCATCAACAGGACGGCACTCAGAGAGCACATACGTCCACTAAGGCCCTGTCTCGCAGTGTTAAAGAGTGAAAAAGTGATCCATAGTCTGCATTCTGACCTGGATCACCTTCAAAATTTAATGGATTCATTCGTAAACCAAGGGCCACCTCTGATGAAAACATCAAAATATGTCCAGCAGTTGTGCGTAATCTTGCGAACAGACAGACAGACAAACAACATGAAAACATTTCCTCCTTGGAGGAGGTAATTTCATGATGTCATTTCCAAATTAAACTCCTTCTACTTCCACTGATTGCTGTATGCATACATGCTCTTCATCAAAGCTAATATGTGGCTTTCTTTTCTTTTCGCACTCAACCATATTAAAGGTGAAGAGTTTAACCTCACAGTTAAATTTGGAGGCTTAGACGCAAAGGCCTATCCCCAAGGAAGCTGCAACAGCACTCACTGTGAGGGACTCCGCCAGCTCAGAGATTTCATGGTGAGTATATTTAACTGACTTTTATACACTTGATATTTGTCGGGAGTGATATGTTTTCTGTTGTCTTTGGTCAAGATAACAATTGAAAAAATGTACATAAACTATTGTGTTCCTCTTTAGTTTAATGGTGTCACTTTTGACACGGTATTTTTTTTATATTTGACATGCCCTTATTTACAAACATTTACAGTACAAATAAATCTACCATATTATCTTTCTTTTCTGTTTTTTGCATAAATTCCCTGTGTTAAACAGGTTTTTCAAATTTTAGTGGGAAAAAAACCCCACAGTCCACACCATTTAAATCACTCATCAGTTATACAGTGCATCCGGAAAGTATTCACAGCGCTTCAATTTTTCAACATTTTGTTATGTTACAGCCTTTTTCCAAAAGGGATTAAATTCATTTTTCCCCTCAAAATTCTACACACAATACCCCATAATGACAACGTGAAAAAGTTTTTTTTGAGATTTTTGCAAATTTATTAAAAATAAAAAAACTAAGAAATCACATGTACATAAGTATTCACAGCCTTTGCTCAATACTTTGTTGATGCATCTTTGGCAGACAATTACAGCCTCAAGTCTTTTTGAATATGATGCTGTGATGTTGTGTTCTGGCACCTTATTACCTCCGTCAAGGAGATAATGTTTGTCTGTTTGTTTGTCTGTTTGTTTGTTTGTTTGTCTATAACTAACATTACTCAAAAAGTTATGAACGGATTTGGATGAAATTTTCAGGAAAACTCCTAAATGGGACAAGGAAGAAATGATTAGATTTTGGGAGTGATCCGGGTCACCGTCTGGATCCAGGAATTTTTTAAAGGATTCTTTATCATTGCGAGATAGGGTCATTTTTACCATATGTGTATATAACTCCACAATAAATGGTCAGGACGCTTGCAAAAAAAAAAAAAAAAAACAGGATAAGATCCCAATAGGTTCTACGAAATATCAAAGACTGATCTGGATCCTGCAAAAAAATCTAGATACTGTCATCCAGAACAGCAAATAATAGGGGATCTTTGGAATTTTCATCACTGTAAGGTAACAAATTAAGATATAAACATACAACAAACACCAAAATACAGCCAAGACACTGAGGAATCAGTAGTGTGCCAATGGATTTGTTGTATCTTCAAAAGCTATGGCGCTATAGCCAGAAGAAAACCACCATTACCGAAAAAGTGGTTTTTGTCAATAACTACTGAACTAATAAAGATATCAATGTCAATCCAATTGCTAAAGGTATGTTTTGATGGTCAAGGAATCTGAAAATATAGATACAATAAATGTAGGACTATTATATTTGGGGAAAATCCCAATATTAGGGGGAACTGAGGTACTTGGCGGAGGTCTGCGCTCTCCGAGTGCTTTTCTAGTTGTGAAATGTGGTGTAGTGACGGGCACTTCCTGTCCCGTTTTTATTGTGGCCTCTTTGACCGGTGCCCTCTGCCTGGTGCCTACTGTGTTACCGCTGTTCTATATTTATCAATAAAGCTGTGTTCGTCCAGCCATCTTGCCTCATCCTTCACCCAAGGTATTTTACCATACATAACATTTGGCGATCGAGGATTAACTCATGGAGGCGTGTATTACATCACTTCACCCCTTCCTTGAGCTCCCAGGCGAGCCGCCAGTGCCTTGGCCGAGGTGGTTTGAGGCTTTCCAGATGTACATCACCGCACTAGACCTGGGTAAGCTCGACAAGCTAAGAGTACATGCACTACTTGTTCACAACCTGGGTATTGAGGGTCAGAGAGTCCTGTGCATACTCGGCGCTTCGGACTCTTTTGAAGATGTCGTAGAGCTGCTAGCAAACCACTTTCATACCCCAGATAGTGTGACTGTCTGGAGGATTCGCTTTCGGCAGCAACATCAACGAGTGGGTGAGTCTATTCATCAGTTTGTCGCCAACTTAAGGAAGTTAGCTAGTGAGTGTCAGTTTGGGCCGTTGGAAGATGAATTGGTACATGACCAGCTTGCGGAGCACACGTGTAGCTCCGCATTGTGGGCTAGGCCACTTATGGTGCCGAATGACTAAACACTAGCCAGAGCTGTCGAGCTAGCTCTCCAGTTGGAGGCCGCAGACAAGCTAGCTTCAGAGCTAACCTGGCGCCAGTCACAACGGCCACCAGAGCCTCCTGCCATGGCAAATGTTGCGGACTCGGATAATGAGGATAGCTTGGACGATGATACTATGGAAGCCAATGCTGCCAGCCGAAGGTCTGTCCCGGGAAAACCCCTCTGCAAGGATTGCAGGTCCGCGACGCACCGCAACAAGGCTAAGGATTGCCCAGCTAGAGGGAAGCATTGTAGCAGATGTGGATGCTTGAACTATTATGCTAGAGTGTGCCATGTATCTGAGCCAGAAAGCCCACGGAAGAAATCCCTCCGCCTGCCTCCGACAACCATCCATACGGTGTCCCCCAGTACCAATGGGTACACGTTCTGCACAGTGGAACTGGACAGCGTGGACGTGCCACTGCTGCTCAACACGGGGGCGGAGGGGTCGTTGCTGAATTGGGCCACAGTGAGGAAGTTTTTTTCCCCCACTACAGGGTTAGAGGTAACCCAGCGCCGCTTTATGGTTATGGAGGTGGCAGGCTGTGCACGATTGGGACTTTGGAGTTAACAGTTTGGTACAAGTCTGCGACGATGGTTGACTTCACGTTTCATGTGACAGCCCGAGGCAACAACATCATGGGCTGTGACTTGTTCTACGGACTCGGTTTCGCCATTGAAGATGACGCTGGGCAAGAATGGTTGAGTTGTGGTCCGTGGAACTCTCCGGTTCCGGTGGTCGATGAGGACATTATGTGGGACGAAGAGCTAATGGACACCACAGCAGTCAAGCAGGACCAGCCTCACTCAGGTTCGGCACAGGAGGGTCTCAGTGCCGGCGCTCAGGAAATGGTAGAGGAGGGTACTGAGTGTGGTGGTGAGGCACCTGCGCCGGCGAGTGACACCAATGTGCTAGCCCCAGATGCCTCCGGAGCTTGGCCGCAGAGGGATGGAGGGTCTGCAGCTATGATGGTGACTGCTACGACAGCTTCAGAAGAGGTCTGGGCCAGACCGACGAGCACGGAGGAACTGCGTGCTCAGCAGCACCATTTCAGGCTGAGCTGAGCCCCAGTGAGGGTTATGGACCTGGTTTAGATTCGGGGTGAAGAACGTCTATGGCAATGATGGGCCAGACAACAGCCAACAAAACATCACGAGTGTCTGCGCATAGTGGCTAAGCTAGGCACAGCACACTTTAAGCTGTCCAATGCCTTGGCGAGGCACGCCAATCAGCTTCGGCGTGTCCGGGAAGAGGCTTCAGGCGATGGGGCTGGAAGAGAATGGGAGTCGGTGGTGAAGAGGAGAGTCGCTTTTGTCCGGAAGATCAGCCATCGTCCTGAGGGCCTGCTGCTTCCAGGGGTGTGCTTGCTGAGGGGCTGCCCTGGGCCCCCCATGCCAGTTCTACTCCTCCTGCCCAAGGAACAATGCTGTAAATATGTGTGTTGATAGTTTTGATGTTCTTATATATGTATGTTGTAAAATGGGATTATTTTGTGTATTGTTTAGTTTAGGAACATGGCAGTAATTGTAGTTTAATGACAGACTCTTTTGCTTTAGTTTATCCAGTAGCAGAATAATCCACCGTACCATGCAGGCTGCACGGTAGTCCCCCTGTCAGCCCTATTTTAGGTTATGTTGTGTGAATGTGTTAGGCCATTTTAGTACATTGGTTTTCATTATGTTAGTGCGTGATTTGGGTCCCAAATTGTGGAGGGTCTTAATTGTGTGTGGTTTTGGATTTTTCTAAGGGGGGGCAGGAAATGTGATGTTTTCTTCTGGCACCTTATTGTGAAGTGCAGTGTAGTGATGGGCACTTCCTGTTCCGTCACTGCACCGCCCTATAGATACCAGAGGGCATCCATATTGTGGCCTCTTTGACCGGTGCCCTCTGCCTGGTGCCTACCGTGTTACTGCTATTCTACATCTATCAATAAAGCTGTGTTCATCCAGCCATCTTGCCTCATCCTTCACCTGAGGTATTTGACCATAAATAACAGATGCCACAAGCTTGGCATACCTATCTTTGGGTAGTTTTTCCCATTCCTCTTTGCAGCACCTCTCAAGCTCCATCAGGTTGGATGGGAAGCGTCGGTGCACAGCCATTTTCAGATCTCTCCAGAGATGTTCGATTGGATTCAAGTCTGGGCTCTGGCTGGGCCACTCAAGGACATTCACAGAGTTGTTCTGAAGCCACTCCTTCGATATACTGGCTGTGTGCTTAGGGTTATTGTCCAGCTGAAAGATGAACCATCATCCCAGTCTGAGGTCAAGAGCACTCCGGAGCAAGTATTCATCCAGGATGTCTCTGTACGGATGCATTCATCTTTCCCTCTATCCTGACTAGTCTCCCAGTTTCTGCTGCTGAAAAACATCCCCACAGCATGATGCTGCCACCACCATTGCCATGGTTATGAGCAGTGCCTGGTTTCCTCCAAAGATGACACCTGGCATTCACGCCAAAGAGTTCAATCTTTGTCTCATCAGACCAGAGAATTTTGTTTTTCATGGTCTGAGAGTCCTTCAGGTGCCTTTTGACAAACTCCAGGTGAGCTGCCATGTGCCTTTTACTAAGGAGTGGCTTCCGTCTGGCCACTCTACCATACAGGCTTGATTGGTGGATTGCTGCAGAGATGATTGTCCTTCTGGAAGGTTCTCCTCTCTCCACAGAGGAACACTGGAGCTCTGACAGCGTGACCATCGGGTTCTTGGTCACCTCCCTGACTAAGGCCCTTCTACCCCGATCGCTTAGTTTAGATGGCTGGCTAGCTCTAGGAAGAGTTCTGGTGGTTCCGAACTTCTTCCATTTACGGATGATGGAGGCCACTGTGCTCATTGGGACCCCAGATTTGTGCCTCGAGAGGTCTGCAGACAATTCCTTTGACTTCATGCTTGGTTTGTGCTCTGGCATGCACTGTCAACTGTGGGACCTTATATAGACAGGTGTGTGCCTTTCCACATCATGTCCAATCAACTGAATTTACCACAGGTGGACTCCAATTAAGCTGTAAAAACATCTCAAGGATGATCAGTGAAAGCAGGATGCACCAGAGCTCAATTTTGAACTTCATGGCAAAGGCTGTGAATACTTATGTACATATGATTTCTTATTTTTGTATTAATAAATTTGCAAAAATCTCAAAACATTTTTTTTCACATTGTCATTATAGGGTATTGTGTGTAGAATTTTGAGGGAAAAAATGAATTTAATCCCTTCTGGAATAAAGCTGTAACATAACAAAATGTGGGAAAAGGTGAAGCGCTGTGAATACTTTCTGAATGCACTGTATATACATATAAAAGGGATTCTGCGGTGTGGGTATGTATGTGGGAGAAACTTTGTCCCTCTACTAACTCAGAAGCCACTTTACTGTGGGCTCTCATCGCTTGCATGGCAATGCTACAATACCTGAAGAGTGCACCTGACAAATTTCATTGACCGCTTCACCGAAAATTTATAATTTTCCACTCAAAAACACAATAATCTGAAGATTTTGCCATCAATATCCACTGTACCATGTCTCTCCCTGGAGACTCTTCTCTGGAACTGCACCCAAAGACTTCCAATTCTCCAAATTGCAAGACACACTCTTATTAATCTTTTGCATGGTGATGCCACAGTACCTGATATGGTTTCACTGATCGCTTGACCATAAAACAGGTCAAAGGTGGCCTTTTTTAACCCACTTTTACTGGTGGAGGTGTACGCCAGGGAAGAATCAAGCGCACCTGACACAGTCGGGGCAGTTTAGGATCCATGGGTCTCTCTCCACTATACAGGCGATGTGGACTGATGGGGAGCTGGATGTGTTCGTGCATTATCAAAATGGCTTTCTGCTGTGTCCAGTTACTTCTCTTTAAACCGTGTCAAGAGCGGAGAACAGCTTCTAATGCAACTAATATGTACACTTGCTGCAGTCATGTAATTTAACAGTGTAATTATTTGTGTTAGGAGTAGTCATACAAATGTTCTCTGTTTGCTAACTTCAGTATTTTTTTTAAAATTTGGACTGTTGTTTATCCCATTTGCTTTGTAAGAGCAGGAAATATTAATAAGTGTGAATTATAGTGGATTAAAAATGTTTGTAAAAACATCCAGGAAAATGTCTTTTTTTGAATATCCATCCATCACCAAAAACTTAAAATTGACCACAAAGCACCAACAACGATAAAAACTTGTCTTCTAACCAAAACATTAAAAAATAAAATTGGATCATTGTCCACATCTGCAGAAAAAAATAAACCATTACATAGAACAAAATTTAACCAGCATCCCGGACTTCCGGTCTGGACACCATGGTGGTAGCAGCTTAACGCTGAAGCTCCCAGATCCCATCTGTGAAAATACCATGAAAATCAGATTTAACGGATTTATGGAAGAGTGAAAATCAAAAGACAAAGTCATTATGCCTAAAGGAAAACAGAAGCGATCGACATTTACCAGGCCAAGACGCGCATCGGCCGGAGAATCTGACCTGGAGGACAACAACCACTCGGAAATAGAGGAGCAGAATGAGGCTAGCAACACGGTTAGCTTAAAAACGGTACTTCAAGAATTAAGAGAATTTCGCCGAGAGTGTTGGGCCGAATTTCGTGAAATTAAAGACGAAATAAAAAGGACAAACAACAGAGTGGACCAGGCTGAGGCCCGAATCATGGAAGCAGAGGAAAGAATAAAAGGGCTGGAAGAAACCACGCTGGAATTACTCAAACGACAGACAAGACTGGAGGCTAAGCTAACCGACCAGGAAGGAAGACTAAGAAGGGACAACATAAGAATTCATGGTCTGAAAGAAGGAGTCGAGGACGGTTTCACCACAATGGCTGCATGCGTGGAAATCATACTGAGAGAGAAGTTGGAAATTCCCCAATCCACCGATTTGAAAATAGAAAGGGCTCACCGTTCATTAGCCCCAAGGCCGTTGGCGGAAGGCCCCCCACGATCAGTGGTGGTGAAGTTTTCCAACTTCAGAAAAAAAGAAGAGGTTTTGTGACTGGCTTGGCAGAAAAAGGGATTTATGCACCAAGAAAGAAAAGTTTTTGTGGAGCATGACTACGCCCCAGAGGTCCTTAAAAAGCGTCGGGAATACAATAATGCTAAAAAGGTACTAAGAGAGAAGAAACTGCGCTTTCAAACTCCATTCCCGGCGAAGCTGAGGGTTTTTTTACGGGGAATAGACGTGTCTCTACAACTCGGCGGAAGAAGCAACCAGGGATATGGCGAGAAGAGAGCTCCCGGTACCGGTGTATAAACCTGCACCAGACCCGATCGAAAGAATCAAGGCTCAAACGTGGTGCACACAGAGACCATCAAAATCCACGGGCCAGCAGTGGGAAACCCAGTGCCAGGGCTATAAGGAAAAACTGGACACTTTCAGGAGGGAATAACGATATTTTTAGTCAATCTGCGCATCGAAACCTCCTCCTACAAGGTAACAAACATTAAAGGAGATGCAGAATGAGCAAATATGAAGTGGTAAAACATTTCATGGAACAGTCATAATATTAGAAACAAATAAGTCTTTATAAAAAAAAAAAAAAAACTTGTTAAAATAGAAATGTGACAATGAACCACATGAACTCTCCACACTAACAAATACTGTATTAACGTGATTGTTTGCTGTGATGGTGGTGGGAGGTTGCGCACAATTTCATAGAGAATAGGCATAAAAAAAAAAAAATCATTACAAGTTTGGATTGGGATCTGAAATTCACGTTAAAAACATGGGACAACTTACAGGGGTAAGAGAGGGCCCTCAACACGTAACAAAGTTTGAGGAATTTCCCTCAGAGCCAACGCACCATCAAGGCTCTTCTAAGGTCGCTAAAAAGACCTCAGCTCAGGAAGATCTTTTGACAGTTTTTTGTTTTAAAGTTTTATATACTATGTTCTTAATGTTTTTTATGTTCTTTATGTTCTTTCAGTTTTTGAGTAGCATAAAAGAGGGCCACTATACTGTTATACTAAATAAGACAATACAATGGAGAAACAGGGTGTAACCAAAATAATCTCATATAATGTAAAAGGGATCCTGAATCCAGTTAAAAGATCCAAGATTCTAGGAAAAATGAAAAAAGACAAAGCAGGAATAATATTTTTACAGGAAACCCACATAACAGACTTGGAACACACTAAACTTAATAGACAAGGGTTTAAACTGATCTCTTCATCTTCATATAAGTCAGGGAGGAGGAGGGGGGTAGCGACATTGATCTCAACCAAAATTAGATTTGAGAAAAATTCAGAACACAAAGATAAAGAAGGGAGATTTAGCATGGTACTTGGTCGGCTAGAGGGAGAAGATATCACCCTGCTGAATGTATATGCACCTCCAGGGGCCAACTGGAAATTTTATAAAAATGTATTTGACCTAATGATAACTAAAGCCCAGAGTTTAGTGATATGTGGTGGAGACTTCAATCTAAGACTGAATCCATACTGGGATGCATCAGGTAATTCTCCACATCAAAATAACACTCAAAGTAGAAAAACTCAGATGCTACTAAAAGAAATGGGAATCTGTGACGTGTGGAGGGAATTCAACCCCAGTGTAAAAGATTATACATTTTACTCAGCACCACATTCATCATACTCAAGGATTGACTATTTTTTTATGTTTAATAGAGACATTGGAAGAGTAAAAACATGTAAAATAGGACTGATGGATCTCTCTGACCACAGTCCGATCTATCTGGACTTAAATATCCAAAAATACACAAATAATACATTTTCTTGGAGGTTAAATTCAAATGTGCTGAAAGGACCACTGAAAGATGAATTGGAATCAGATATTCTCAGATATTTGGAAGAAAACGATAATGGAGAAGTATCCCCTTTAATACTGTGGGATGCATGCAAAGCTGTAATAAGGGGAAAGATTATCACAAAACTGGCACTCCAAAAGAAACTGAGACAAGAAAAACTAATCACATTAGAGTCAGAACTTAAGAAACTAGAAAAAGAGCACAAAGACAACACTCATTCTAATGACTCGCTCAAAATTAAGGAAATTAAAAAACAAATAAACGAGATCTACACAACAGAAATCCAGAAGAAACTTACATTTCTGAAACAAAAATATTAAGAAACAGGTAGCAAATCGGCAAAATTACTAAATTATAAATTGAGGAAACAACAAACGGAGAGAGCAATCTACAAAATCAGAGACCCAGTATCAAAGGAAATAAAATTTAGAATTCAGGAAATTCTTAAAAGCTTCGAGAATTACTACAAGAACTTCTACTCCTGCAAAAAACACAAAAACGCATCCAAAGCCTTCCTAAATACATTAAATCTTCCCCAACTTACTGAGTCACAAAATAAAACACTACTGTCAGAAATACAACCTAAAGAATTAGAAAAAGCAATTATGAAACTTAAAGCTAACAAATGCCCAGGAGCAGATGGCTATACAGCAGAGTGGTACAAAACCTTTAAACAGCAACTATCTCCTCTCCTCCTGAAAACATTTAACTATGTCCTCCACACAGGGGAAATCCCCCCCTCCTGGAGAGAAGGGGTCATTGCAGTCATACCTAAACCTGAAAAGGATAAACTAGACTGCTCCAACTACAGACCAATCAGTGTGTTAAATCAGGACTATAAACTTTTTACCGCTATCCTTGCCAAAAGGTTAGAAAATATACTGACAGACTTAATTCATTTAGACCAAACAGGTTTTATAAGACAAAGACAGACACAAGATAACATTAGACGCACTTTACACATAATTCATCATATAAAAAAATATAATTCAAATGCAGCCATATTGGGATTAGATGCTGAAAAGGCACTTGATTCGGTTGACTGGTCTTTCCTATATAGAATCTTATCCAGTTTCAGTTTTCATAACAACTTCATTAGAACTATCCAGGCATTATATAAAAAACCAACAGCTAAAATAAGGATTAACGGTAAATTATCATCATCTTTTGATCTGGAAAGAGGATGTCGTCAGGGCTGCCCCTTGTCTCCACTGCTCTTTGCAATCTTCATAGAACCTCTGAGCCAATGGATAAGACAGAATCAAAAAAATTCAAGGTATTACACTTGGTCAGAAGGAACATAAAATAGCACTCTTTGCTGATGACATTTTAATATACCTGGGGCAGCCGGACACCTCTTTTCCAGAACTAATCTCAGTTTTTTCAGAGTATGGAGAGTTATCGGGGCACAAATTAAACATGCATAAAACCCAAATTTTAACATTCAACCATGACCCAAATCAATATTTACTAAGCAAATTCAAAACTAACTGGGAGATGGAATCTATGAAATATCTGGGGGTCAATATCCCAAAACAACTCAACAAAATTATAACACTAAACTATGATCCATTGATGGCAAAAATAAAATCTGATCTAGCAAGATGAAATATGATACCATTCTTGAGTACTGCACAAAGAATTGAAGCAGTCAAAATGAATATACTTCCACGTCTTCTATACCTTTTCCAAACAATATCGGTAGAACCTCCCAAAAAAACATGGCAAGAACTGGACAGAAGGATCTCAAGATTCATATGGCAGGGCAAGAGACCTAGAATCAGATATAGAACCCTACAGCTAAACAAAGACAAAGGTGGGCTCGCGCTGCCAAATATCAGGGACTATTTTAAAGCCGCGCAAATTAAAACTTTAGTAGAGATATGTAACCCAGTCTACACTGCACAATGGAAAGAGATAGAATGCCAAATAACAAGTGACATTCCCCTACAGGCAATAATAGGGAACAATGCCTTACCTAAACTTTTGAATAACACTAACCCGTGGATAGAGACCCCGCTAAAAATTTAGTTTAAGATAGTCAGAGAGAATCAAACTAAAGAACCCTATCGATTATTGCAATGGATTTCCTATGATCAGGACTTTACTCCTAATAAAACAGACACTAGATTTAAAAAGTGGAAAGAGAACGGACTGATAAAATATTACGATTTTTTTTAAAGGGCAAACTTTAAGAAGTTTTGAAGATTTGAAAAAACAAGGTCTAGTAAATCAAGACCTTTACAGGTTCTTTCAGCTTAGACACCACATAAACAAAATACTTAAAAAGGAGGATTTGGAAAGGGCCCAGTCTGTCACAACTCGCTCCCGCCTGTCATCCGCTCCAGCCGTGCGCACACCTGGGCTTCATCAAGCTGCTACTATTTAACCTGCTCTGCCCGCAGCCTCGGTCTGGAGCCGTCAGCTCTTCTCCACGCTCAAGCTTTGCGTTCGCCTACTCCTCTCGGCCAACGCCGCTACTCATCGCCCTCACGTAAGGTATTCTTACCTGTTTTCTTCAGTTATTCCCCTGTGCACAGGTGGACCCTCCTGGCGGCGGAAATTCCCCTCATCGCCTTTCCTCTCATCCCTCCTGCATCGAGCGCAGCTGGGCGCTGTCTCCCAGGCGGGAGCTCCTCTTGTCAACGTCAGCCACCAGTACATCTGCAAGTAAGCCATATTATAACTTTCACCGCCTTGCTGTGACAATTGCTCATCCCCTGCTCTCTGTTCTGTCCTCAGGGTTGCCTGGCTGTACGGTGTCTGTTCTGCCCTCGGTGCTCTCCTGTCCCCAAGACTACATTCACATTTCCCACTCATTCATCCATACACCTGCTGTTAATAAACTCTTAAATCTCACCGGAGCCTGTGTGCATGTTTCCTGGGCCAGAAATCATGTCAGTACGGCTCCAGCACAGCGGCCCAGCGAACAGCGGGTACGTACGCCGACTCTCCAATCTCGAGGCTCGGGTGGCCTTAATTGTTCATCAACAGCAGGTAATTCTCAACCAGCTTACCTCCATTAATAGCCGGTTGGATCGCCTTGATCCTCCGCAGGCGCTTCCTCCGTCTCAGCTCGGTGGGTCAGCTCCTCCCGCTCTTCAGCCCAGCCCCTCTGCCCCGGGTCCGCCGACCCGTCTCACCCCAATTCCCACTCCCGCGCGCTTTAGCGGAAAACTCGGCAGAGCGCGTGGGTTTATCCTATAGTGTGAGACGGTGTTTCAGCGCGTGCCCAGGGATTTCCCGTCAGACCAAAGCCGAATTGGGTATGTTTCCAATCTTCTGGAAGGGCGAGCGTTAGCCTGGGCTTACGCCGTTATGGCGAAGGCCAGCTACGCGACCTTGACCTATGCCCAGTTCGTGCAAGACTTCCTCGAGGTCTTTGATCATTCGGATCGTGATAGCGTGTTGGCTGAGCGGCTTCTTAGCCTTCGCCAGGGTAGCCGCTTAGCGGCCGACTACGCTGTCGACTTCCGGGTGGCGGCGGAAGAGGTTGGTTGGTGTGATGCTGCCCTTTGCAGTCTATTTGTCCAAAATCTAAATTCTGATTTGCGGGATGAGTTGGCCAGCAGGGACCAGCTGTATCGGCTGCCAGAATTAATTTCTTTAGCCATCAGTTTGGATAACAGGCTGAGGGAGCGGGCCGCCGAGCGGAAGCCATTCAGCCGCTCGTGCGGAGCTCTTTCCCGCGCTCCCCAGTATTGCCCCCTGGCATTACCTCCTCCGGAGGCCGCCGCCGACCCCGATGCTATGATCATCGGGCGGGCTAGACTTTCCTTAGCGGAGAAACAGCACCGCCGGGAGTTGGGTCTCTGCATGTATTGCGGAGATGACCAACATCCCGTGGAGGTCTGCCCGGTGAAGCCAAAAGGGCAGGTCCGTGAGTCAATGTAGGGGGCCTCGCGGACGCTTCCCAGTCTAATCCCCTCTCCAGATGTCAGGTTCAAATCGGACTCTGCCACAACTCCATTGGTCATACATCTCATGCACTGGTGGACTCAGAGGCAGAACAGTGTTTTATTTCTAAGAGCCTGGCAACCCGCCTGGGCATCCATTGCCAAGCCTTGCCCACTCCCCTTCATCTCGTCGCCCTGACCAGTTCTCCCCTGGAAAAGGTCACTCACATTACCAAACCCATCTCCGTCATTATCTCTGGCAACCATCATGAGGACCTCAGTTTCTATGTCCTCCCCACCTCGGCAGCACCCATCATTCTTGGCTACTCATGGCTACGCCTCCACAACCCGGTGTATGATTGGCAGACCGGGTGCATCTTATCGTGGAGCACCTTGTGTTTGGGAACCTGTCTCCAGTCTGCAGCCTGTGCCCCATCTGTGCCCGCACCCGCCCTTGACTCCGCCCCGCCGGACCTTTCCGCTGTGCCATCGGAGTTTCACGACCTGGGCTGGGTTTTCAGCAAGTCGAAGGTGTTATCCCTCCCACCCCATCGCCCATACGACTGTGCCATTGATCTCCTGCAGGGGGCGCCCCTCCCTTCTGGTCGCCTGTATAGCCTTTCTGCCCCAGAACGAGAGGCCATGGACACCTATATTCGGTGATCCCTCAGTGCCGGAATTATCCGCCCCTCTTCATCCCCCCTGGGGGCTGGGTTCTTTTTTGTGGCGAAGAAGGATGCTTCCTTGAGGCCTTGTATCGATTTCAGGGCCCTTAATGACATCACGGTTAAGGATCGCTATACTCTGCCGCTTATGGACTCAGCCTTCAATTCCCTCCAGGGGGCGTCCTGGTTCTCCAAATTAGACCTCCGCAGTGCCTATCATCTTGTCCGGATCCGGGAGGGTGACGAGTGGAAGACGGCCTTCCGAACGCCCAGCGGCCACTTTGAATACCTTGTTATGCCGTTTGGGCTCACCAACGCTCCTGCTGTCTTCCAACGCCTGATAAATGACGTGCTTCGTGACTTCCTGGGGGTCTTCGTTTTTGTCTACCTGGATGACATATTGATCTTCTCCCGGTCTCGGGAGGAGCATCTGGTCCATGTGAGGTGGATCCTGCAATGCCTTTTGGAGAACAAGCTTTACATCAAAGCCGAGAAGTGCGAGTTTTTTACCAAAACCACCTCTTTCCTGGGTTTTATTGTTTTATTGTTTATTGTTTCTCCCTCCTCTAAGAAGCAGGTGGAGCAATTTTTGGGGTTCGCTAATTTTTACCGCCGCTTTGTCCCTAGTTATAGTGCCATCACCCCCCCCTTTGACCCGCCTCACCTCACCGAAGGTGCACTTTCAGTGGACGACGGAAGTGGAGACACCCTTTGAAACCCTGAAGAAGGAATTCACATCCTCCTGGGTCCTGTCTCTTGTGGATCCTGAGCGCCAGTGTTTTGTCGAGGTGGACGCGTCTGACACTGGGGTCAGGGCGGTCTTATCTCAGCGCTCCCTGACTGACGGGGCGCTGCGCCCCTGCGCTTTCTTCTCCAAGCGTCTCTCCTCGGCTGAGCGCAATTATGACATCAACGACAGAGAGCTCTTGGCCGTGAAGCTCGCGCTGCAGGAGTGGCGCCACTGGTTGGAAGGGGCGGCTCAACCTTTCGTGGTTTGGACCGACCATAAGAACTTGGAATACATCAGGACGGCCAAGCACCTGAATGCCCGCCAGGCGCGTTGGTCGCTGTTCTTCACCAGGTTCAAATTCACCATTACTTACCGCCCAGCTTCCAAAAATAAGAAGTCTGATGCGCTGTCCAGGCTGTACGCCCCTGAACCCCCAGAAGATGAGGTCCATACTGTCGTTCCTGCTTCGTGCGTCGTGGGGGCTGTTTCCTGGGCCATCAGAGATAAAGTCCTGAAGGCTTTGGAGTCCGAACCTGATCCTGGCGGCGGCCCAGCGGGAAGATTGTTTGTGCCCTCGTCAGTTCGTGGCGACGTCATTCACTGGGCTCACACTTCTAGGCTCGCCTGCCACCCTGGTGTCTCCCGGTCGGTTGATCTTCTCCAGCGGTCCTTTTGGTGGCCCGGACTCCGGGAGGATGTCTCCAACTATGTGCGCGCATGCCCACAGTGTGCCATGAATAAGTCGTCCAACACTCCTCCTGCGGGTCTTCTCCATTCCTTGCCGGTTCCCGGGAGGCCCTGGTCACACATTGCCTTGGACTTTGTCACCGGTCTGCCGGTCTCCAACTCTTTTAACACCATCTTGACTATTGTAGACCGGTTCTCCAAGGCGGCCCACTTCGTGCCTCTCCCTGGGCTTCCTTCGGTGCGCGAGACAGCCGATCTGTTGGTGCAGCATGTGGTCAGGCTGCATGGCATCCCCACTGACATTGTCTCTGATAGGGGGCCACAATTTGTGTCCAAAATCTGGAGGAGCTTCTGCACCGCTCTGGGAGCCACAGTTAGCCTGTCTTCTGGACACCATCCCCAATCCAATGGACAGTGCGAATGCACCAACCAGGAGCTGGAGGCTGCCCTGCGCTGCGTCACCTCCTCTAACCCCACTTCCTGGAGCATTCATCTTCCCTGGGTGGAGTATGCCCATAACTCCACTTTGTCTTCGGCCATTGGGATGTCCCCCTTTCGGGCGTCTTTAGGTTACGACCCCCCGCTGTTCCCTGAGGAAGAAGGTGAAGTGGCAGTCCCCTCCATTCAGGCCCACGTGAGACGGTGTCGTCGGCTGTGGGCCAAGACGCGTCAGGCCCTGGTTCGTGCCGCATCGCGCAACGCCAAGTCTGCGAATCGCCACAGGAGGCCTGCGCCACGCTGCCAGGTGGGTCAACAAGTTTGGTTGTCTGCTCAGAATATTAATCTGAAGGGGGAGAAGAAGAAGTTGGCTCAGCGCTTCGTTGGACCTTACTCTGTCACGAAGGTGGTTAACCCAGTGGCTGTGCGTTTGGAGCTCCCCCCTCCCCTCCATGTTCATCCCACATTTCATGTGTCTCAGGTTAAACCTGTGGTTTCTAACCCTCTCTGTCCCTCCCCCAGAGTGCCGCCACCCCAGGATGATCGATGGACACCCGGCATGGAGTGTCACTTCCATCTTGGACTCCCGACGCCGGGGCCGGGGGTTGCAGTATTTGGTGGACTGGGAGGGTTATGGTCCTGAGTACCGACGCTGGGTGCGCCCCTCCTTCGTGCTGGACAAGCAGCTTATTGAGGTGTTTCATCGGACGCATCCCGACAAGCCAGAGCCAGGAGGCGCTGCTCGGGGGGGGAGTACTGTCACAACTCGCTCCCGCCTGTCATCCGCTCCAGCCGTGCGCACACCTGGGCTTCATCAGGCTGCTACTATTTAATCTGCTCTGCCCGCAGCCTCGGTCTGGAGCCGTCAGCTCATCTCCACGCTCAAGCTCTGCATTCGCCTACTCCTCTCGGCCAACGCCACTACTCATCGCCCTCACGTAAGGTATTCTTACCTGTTTTCTTCAGTTATTCCCCTGTGCACAGGTGGACCCTCCTGGCGGCGGAAATTCCCCTCATCGCCTTTCCTCTCATCCCTCCTGCATCAAGCGCAGCTGGGCGCTCTCTCCCAGGCGGGAGCTCCTCTTGTCAACGTCAGCCACCAGTACATCTGCAAGTAAGCCATATTATAACTTTCACCGCGTTGCTGTGACAATTGCTCATCCCCTGCTCTCTGTTCTGTCCTCAGGGTTGCCTGGCTGTACGGTGCCCTCGGTGCTCTCCTGTCCCCAAGACTACGTTCACATTTCCCACTCATTCATCCATACACCTGCTGTTAATAAACTCTTAAATCTCACCCGAGCCTGTGTGCGTGTTTCCTGGGCCAGAAATCATGTCACAGTCAGGTGCTCTGAAAGTTTTCTTAATGGCATATACAGTAAAGGGATCTCAGGGATCAGATACATTTCTAAAATATACAATGGTCTTCCGGGTATGGGAGGAGTTCGGTGAGGCCATGGAACAAGACTTTCGGTCGGCTTCAAAGAGATTCTGGCAAACTGTTCGGCGGCTCAAGAGGGGAAAGCAGCTCCCCGTCCACACTGTGTATGGTGCGGATGGGACACTGTTGACTTCAACTGGGGATATCGTCGGGCGGTGGAAGGAATACTTCGAGGATCTCCTCAATCCCACTGATACGCCTTCCACAGAGGAAGCAGGGTTTGGGGACAAGGGGGATGACTCGCCTATCACAGGGGCTGAGGTCGCCAAGGTGGTTAAAAATCTCCTTGGTGGCCGGGCCCCGGGGGTGGACGAGATTCGCCCCGAGTACCTCAAGGCCCTGGATGTTGTTGGGTTGTCATGGTTGACACGCCTCTGCAACATTGCGTGGAGGTCGGGGGCAGTGCCTTTGGCATGGCAAACCGGGGTGGTGGTTCCTCTCTTCAAAAAAGGGGACCGGAGGGTGTGCTCCAACTTTAGAGGGATCACACTCCTCAGCCTCCCTGGGAAGGTCTATGCCAAGGTACTGGAGAGGAGAGTCCGGCCGTTGGTCGAACCTCGGATTCAGGAGGAGCAATGTGGTTTTCGTCCTGGCCGTGGCACATCGGACCAGCTCTTTACCCTCTCGAGAATTCTTGAGGGTTCGTGGGAGTTTGCCCAACCAGTTTACATGTGTTTTGTGGACTTGGAGAAGGCATTTGACCGCGTCCCTCGTGGATTTTTGTGGGGGGTGCTTCGGGAGTATGGGGTATCGGGCTTGTTGTTACGAGCTATTCGGTCTCTGTACGACCGTTGTGAGAGTTTAGTTCGTATTGCCAACACTCGGTCGGAGTCATTCCCAGTGAGAGTTGGACTCCGCCAGGGCTGCCCTTTGTCACCGGTC